>OZ024914.1:800194-1287694 GCA_964017125.1 Flabesymbios commensalis
GCAGGGAGCCCACAGTCCGAGATTCGATACTTTGCTGGATGTCGTAGATATTATTTATGCTTGTAACTTTGTCAATATGTCTTTTAAAGTTTCAGTGACTGTTAGTGTCAATTCGACTAACTGTTCATAATTTAAGCAAGCCCGTTTTTAATGTTAATTAGTAATTGTATAAGTAACTCTCTCTGTTCTACGACATCATTCAGTCCACACGTCTGAATGATGGTCTGCTTAACTAACTTTATCAACTCGGTATTGTGATTGTTACAGATCTATCAGAACATTCATCTTCATTCTCTGTCTTCACCCTGTAATCTTCAACCAAATATCCTAGACCTTCACCCTGTAATTTTCAACCAAACATCCTAGACCTACCAGTACCAATTGTTATCTTCACTTTAGTCTACATATTGTAATCAGCGAATTCTGAGCATCATCCAGTGTGAACTATTAGGTCTGTATGTATTTGGACATCTTCTGATTGTGTCAAGTCAACCCAACCTACTGGAAAATCCTACGTATTGTTATTCTGTTAATAAACTGTTTGTTGTTATATCTAAATCAAGTTTTTGAGTTCCTTTTTTGTTCTACATCCACATCACCCGCCAAAACTAAGCTGCCCGACTAGGAAAAGAACCCCAGTGTATCTATTAAATCTAGACCTAATAATTAAAGTCTATAAATAAGACCCCACAACACTTACATAAACTTATATATATATTTTTTAAATTAGTTGTCATTGTTATAGGGGCCTAGAATCAATACTTTGGATGTCCTGTTAGCATCTATTAATGTAGGTGGATCGTTATTATCCTGTAGGGATTTTTCCTTGCATCTACTCTCGGCAAAGAGGTAGATGAGCATATAAATTAGAGCGGCCAACTTGAAGGTCACTAACCTGGCCCAATCATGTGGCCCTGCTACAGTGCTTTGAGAATATCTTCTGTAATTGCTGCGCTCTGATAGGGCACCAGAAACTGCTCTGCAAACAATATTAAATTGAAAGAAGGTCCCTTAAACGTACAGCATTCGTTCTTAGGACGTAACTCTGTGAACTCCCATTTACGTCCTTAGAACGTAAAACATAAATGTAACGTTATTGGGACGTTCTGGGGACGTTAGTGTTATTATGACTACGTCCTTAGCACGTCCTCGTTACGTTCATCCATGAATGACGAAATCGGGACCTTAACGAACGTTATATAACGTACAGTGTTTGCAGGGTGGTGTCTCGTGACCCACACCTGACCCTGAAACTAAGACAAGTTCGAGGTTCCCGTGCACCTTGGACAGGAAATTTTGAGCAGGTGGGATATCAATTTGAAGAATGATTAAAGTGCAAAACGCGCATGCCTGGGATGGTCAAGTGTAGGCCAACAGTAGCCTATTGAGTACAGATTGACGGCATTAATATAGCCACTGAACTAATTACAAGATACTACTTAAACAGGACATTGATCCAATGCTGTTTTAATGCTAGGCCAACGTCTGCGACGCTGGCCCAACATTGAACCAACATTGAATAAATGTACAATGTTTGAGAGAAAGTCCTCCTGCCCAGCAAACACAAGACATTTATACAACATCGGCCCAACGTCTTCGACGTTGGTCCAACATTGCATACAGTCATACAAATGTTTTGTGTTTACTGGGCATGTCAATACAAGCTTGGGTCAAGCAGTTTCAACATCCCCGCAGTAATACAGTCAGTTTGTTCGCATGCAAGCGAACAAGTAGGGGTGAGGGCCAAGAGCTTTGAATTATAAACTAATAGATGTCGCTCAAGTATATAATTATGAGCTTGCTGTGATTTGAGAACTTGCTCTTAATGAGGCTTTGGGTATGAAACGCATATTTAGTATTTTTATGGAATAGGGACTTGAACTACCCACAGGCACTACAGTAGTCCCCCTCTGATACGACTTCCATACTGCCAAAGAACCAAAGTCACATCAGAGGGGTAGTCGTATCTCAGAGGGGTGAAAAAAACTCTAGAAAAAACGTAAAATGCGCCGAATTTGATGTTTAAGACAGCCCCTTTAAACACCCCCATTCTCGTTGTGACACGATCAGCGCAAATGACAGCCTGTGTTAATTGCCTGTTCTAACGGTAACACGTAATTTAGAAGTACTGGAAGTGGCTTGTGTTTTCATAAGCATTGAGGCAGTGTTTTTCTCCACATTTCAATATAGCCCTATGCTTTACACTACAAAACATGTGACAGGCAGGCAGACGCAGTTGAGGCTGGTTTATTATATATGTGCACTGACGTAGGGTGATATTTAACAGCGCCGCGATATTTATGGCTGAAACACTAATCAATCTGTCTGAGTCGATGATCACTGAGTCAGGGCTATGACCATATGTAGTCATTACTTTTGTTGTGCTAAACTGACACTCCGCGGCCTGACACAACTAATTGTACAGCCTAGTGGAGCCAACTTAATCAAGGTGCCCACATCAGGTGTGAAAAAGAGCTGTGATAGATGACGGCTGACACTGTGCACGCTATGGCTTGATCTGTTAATACGTCACACACATCATACACTTGCTCAACCCGAAAGATTGATCAATAATACATTGGATTGCCAAATAAAAATTTAAAACAAATATTATGGATGTACACTGTATTCTCATTAAAATAGTCAATGGCAAACAGGCGAGGTCGGCGTCTTCTATGTTGACCAGAATTGAAGACAATACCGACTACGCACGCACTAGCACAGATATTATCTTCACGTGTATACTCTGAGAGACTGTAATGCACGTGAATGTGAATATGGACGGCGCGAGACGTTGTTGCAGTGTTGTTGTAATGCTGGGCCATCGTCGTTAATGGCGGCATCGGTTTGGCGTCTCGTGGAGCTTACCCCGTTTACGTTTATTCCCCGTGATGATAGACTGCTCAACCCTGCTTCATTTTCAAAATCAATAACTCTGCGAGTTTAGGAGCTATCATTATCTAATTTATATCATTATTTTCAGCATTAAATAAGCTTTCTGGTGATATTTATTACATGTCCGTACGATCATAATTGGAAAAGTTAGGTATTTGAAGTAGGATGTTTATCACGCCCCGCTGACACACTGACACCGTTGACGTCGGCTGCTAATTAGGGGTGTAATGCACCTTGTAATGCCAAGGGCGCGTTTTATGTTAACTGCACCCATATCAATAAATATATACATTGAAAACCCCATTTAAACATGGTTTTAAATCAATAACAGAAAACGTATTTAAGATATAGTAAACATAGTTATATCACCGGAAAGCATTTTTCAGCCACTATAATGAGACATGCGTCTCAACGCTGTTTCTAAAATACTAAAGTAGTTATACATTTAGTCGGCTAGAGACATTAAAAAGTCGTATCTTGTCAGTGCAGGGCCGGCAGACACCTGCAGACGTGACACAGTCTGTGTGCAGCTTATTTCAAAATGTATTGGACATCAATGTATTTTCAGATAATTTTGCGACGGGGCAAGTTTATCCATGTTGAAATAAAATCAACAGATGTGACCATTTTAATGCCGATATTTCGTGAGCTGCCATCTATTTCACCTTAGGAACACACCAAATCAGGAATTGAGGCATATTTTGGCCAGATGTACTTTCAAATGTTCAGTTAAAGGGTTCTTCTTGTAAATCACACAGCAATAACAACTACATAAGGTTTTTTTTTATAAATCTTTATCCATCAATTTACCATTAACGGGTCAATGAAATTCAATACATATAATATCTTACAATATTTATACTATTGAGATATTTTGTTAAATCTACAAATACAAATACATACATATTTGATAAGAGATGTTGATATATGCAAAGTATACATTTACAATTTCATTTTGATAACGTTTATTTCACAAATATATTTGGGTGATATAAAAACACCTAATTACAGATGGAACAGAACGTTTTTAAAATTAAATACAGGTTCAATAGTATTTGAATTCTCAACAAAAATTCTACATAAATAGTTAAGTCGCCTAAAAAACACAAAACACTACATACACGAGACACACATTCGACACAGGGTAGAGTCACTTTATGATATCATGGCACATTGAAAAACTAATATTAAACTATTAGACTTCATCGAGTCTGCTATTGTTTATCAAATGCACAAGACATGCCACTGCAAATAATGGAAGATTTCTTGTTGTGGATGCAGTAGGAATACTATTGTCACAACTATCTATTAATCTGCTTAACACTGCCACGCTGCAAAATTTTTCTATAAAGCATGGAGACCAAAAGGTTTTTTCAATTTGAAATCATCATAAATGCCTAAGCTAACTCTTTCCGCTTTATTTGAATACCTATGTTATGGGTCTGCAGCCAGTATAATTTTTCTAAATTCTTTCAGTGCGTGGTCCATCTTTAGACTTCAGAATCTGACGTCTTCAGACCTCAGAGCCTGACGTCTATAGACGTCTAAAGACGGTCCCCGTGCTGAAAGGGTTAAGTTGATGCCATAAAGTGTGACTGAAGACAGTCATTGCAAGGACTTTTTAATTCCTTGAAATGTTTAATTTAGCTTTGTGTTTATAAATTTTGTAAAACTTGAAATATTGAAATTTCTCTCATTATATATTATTTAAGTATATTAATTATATATACATACAGTGTAATACATAAAATTGGGAATTGCACATGTACTGAACAAAGTACTGTAAGGTAAAATGTTTGGACAACTGAGCAAACATACAGTATAAAATGTATTCAAACTTAGAAAAAGGTAGTCCGATCAGGCTGTGTCTCTCCACATGTCTGGCCAAAGATACTGCATTGAATTTGCTTCCATTCTTGAATTCTTACAGCAATGAAAGGTTTTTATATAAACCATGGAGACCAAATGATTTCTTCAATTTGAAATCATCATAAATATCTTACTTAGCTCTTTCAGCTTCATTTGAATACCTGTGTTACGGGTCTACAACCATTATAAATTTGTTAATTCCTTCAATGCTGGGATCGACTTTAGATGATTTCTAGGTCTATAGGCGGTCCCCGCGCTGAAAGGGTTAAAGTTGAAATTTCACTTACGACTACCATCATCAAATCAAGATAATGATTATTATATCAAGATAATGATTATTATATCATTTGGAAACAATCAGCAATGACATGTGCGCTACAATATTAATGTGGTAATGAATATTTGACAATGCATTGCAAATTGTCAATATTTAATGATAAATATTCAATTAATTTTCAGTTTGAGCACAATTGTTGAGGAAGAAAATAATTTTGGGAGCTATCATGACGACAACTCAGAAAAAAACATGTATTATAAGCTACTGAAGTATTGAATTGTAAACAGTTCCACAATGTGGGCATGTTTGATAAATCTGCGGTTCAGTGATAAACATTAGAAAGTGTTTACATTTCATGTAATCAGATACTGCTCTTTATCTTTTTTTACCACATCCATTATACGTTTTATTATAAGATCATTTCCACTATGGGTATGCTTATGGGACAATGGCAATATTGTTGGTATATTTGAGAAAACATATGTTATAGTTTTATTCATGTCTATTTGCAGGAAGTAACCATTTTTATTTGTGTGTAAAGGAAAACAGCAGAGGAAAACAGCAGTAACTGCTCACTTGAAAAGTAAGCAGTTACTGCTGTTTGCCTTTGTAATGGTGTCAAAGACTAATAGCAGTAACTGCTCACTTGAAAAGTAAGCACTTACTGCTGTTTGCCTTTGTAATGGTGTCAAAGACTAATAGCAGTAGCTGCTTACTTTCCAAGTAAGCAGTTACTGCTGTTTGCTTTTGTAATGGTGTCAAAGACTAACAGCAGTAACTGCTCACTTTTAAAGTAAGCAGTTACTGCTGTTTGCTTTTGTAATGGTATCAAAGACTAACAGCAGTAACTGCTCACTTTTAAAGTAAGCAGTTACTGCTGTTTGCTTTTGTAATGGTAACAAAGACTAATAGCAGTAGCTGCTTACTTTCCAAGTAAGCAGTTACTGCTGTTTGCTTTTGTAATGGTGTCAAAGACTAACAGCAGTAACTGCTCACTTTTAAAGTAAGCAGTTACTGCTGTTTGCTTTTGCATGTAGACCACATATTTGTGTTTTTTATGCATTAGAGTCTCCATCAATGTAGCTATGCACCTTCATTCTTGCTTTCCCTTATTTCATCTTATTATTTGCTATGTACACAGCAACAGTCATCATGAATGAGCAACGACCGCTGAACAATTTCAAATTCTTATACTTGATGCAAAGTAAACAATCTACATCTCTCGATGTTGCAGTCTTTTTACGACACATAAAGTAGCCTTTCAACTGTCTTTTCTCACTCCATAAAATGTAGCCACTGAGAAGAACACAATGTCTTCATACAGATTTCCAAATTCATTAAAAGAGGCGCTGAACACGGCACAGTTTTCTTTTTTATGTCTTTTCATGAGGGAGGAAAAACAGTCACATGTCTTTCCGTCTTTCAATATTCCATGAAAAGTAGTCACATAATTTGTCTATAGGTCTTACTACTATAAGTTTCAAATCTCTCAATGTGATTTATTTGCTTTTCAAATTTATCAGCTGTTTAATTGGGAACGAAATGTTTTAAACATCAAGATTTACAAATGTTTGGTCTGAAATTCAACAAATATGTAGGCTAATTTTCACCCACTTGGAAGTTATGGATCGCGGTAGCAGGACACAACTTCAAGTGGGTTGAAATTTGCATGATTTAACCCTTTCAGGCCTGATTTTATCATTGTCATCTTCATCCACTACAAGCCGCGAATTGCTGTCGCAATTCTCGACTTATAGTGGATAAAGATGACTTGAAGTGAGGGGAAAATTGTAGAAAATTGCCATGTATTGGTTATTCAGTTTCATGGAAATATTTCTTCTAAAACCCTTAGTTGTAGGAATATTAAATCTGTTTTCAGGGATGTGAAATGATGCTTTAATGCATCGTGGGGGCTTAACCCTTTCAACCCTCACGATGCATCAAAGCATCATTTCGCATCTATGAAGAATGACATAATCTGCTAAAATCTAGGGGTTTTAGAATGACAATTTCTTTGGAACTGTTATAATAATAACAATATATTTTTTTCATTTGTCACCCACTTCAAATCATCTTCATTCCCTACAAGTCGAGAATTGCGACAGCAATTCGCGACTTGTAGTGGATGGAGATGACAATGGTAAATTCAGGCTTGAAAGGGTTAATGGGTTAACTTGGCAGTTTGTGGATTACTCTGCTTATGTGTTAGACATGTAGAATCTCTAGACAGGCGTGGTAGCAGATGGCGACCCAGCCGGGCTGGCTAGATGACCACTGTATCTGGTTGATTTCTCCGGCTGCCGTATACGCTAGAATAGGGTCCTCTATGGCTCGAGGCATCTGGGTGATGTCCCATATCAGAGCCTGGTGGTCGTCCGCTGTCAAACAAAAACACACACGTTACTTAACTTCCCCATGCAGGCTCAGCCCTATCAGTGACTGTACAGACTAGGGGGGGCTATGTCATGATTGACTTGCTATGTCACACACGGAGAATCTCCATGCAGGAATTGTAGCATATACAGATCCAGTCCGGCTGGGTGGACGACCACTGGATCTGGTTTACTTCTCCCGTGGTTGTGTACGCCAGAATGGGGTCTTCGATCGATCGAGGCATTTGCTGGATATCCCAAATTAACGCCTGGTGGTCGTCGGCTGTCAGACAAAACACAACAGACGTCTGTCACTGCACTTTACCTCACAACCTACCACTTAGCCCTGCATTAAAAGTTTTTTTGCAATTTTAAGTCATCATAAATGTCTGAGTTAGCTCTTTCCGCTTTATTGGAATACCTATTTTATGTCTACGGTCACTGTAAATTTTTAATTTTTCCAGTGTGGGGACCATATTTACACATATAAATACAGTCCCAGCGCTGAAAGGGTTAAAAAATTTGGAGTTTCGCAGTTAGCCAAATATTTCACCCGATTTTATCAAAAATATCTGGTTGCGTTTAATTTAATCTAGACACCGTATCAATTTAGTGTAGTCTTCTAATTAAAAAAAAGCCTTAGTCATGATTGTCACAGCCAGGTGTACGAGTTTGTATTTTTACAATTATTATTTAACTAAAAATAAGATATGTTCAAACAAAATGCCACATGGGCACTAGTCCAACAAATAGAAGACTTCAAAGGAAAACATGAATTATATCAATTAATCAGTCACTCAATCAGTCACTCAATCAATCAAGCAATCTACCAAGTCAACTTCAGCTGTACTAATAATAGTTATAAAAGCACAAATAACATTTAAAGAAATCTATTTGTCAATCGCTCTTTATTAAGCCTTACAAAATTGAGAAATGATTTATTAAATATCACACCTCTTGCTTTTAGTAATTCCAAGATAAGATTAATCGAATAAATTATATAAAGAAAATCACAGTCAACACCATCACCGTTATAATTTAAATTAATTCTGGACTGGAGTACCTATATAATCAAGATGGTCTGGTCTAAGGTAGACATTATGCATGGTCTGAACATCTAAATGTTAAATAGTACAACACTTTCTCACATATTGAATTAAATTATGTGCTCAAAAACAGCAGATTTCAGGCAATTGCAACAGCAGATTTCAGGCGATTGCTCTTTTGAACACATTTGAGAAGAAGAAGTCAGGTGTCACCAGGTTGTTTCATTCAACCCATTTGGCATTGTGGTTAACCCTTTCAAGCCTGAATTTATCAGTCATCTTCATCCACTACAAGCGGGGAATTGCTGCCGCAATTCTCGATTTGTAGTGGATGAAGATGATTTGATGTGATTTAAAAATTAAAGAAAATTGCCATGTACTGGTAAACCAAGTTCATTGAAATTTTCGTTCTAAAGCCATTGGTTGTAGGAGAATTAAGTCTGTTTTCAAGGATGTAAAGTGATGCTTTAGTGCATCCTGAGGGCACAAAGGGTTAAATGTTGTGAGTGATTACTCACCTCACCTCACCATTATCAGGTGAGCTTTTGTCCAGGAAATCCCCAGCAATTTTCAAATATAAATGCCGGAGATTTCTGATGTCGAACATTAAATTCCGACCACATAGAAATGGCGTCTTTGATTTTTAATGAATATTAAAACTATTTCAATGATAGTGCTTCACTTCACTCAGGTGTAAATAAGTATCTGGTAGGACAGAGATGGCAACGTGTAGAGTAAGATCTCAGGGTGTGTATGATCCTCAGGGAGTTGAAATGGCACATAAATGATCAGGGGGTTATGTTGGCTTAACCATTGACACACTGAAATATTTTTATATAAACCCAGAAAAACCCCATCAATTGATGGCAGGACTCCTCAGATATGGGTTCTGTCCATCAACATCAAGTCATTATTAAGATTAGGTTATCGTGCTTACAAAATGAATAGTACACATGAGGCTAAAAAATAAAGGCTCCAAGTAAAGGTATTATGAATCTATTGCCCATACAAGCCAATTGTTTCTGTGACCTGGCGACCTTGAAATTGGGCATCAAACTTGACCTTGGGATTATCGTGGCACACATGTGGCTCTAGCACAAGGCATTATGCAGTTATAGTGCTTACAAGCCATTTCTGTTCCCGAGACCTGGCGACCTCAAAATCAGGTTAAGGACAGCGAGTATCGAACTTGACCTAAGGATTATTGTCATGCACATGCGGTAAAAAAATTCAAGGTCTAGAGGTTTTTTTCAATTTGAAATCATCATAAATGTCTTAGTTAGCTCTTTCCATTTCATTTGAATAGCTGTGTTATAACTTATCGGTTTACAGCCATTATAAATATTTTACTCGTTCAGAGTGGGAATAGACCCTAAAGTTGATCCCCACACTGTAGAGGATAAGTTCTTCAGGACGAAATATTAGGAATAACAAGCAGAATAACAAACCCCTGGAATTCCCTTCCAAACGAAGTAGTGGAGGCACCAACACTAAACACATTCAAAAGGAGGCTGGACAAATCATGGTAGAATAAAAAATTTTATACAATTATAAAGCGACACTAAATGTAGGAACCGGAAGCGGAAAACTAAACAAATTAGAAGACCATAATGGTGATGTGGTCCTAGAAGACCGAGAGGACTTGTGACCACTACGACATAGTAAGACATAGTAAGTATATTAGACTATAAACTGAAACATTTATTTTTACTATTATCAGACCCAAAAAAAGGAGATGATGAATTGGGGTGGTGTATAACTGGAGTTGACGGTGTGATAATATAATCACCTGAAGTACAGATGTGGCAGCTGGAGTGAGGAGCCCACGCTATGCCATTAACACATGCTCGATGATTGTTGAGGCGAGCGACCGGTGTACACGGCACTCTGACATCCAGGATTATCACCTATGATAAAACAAGCAACATTAACTTTTTAACCCTTTCAAGCCTGAACTTACTATGGTTATCTTCATCCACTACAAGCCGCGAATTGCTGTCGCAATTCTCGACTTGTAGTGGATGAAGATGATTTGATGTGGTTTAAAAATGAAAGAAAATTACCATGTATTGGTAAGCAAGTTTCATGGAAAATTTCGTTCTAAAACCCTTGGTTGTAGGAAAATTAAGTCTGTTTTCTGGAATGTAAAATGATGCTTTAATGCATCGTGAGGACTTAAAGGGTTAATGTGCTGAAATTTGTTCATATAAACCATGGAGACCAAAGGTTCTTTTTAAATTTGAAATCATCATAAATGCCTTAGTCAGTTCCTCCCCCTTCATTTGAATACATATGTTATAGGTCTACGGCCATTATACATGTTTTACTTCTTTCAGTGCAGTACCAGATTTATATGTCAAAATCTGATGTCTACAGATGTCAAATTCTGAAGTATTAAGGCAGTCCCCACGATGAAAGGGTTAAAGCGCTAAATTGAATATTTTAGATTTTCACCGACCTGAAGATGTGTCTCGCTTCTAGGACCCACAACATGAAGTGGATAAAAATTACTCATAAATTTTGTTCCATTGGAAAAAGAACATTTGCAAATCCTTATGTTTAAACAGACATTTCACTCTCAAAAACTGTAATTTCACTTGGTAATAAAATAATTTAAACATGACTATAGTAGGGTTAACGCTTTAATCGCTAAGCATGACTATAGTTGATTAATCAGTTTTTTATCACCAGGTTAACTCACTGTTTTGGAAAATGAAATCTGTGTTCAAAAATTAAGTTTGCAAATGTTTTCCCACTTTATACACAGCTACCATACCTCCATGGCATTCATAGCCATTGTTGCCAGGTAGTTAGGATCCTGTTTATTCCAGGCGAGCCGAAGAAGAGGACTGTGCTGTGGATCCTCGTAGATAATGGTCGAGTGCTCCAGATGCCGAAGATCAAACATCCTGACCGAGCCGTCAGCGCCTGCGTAAATCAATATAACATGTACCAACCAGGATTCATACATCATGGGATTTGAGGACCGCATTGACATTTTTTCGAGCAACAATTTAAACAGCAGAGGAACATCAATAATAAATAAATCATGACAGTGTCTGTGTACATCAATATAACATGTGAGTCCTCAAACCTAAGGAATAGGGAGAGCTACGAAGCAAATTTTTGGGCTCAACCCTTATGCTGCCGGGACCGAATATATTCGTTTTCAAGCAATTTTCAGATCAATAAATTCACCTCGAATTGCTAATATATTTTGTGGTAGATGCTTAGTTAATGGGTTAATATACCATGTCAAACATCCTGACTGAGCCGTGTACATCAATATAACACGAATTGCTGTCGCAATTCTCGACTTGTAGTGGATGGAGATGACTTGAAGTGGGTGGCAGATCATAAGAAAAACCTTATTATTACAATAGTTCAATGAAAATGTTCGTTCTGAAACCCCTAGGTGTAGGAAATTAAGTCATAATCCAAACGCAAAATGATGCTTTGATGCATCGTGAGGGTTTGAAGGGTTAACTTTAGAAAAGGAACATTAATTAATAACAGCACATCGCATGAAAATTTCTAGCAGAACATTGCAGTGTTTCATCTAGGATTCAGAAGGGGCATGGCGCCACCGATCATTGGGGGCACCTTATCATGCCCGCCGGGCACCCAGTTGACTCGGTTGGGTATTTCCAACACCCCCCTCCCCAATTAAGGGTACAAACAGAATCAGTTAAGTATTTAGACATCACCAGTTATTACCACTATGTACACAAGCCGTTATCAGGTATTGTGTCACAGGTGTGAACGCGAGACATCAGTGACCAGGGTGTTTTCACCTGTGACAATGGCATGGGTGAATTAAATATGACGTAACAATAGTTCAATGAGGCGCTTCACTGTCTGAATATTACAAGGGCAACATGGCGCACAAGAAGGGCAACAGGCGCACATGAAGGGCAACATGGCGCACATGAAGGGCAACATGGCGCTCACAAAAGGCAACATGGCGCTGCACCATGTTGAAAATGGCTAGATGAAACACTGCATTGAACTCTCTTCGAGGTGTGCTAAGCAAGACAAGACCCGATGTATTGGGCTTAATCAGCTTCGCCAGGAGCGCTGTCAATTTCTCTCTTGCACTTGGTTAAAGAGCTCGAGAGGAGCGTCGGCATCAACACGCTCCTTATAATTGGAGGACTGACACGACACACATCTTACGAATGACAAAATTTAAGGACTTTCCGGGCAGCAAGAACATTTTTTCGTATCCTGACCAATTTAAACAGCGAAAGGAACATTAATAACATTAGTACATAATTATTTAACAGTGTCCCACTGTGAAAATATGGATAATAATACACATCGCTGTCTTGTTTTCCAATATGTCAAAATTCAAAAAAATCAGTACAAACCCTGACGAACTTCAGGTGCGAAATTATCAACCCTTTGCCTGCTAATCAGAACTATTTATCGTACTCCCACAGGTGTTATCGACCACGAGACTTGTGCTGATAACTTCCTGTATCGACCAAAACTTGTGCTCCGGTTGCGAATTATTTACGTTATACTGACGCATTGTAGTCTAAATATTTTAATTATAAGTTAAACATGTGGATGGTCGTACGATAAAATGCATATGGCGACGCGTACCGATGCATATCTTATTATCCAATTAACTCAGTGTTATTGGAAATGAAAAATTAAACATCAAGATTTGAAAATATTTTGTCCCAAATTATAAGTAATTTTCACTCACTTGAAGTTGTGGGTCGCGGTAGCGAGACACAACTTCAAGTGGGTGAAAATTTAGATAAATTAACCTAGCAGGATGCGGTTTAACCCTTGTTTTTTTTAACAGTTGAAATAGAGTACATGTATTTAAAAAAACATTGCCAGCTTCATCAGGTACCCGGTAAACATGATACATTGAACCGATGTTGGGCCAGCGTCGTGTTTGCTGGGTAGAGAGGCTGAACATTCAAAAGGCTTGTTATTTTCTCCACTTTTACCTGTTGTTGTGATAGATCGCATGACATGCTAAATAACAGTTACATGTTTTATTTTAGCACAATAAGATCTTACTAACCAACACTGGCAAACATATCCCTGCCGCCACCAGCACGACTGAAGGCGATGTCATAAACCTCCTTATCGTGCGCAATCAGTTGTGTCTTGACGTGACCGGAAACGAGGCTGACACGACCCAAAACCTGTCCTGTCTGTAATGAAATAAATGACCTAATATACTGAGTATTAACATCAACACAAATAAAATACAACATTTTATAACAGAACAGTTGATTTGCTATTAACCCTTACAGCATAGGGATAGACTTAACCTCTAAAGCGCTGAATTTTTTTATAAAAATCATGGAAACCAAAGTGTTTTTTTGAATTTGAAATCATCATAAATGTCTTAGTCACCTCTTCCCGATTCATTTGAATACCTATGTTATGGGTCTACGGCCATTAGAAATATTTTTATTCTTACAGTGCAGGGATCGACTTTAGTCTGCAGAATCTGACGTCTACAGACGTCAGATTCTGACGTCTAAAGTCTATCCCCTTTGCTGTAAGGGTTAAGATTCTCACGTCTAAAGTCGATCCCACACTGTAAGAGTAAAAATATTTATAATGGCCGTTGACCCATAACATAGGTATTCCAGTGCAAAGAGCTGACTAAGACATTTATGATCATTTCAAATGTCTTATCTAGCTCTTTCCACTTCATTTGAATACCTATGTTATGGGTCTACGACCATTAAAAATATGTTTAAACTTTCAGTGTAGGGATCGACTTTAGACGTCAGAATCTGACGTCTAAAGTCGATCCCCACACTGAAAATGGAAGGGTTGAATCAAATAACATGTCACTGAAATGAAGAATATGGTAGATGATCAGTTAGTCAAATAATTCAATTTAGAAGATGTATATTATCAATAAATAGAATATTTTCAGTCATTTGAAGCTGGAAATGGGGTCAGCAATTCCAGCTTCAAATGACAAAAAAAAGAAACAAAGAATTCAGCAGCAGAAGGTTTAAGGCTAATTGAATGTTTATAGTGAGTCTTCACCTCTAGCCCCCATATTGTGCATGTTGTATCGATACTGGATGTACCGAGAAGATTCGGATCGACCTCATTCCAATCAAATGAAGTCAATGGTGCGCAGAAGTCTGAGTTCTTGTTCTGCAAAATATCAGAAACAAACAGTTAATCTTAATGTTAACAATTCAACGGCTCAGTTATTGTTAAAAAAAATCATTTTGATGATACCGGTGGGCAAAATAAAAATTAATTAGCACACGTCCAGGGTAAGGTATTTCCTTTAAAACAAACATTAAGCAAATCCATGTAGCAGTTCAAGCTCTAGGGAGTGACATATGATTTTTGCGGCCAGCTTGGATTTTGTTGAAAAAATCCACATAAAATATTACCAGGCAAATTCCTCAAGGCCAATAGGCATACTGCAAATACTTAGAAATAATCTGAGCAGGAGTTTTCGAGTGAGAGCAGAAACAAGTGCAAATAAGCAAAACTGAAATATCCGCTAAAATTCTAAAACATAAAAAAGTTTTTATTATCAGTATCACACCAAAAACTAATTAGCACACGTTCAGGGTGAGGTCTTTCCTTCAAACCAAACATGAAACGAATCCATGAAGTGGTTCAGGCTTTAGAGAGTGACATAGGATTTTGGCGGCCATCTTGAATTTTGTTGAAGAAACTGGGAAACGCAAAAAAAATTTACCAAATCCCCAAGGCCAATATGCATACTGCAAATATTTAGAAATAATGTGAGCAGGGGTTTTCAAGTGAGAGCAGAAACAAGTGGCGGCGGTGGAGCCAGAGGCGGGCGGACTCAGGAAAAACAATAAGTCTCCACATAGTGGGTGGAGATTTAATACAAAAATTGTTCTTCAATAGATAGGCTTTATATTGAATGATAAAAACTTCAGGATCCCTGATGTGAGTTTGATCATGACTCGTGAAGTATTACTTACATTATTGAGGAGACATTCAAGTCGTGTTTCTGTGTCTCCAACTCTCCAGACTCGTAAATAATCTCCGCTTGTTGCCAGCAGATCTGGAAATACTCCTTTCTGTTGACAGAACAAAAACGGAAAATGTTACACTATGTAAATTACCTTGAGACCGGGGCTAGTTTGAACAAAATTTTGAAAAAATGATTTAATTTTTTATATAATGAAATTAGAAGACTGATATTTTTGTCCAGAAGTATTCAACTATAGATGCTATTGAAAAACATGTTAAAGCTAGATTTTTCACTGTTTGAACAAACCCCACACTTGGGGTTAGTTCGAATATAGGATGGGGTGTGTCTGAACAGTGTTGGATATACGAGATATTTTGTGGGGTTAATCTGAACACTTCGACAGTCGAACTAGCCCCATTTTATTTGTTCTTTGCTCGATACGTGTTTAGAAGTTGCAGATTTCAGCAGATGTTAAAAAGTTAAATATTATGATAATATTGTATGCATTGCAGTTAAACGGCGTTACATACTAGTCTAGTATTTAACATTGTGGTACACGTCAATTTGTAAACATTGAAGAATATATTTATTAGAAATATTTGGTGGGTGTTTAGCAGTTAAAATTGTATTACATACTAATACAAATAAAAATTATGTTTTGTGCTAGGCCTACACATGTTTGGGACCTGAACACTAGATGTTTAGCAGCTAAAAATTGAAATAAACATTTAGTTTTTAAAACATAATCATGGTACCATGATGCTGTTTATCATTACAACAGCATCAGTTTAATGTTAATGTGAAGTGTTTAAAAATGCAAATCACTTTCCATTATTGGAACCTGAATGGTTCTGAAACTACTAATGCATGTAATAAACTAATAATTTGTGATGTGATAAATATGATCAAATTGTTACTAACGGTGTCTGGAATCCACATGATCTTAGTGGTGGGGTACGGGTGCTCAAATGAGCTCTTAGCGCTAAAATCTGAAGTTTCTTCATCTAGACTGACTATTTGAACCTGAAAATGAAAAGGATATTTCAAATAAAGAAATATTGAAGATGATAATATAATATAACCATGACAATATAAAATATATGTTAAAGATGTTATATTCACATATGGCAAAAATAAAAGTCTCCACTTTCAAAAAATAAGTTACTTGCCAATGCAGTAACGATAGTAACGATATATATTGGAAATGCAGGCCATCTAATCAAATGCAAATCATTTTTTCATTTGAAATAGTGCAACCAATCAGACGATGATCTGATATAATCTCGCTGAGGTCAGGTAAATATTGTGGAGTATAGAGCATTTAGATTGATTTGTAAGGAAGTATCATAGCGACCAACTTCATTGTGCAGCTTTAATGGCTGATTTTTTAACTTAACCAGAGTAATCCACAAACAAGAGCGATGACGCTACGATATCTCCGCCATTAATTAAAGTCAATATTCGCTTCAAAATTGACAGTAAAAAATGGTCAAATATCATAACCCCCAAAAGGCACATCTACACCCCCTAAGGGATGTGTGTATGCAATATGAAAAAAATGCGGCTAACAGTTTCCGAGATATCGTCAGGAAACAACACACGGCTGCACGGCCAGACATCGTGGGCGGGGATAAAAAATGTTCAGAAAAAAATTGGTGAGGATCGGATTAATATTGGCGCCTGAAAAGTGTTTACGTCGATTTGCAAGGAAAAGCTGTGGTGGTCATCTTGGATATGCAAATTAGCTGATCTCAGGGTGATTTTGGAACCAGGGTATCTGTCAGAGAAAATTCAGAAATATCGGCACAATAATACCCTATTGGCATCCGTGTGACCTGATGACAGGTGGTTGTCTATCAAGAGTGTCACTCATGACAGGTGGTTGTTTATCACAAGTGTCACTCATGACAGGTGGTTGTTTATTATGAGTGTCACTCATGACAGGTGGTTGTTTATCATGAGTGTCACTCATGACAGGTGGTTGTTTATTACGAGTGTCACCCATGACAGGTGGTTGTTTATCACGAGTGTCACTCATGACAGGTGGTTGTTTATCACAAGTGTCACTCATGACAGGTGGTTGTTTATTATGAGTGTCACTCATGACAGGTGGTTGTTTATTACGAGTGTCACTCATGACAGGTGGTTGTTTATCATGAGTGTCACTCATGACATGTGGTTGCTTATTACGAGTGTCACTCATGACAGGTGGTTGTTTATTACGAATGTCACTTATGACAGGTGGTTGTTTATCATGAGTGTCACTCATGACAGGTGGTTGTTTATCACGAGTGTCACTCATGACAGGTGGTTGTTTATCATGAGTGTCACTCATGACAGGTGGTTGTTTATCATGAGTGTCACTCATGACAGGTGGTTGTTTATCATGAGTGTCACTCATGACAGGTAGTTGTTTATCTCGAGTGTCATTCATGACAGGTGGTTGTTTATTATGAGTGTCACTCATGACAGGTGGTTGTTTATCACAAGTGTCACTCATGACAGGTGGTTGTTTATTATGAGTGTCACTCATGACAGGTGGTTGTTTATTATGAGTGTCACTCATGACAGACAGTTGTCAATAACGAGTGTCACTCATGACAGACAGTTGTTTATCACGAGTGTCACTCATGACAGACGGTTGTTTATCACGAGTGTCACTCATGACAGGTGGTTGTTTAGCACAAGTGTCACTCATGACAGGTGGTTGTTTATTATGAGTGTGACTCATGACAGACAGTTGTTTATTACAAGTGTCACTCATGACAGGTGGTTGTTTATCACAAGTGTCACTCATGACAGGTGGTTGTTTATCACGAGTGTCACTTATGACAGGTGGTTGTTTATCACGAGTGTCACTCATGACAGGTGGTTGTTTATCATGAGTGTCACTCATGACAGGTGGTTGTTTATCACGAGTGTCACTCATGACAGGTGGTTGTTTATTACCAGTGTCACTCATGACAGGTGGTTGTTTATTATGAGTGTCACTCATGACAGGCTGTTGTTTATCACGAGTGTCACTCATGACAGGTGGTTGTTTAACACGAGTGTCACTCATGACAGGCAGTTGTTTATCACGAGTGTCACTCATGACAGGTGGTTGTTTATTAAGATTGTCACTCATGACAGACAGTTGTTTATCACGAGTGTCACTCATGACAGGTGGTTGTTTATTACCAGTGTCACTCATGACAGGTGGTTGTTTATTATGAGTGTCACTCATGACAGGCTGTTGTTTATCACGAGTGTCACTCATGACAGGTGGTTGTTTAACACGAGTGTCACTCATGACAGGCAGTTGTTTATCACGAGTGTCACTCATGACAGGTGGTTGTTTATTAAGATTGTCACTCATGACAGACAGTTGTTTATCACGAGTGTCAATAAGGACAGGCATTTGTTTATCACGAGTGTCACTCATGACAGGCAGTTTATTATGAGTGTCACTCATGACACAGTAGTTTATATGAGTGTCACTCATGACACGCAGTTGTTTATTATGAGTGTCACTCATGACAGGTGGTTGTTTATTTCAAGTGTCACTCATGACAGGTGGTTGTTTATTACGAGTGTCACTCATGAAACAGTTGCTTATCACGAGTGTCACTCATGACAGGTGGTTGTTTATCACGAGTGTCACTCATGACAGGTGGTTGTTTATCACGAGTGTCACTTATGACAGGTGGTTGTTTATCACGAGTGTCACTCATGACAGGTGGTTGTTTATCATGAGTGTCACTCATGACAGGTGGTTGTTTATCACGAGTGTCACTCATGACAGGTGGTTGTTTATTACCAGTGTCACTCATGACAGGTGGTTGTTTATTACGAGTGTCACTCATGACAGGTGGTTAATTAGGAGAGGGGTTTTTCATGACAAATCATAGGTTTTCCAGAGGTAGTCATGTCACGTTTTGTGGATTTGGAAGTCTTAATTGAATATCATACATATCTTGCCAATGACGATCTAACTATATAATCAGGTATATAATGGTGTCTGTGCCACACCTAATGTTTTATGAGATCTGTTGTCATGGCAACTGGGTATACTGATTTTAAAGGAAGGTTGCACCGTTTCACATTTTATAAGTCTATCTCACTATAAGACGATCTCATACAAAGTGATGTTCTAGGCTAGCGATAACCAGATGTCCCCCCCCCCCAATGTTGGTTTAATGCTGGCACGCCGTGTGCGACGTCGGCCAACATTAAATCAACCTTCGGTTAATGTCTGGTCAAAGAACCATGGTCTGGTTGGGCAGAGGTGGGAAGGGGTGGGGGACAAAGTATGATCCGCGGGTAATATTGACTAGTTGACTAATTGCGTGAATAAACAGCAGCTTTAACCATTTCAGAACAGGGACGTCAGAATTTGACGTATAAGACGTCAAACCAATGGTTCAACGTCTAATATGCTGGGCTTTTGTCAGCCTTCATTCGATGCACGCAATGGCAGGCTTCCCTGATATCGACACATGGCATATTGGTTGAAAATTACATTTTGAGAAATCTTCACTATATAGACGATATATTTCATTTTAAATGGTGGAAAAATGATTGTTTGATTTTTACAATTTGATTTATAATTATTAAATGAATACATCAATTTCGAATTATTTCGTATCAACTGCTTGGGAATAATTATAGTGTAGTAATAGCGAATCATTTATTTGTCAAAGCGATTCAATATTATCAGAAAAGCATAACACATACATTTCTTATATAAAATTGTGCAGCCAGTAATCATGTAATTAGCTGATTAAAGTCTATGACACAATTATCTGGAGCGCATGCTTTTCGTCGAAATTATATTCAATATTTCAAAAGTTAG
The DNA here is from genome assembly GCA_964017125.1 of Flabesymbios commensalis. Taxonomy (NCBI): domain Eukaryota; kingdom Metazoa; phylum Annelida; class Polychaeta; order Terebellida; family Flabelligeridae; genus Flabesymbios; species Flabesymbios commensalis. The sequence goes on from OZ024914.1 coordinate 820,443, forward strand.
ACCATTTGACATGTAATAAAATTCCAGAATTAGTGTAATGGGTTTATAAGGGACGTCATATTTGCAATTTACTACATGTCAAATGGTCTGACTTTAGCAATTCTGCATTAAACTTTACGAAATTTTTACCGATGTTAGGACATGACTAGAAAATGTCCTGTGCAAAATTTCAATGAAATCGGTTCTGAATTGACGGAGAAATCGACAAAAAGCATGCGCTCCAGATAATTCTGTCCTAGCCTACATAATTAATATATCTAATGAGTGGCACACTCATCTATTTAGGATTCAGGCAAAATAAAAACTAATCAGCACACGTCCAGGGTAAGATGAATATTCAGTAATATTTGTTTCAATGACACTAAAATAAATATTGTGGTAACGGCCGATGTGTTACACAGGAAGTGGTCGTTACCATCGTCACAGCTTGTTTATGGCGCGGAATTTATACGATCCGTTGCAGAATACCAGGAACCTTTAGCAGAAGCAGACGTCTTTTCGTTGCTGCTTTCTGCCGTTTCTGCCTGGAAACAAACCAGTAGTGGCTGGCAAGTGCTATTTACTACAACTGGTGTCAGAAGTATTAAATGGTGTCCACTCAGGTGGTATTATCCTGACAAAAACGTGATTTCTAGCTGTATATGTGATCTTGAAATATTTTGAAAAAATACGATCACGCCTAGTAGTGTTTAGATTTGTATTTGCATTTTTACTGTGTTTATATGTCGCCAATGATTGAATTCATATTTGTATTGATATGATTTCAATCAAATTTAGTTGGTAATAGATTATATATTGTATTTATTACCATAAAACCTCACATGTTTATTAATCTTGACTGCCTATATTGTATTTCACCTATTAACGCTCATTCGACAATTCGTTATCGCTGCTCAGAGCTTATCACAGTGGTAAAGGTATTGGCTGCTTGAAGCTATTACTTTTACTGAGTGAAAATGATCGAGTTAAACAATTATTAATTGATCACAGTGATAATGTTGATTACTTTATTTTTAGTGGTGAGGGTATTGGCTGCTTGATGCTATTACTTTTACTGAATGAAACTTGAGTTATTCAATTATATTCTTTTTGATATCATCCATTCAGCTTAGTGCGCAGACACAAATGGCACACTTCAATGTAAACCCTTCCTCTTCGGATTATTTAAACTGGGAAAAAAGATTGGAATTGTATTATGAAAAACAAATATTTGAAAAAGAATGCCAATTAAAAGTGAATTTAGAACGGATTAAAAAAGAATACCAAGTTAAAATGGTAGCACTTGAGCTAGAAGTGAAAAAACAGAAGTTGCTTCATGTGGTGAATGGGGAACCGGGCAGGGATGTGGCTATGCAGCCTGTAGTTGGGGAGACAACTACTTGTTTCCCAGGGGGAGATACCACGACAGTGCCATCGCACTCATTTAATTTGGCTGATACTAATCCACAGCCACCAATAACCACTTTGTCAAATACTTATAGCCCACACATTACACATGATGATGTCGTTCAAGTGAATGCAGACACACTGCCACTACAGAGCTTTTCAGTTACACCTACAACTGATTCATCCACAGCACCACAATCACACTCGTTTGATTCAGCTGATTCAAACATTCTAACACAACCACACCTTTTTGATTCAGCGGATACTAATCACAGCTATCCAGCACAAGCACACTCATTGGAATCAGCTACTACTGATCCAATTTTTGCACAACCATACAGATTTGATGGTTCTCGTGCCATCTCAATTTCTTGTAATGTGTCATTATGTGGCCAATCAGTTGGAACAAATCTACAAGTAGTTCCGGCTCAGTCTCACACTTCGAGTGTGCCCCCTGACATGTCAACTACGGATAACCAATCAAATGACCAATCAGATTCACTAGTAACTCCAGCACAAACTCGCATGACGAACACACCTCTTAACACCCCCACCACTACATCAAGCACAGGGAGTTTCTCATTATGCCCATCAAGTGCTACGTCCTCAGTAGCTCTCGATAATACACTTTCTGGTGGACCTCCCACTGGCACTCCTTTCCATTCCTTGAATTCGGACATTCAACAACCGATCTATGTCACAACACACATACATTCAGCTTCACCACCAGGAGTACATGTATCCTGTCCTCAACCGGCGAATTCAACATTGTTGGTACAGGAATTATGTGACCCTTTTGATATGAATTCCTATCAATCCGGGCTTCTGGGTAATGCATTTCCCAGGGGCGCACTAGTAGAAGGTTATTCTACATTTGTATATCAGGCTCCAGACACAACAAGTTGGGCAACGCAAAGTGATAAAAATGACTGGCCTCCATTTAAAATGTTGGGACACCACGCTTGTCATATTCTGAATCATGATTACACCCTAATGCGTGACAAACTGAGCCACATCTTTGATCATAACGATGTGCCACCCAACATCAAGCCACCATTTAACCGAATATTCTGTGCCCGGAATATGCCCCTAACATATCCAACGAGCTGCAGTTCCATTGAATGTTTCATGTTTTTCTGTTCATTTTTCGATACTGTGTCTCTCAGCTGTCATAGCTCACTCAGAGAAGATATTAGCCAATCATCAACTTTTGGTCTTCACCCGTCTTTGCTGCCTATCGGGAATTGTGTGAGATTTATTCTGGCGCTAAGTTGGCAGACAATCCTCTCACATTTGAAAAGATTTAAGCTAGCGCAAAGTTGGCAGACGATCTTATCTCATTTGAGAAGATTTATGCTAGCGCTAAGTTGGAAGATGATCTCATCTCATTTTTGGATAGGTTTGCGATGGGTGCAGAGCAAGATTTGGAGATTCAATCACTCTCTACCGTTTTGTTTATAAATGTGATGTTTATGTCAGTCATTAGCACCGACATAATTAAATATGTTTTTTTTAGAAGCCGTATTTATTGTCTTCAAAATATACAGGCCTACAACTTAAACACATTCCTTTTATTATTATATTATTTTGGTGATGGTAAAAATGTATGGTAAAGTGTGTTTGGTGATAATTGGTTCATTGGAATTAACCTTTGAGATTCTGAATGTTTTGCTGTATGTTGATCGATTTTGGCCATGTCCGGATTGAAACTAGTTATAACCTAGATATGTATTTGCTTGCATGGTTGTTTCTACACTTGGTTTGATTTACTAATGATCAATAATTGAATTGCTTTGTGGATTCTATGATTTTTATTTCGTTGATTATTCTCCTTGATTTCTGAATGTATGTGTGTTGTGATATTATTTTGCAATGCTATGTGAATCATTATATATTTGATGGTGATTCTCATTCCAATGTAATTTTGTGATTCTATAACTTTGATGATGTATTCGCTCGTTCAGTTCTCATAGTTTTTTAATGGGGGAGTGGTAATCTTGGCCTTTGTTCTTTACATTTATCATTACTAATGCACATTGATAGATAGTTTTGTTGTAATACATGTACGTGATAAACAGTGGCCAAGAAAAGCTTGTTACTGGAGTTGTGCGCCCTAATTATATAGTGTTTAACGTTAACGTTTTTAACCAGCTGATCAGTCCCATATATAAGATTGTCATAAACTATTTAAACATGTTAGGCTCTACAACATGTAACGAAATGTCAACAATAAATGTTATATCAGGATAGAACACTCCGATATTGCAAAGTCAATTGCAGTCCTCGTTTATGTGCCGCTCAGTTTGCACCAGACCACACGCCGATTCTCATGGGCTAAACATGCCAACCCACTCATCTCAATTCTCAGATTATGCCATATTACACGCAGCCTAGACAACACTAGTTTCTAGTATTCTGGTACTTGTACACCTAATCCCATGCTTGTGTGGACATTGTGTACAGACAAAGAATAGATGTGTTCATGAGTACATGAGATTGAATTTTGTATCTGAATGTTTGCACATCAGGTTTGGCCATATCTAGTCTCTTTGTAGAGCATCACTTTGTAAATATATATATTTGTGTAGCAGCTGCTCGTCTTTGAATTGTAGTTCTAGAGTGAAATTGGTGGGTCTCTATGTCTGTGTTGCTGACATTGGTTATTTTGATTGTTGCTTGTTTTATGTTTTTATAAACAGCTCTATGATTTTGAGTGATGTTGTTTTTAATCCGTGGATAAGGTACATGGCCTAACCAAATTCCTTAGTGTGATCGTGTTTACATACAAACATTATTCCTCGATCTGTAGCGCTGTCCCCCAAAATTCTTGTGAGGTAGATGCTAGCGTGAAGCTGGCAGATGATCTCATTTAGAATCTGGGTGAAATCTACACAGATCCATAAGATTTGACACACATAGTTGTGTAAACTATATCGCAGATCTTCTTATCGCTAGCAGTAAAAACTAGAATAACAATCTTAAAGGTAAACCAGAGTTTATTATTTAATCCAAGCCATGTCAAGCAAGCTACACCAATGATCAGTAACACTTTATAGAACTAGTGTTCCTTAAGCATTCTACTTTATCACATATTCCCATCAGCAATGTATTAGCTACTGTATATGTACATGACACCACCACTCCTTCACTGTGACACACATTGTTATTTACATTATGAACTTCACACATCACACACACGTAACCCCTCTGTGGGGTCGTCAATGCATATTATGAATGTCTCACATTTGCTTGTGTTGCAGGTGGTTCCATCTATGAACGAACCTTTGCAGGTGATGTCACCTATAAAAGAGTGATAGATCTGCCCAAATTTGTTAAACAGAAGAAATGGTGGAATTTTGAAGTCCGTGATATTTCCCATCAAGCTAGATATAGAAACATCGATTTTAAACAATCTGATTTAAATTAGGAGTTTTCAATATCAATGCTGGCCAAGGTTGGCAGATTCTTTGGAACCTCGTGATCACTTTATCTACTTACCTGATAGTCTACATTAACCTGGTCTACTACCATTAGGTTCTAACGAAGGTGCGAACCAAGGATGAAATCTTGTTAGCACGTATCGTTACAACATATCGTCAACAACTGTGTGAACGTATTGATTATTAAGACCTATATAATTAAGACATAAACTTAGCTAAATTTGGAGACCAAATAGGTTTTTCTCTGGCCAATTGTTATTTATAAGTTTCCTACTCATCTCTCTCTGTCCTTTCTGCTAATCCGATGAGAAATCGTACTGTCTATCTTATATGGTTGGAATATAGCCTAATGTATTAAAAATTATGGTCACATGTGTTGTGTTTTGAATATTGTATCCTATGTTGCTCTTATATCGGGTTTAGACATCTGCTTTTGTTAACGGGGAGGAGTGTGGTAACGGCCGATGTGTTACACAGGAAGTGGTCGTTACCATCGTCACAGCTTGTTTATGGCGCGGAATTTATACGATCCGTTGCAGAATACCAGGAAAATTTGAGCAGAGCAGACGTCTTTTCGTTGCTGCTTTCTGCCGTTTCTGCCTGGAAACAAACCAGTAGTGGCTAGCATTTGCTATTTACTACAATATGTATAGATTTTTTTGGTCAAATTCTGGAGAAAATACCACCCGCAAGTCTATTAAAATATATTCAAACGCGATCAGGCTTAAAATATAACTAGCGTGTCATAGACATGCCATAGACACAGAAAACACGAGACCTTCACTCAATGCTGATTTAATGTTGGTCCACCGTCTCCGACGCTGGACCAACATTAAACCAGCATTGGGTCAATGTTACGTGCCTGCTAGGGAGGAGTTCCAACACGTGACGTCGGGTCAGCGATGCATCAATGCTGGGGACAGTGTCAACGACGTTGGCCCAACATTGCGCCAGTGTTAGCCGGGGTGCCGTGTCAGCGTGAAGCACAATAGTGAGATGGGAGTGGATAACAGACAACCTGTAACCATGGTAACGCTCACCTCAGAACATCAGCAGAGCGGCACTGATAAATCAATTAACCCTCTCCGCCTCACAGGCTGTTAAACCTGCTGCATTGTTAAACGTATTAACCCTTTCCCAGCGAATTTATCCTATTCAAATTTTCAATGTTTTGAGGTTGTGTCTCGGTTCATTGACCCATAACTTCAAGTGGGTGAAAATTGCTCGTATTTGTTTAATTTGAGAATCTTTAAGTGATTTAATTCCCCAAAATCAAGATTTGCGAATTTTTAGTTTCAAATTAAATAAATATGTGTAATTTTCACCCACTTGAAGTTGTGGGTCGCGGTAGCGGGACACAACTTCAAGTGGGTAAAAATTTAAATTATTCACTTTAGCGCTTTAAGAGTTAAATCTGATAAGTGTATAAATATCTCACTATAACAACCTGCAAAAGTCAAACATTATTAATTTTGACATATATCCACTTAGGCTAGCCACCAATTACATTACTTCTTTGTCACTAATATTGAATATGCATCTAGCAGTCTATATAGACTGATAGATGCATATTAATATCAGTGACAAAGAAGTACAAACAATACAATAAACACTGTTAAATAGCTGTATAGCTATTTTACCAGTGTTTATTGTATTGTTTACAAATGAAAATGATGAAAAAGTTCATTTTGCTCACAGAGAACGCACGATCGCTGAGCTTTGGTGCTGTAGACAATGGTCAAATAAGATCACGTGATTCAACGTTGGTTTGACGTTGAGTCAGCGTTGTTATAACCATCAATCAATATTCATCCGCTGCCTTTCATTGGTAAATGCGGATGGAGTGTTTTAGATGTCTTTGTCAGCCCTGATTGGTATTGATCTCAGCCACGCGTCATAATAGGCGCTGTCAATCTGATACTGTAGATCTGGTAATTTTCGCGTGTTTAAATATGCAAAAATTTCTGATTTGGGGACTTTTCACGAAGATTAGAATTCGCGAATTTTCATTTTTCTTTAGTAGCGCTATTATAATAATAATTTTGGCAAGATTTTTGAAATTTAGTCATCGCGAAATTCGCGAGAATCAAAACCACGCAAATATTACCAGATCTACAGTATTACAATGCTCCGTGTCAAACACGAGATGTTGATCCAATGGTGTCTAACCCTTGAAGCACTGAAATATTTCAGTATAAACCAAGAGAACAAATGGTTATTTTCAATTTGAAATCATCATAAATGACTTCGTTAGCCCTTTCCGTTTTATTTGAATACCTATGTTATGCAGTTATGGGTCTACGGTAATTTAATATGTATATTTTATCTCTCACAGTGCGGGGATCTTCTTTAGACGTCCGAATCTGAAAGGGTCTGCCCAATGTCTACGATGTTGGTACAACATTAAAACAACATTTGGTCAACGTCTATTGACGGCTGGAAAATGTTTGGTGCTGTGTCAATGGTGTGCCAGCGTTGGAGATGTTGGCCCACCATAGAACACATTTATCCAACGTTGGATTAATGTTGGCCCTTCGTCTACGACGCCGGGCCAGCATTAACTGATTAAACCACCATTGTATCTATGTCCCGTGTCATCTCAGCCAGTGTCTCTCGCATCCATCACAATAAAAAGTCAACGTGGAGATTCATTGATTTTACCAACGCTGTTTCTGATCTATTGGTTTACCCCTTTGAAGCCTGAATTTGCCATTGTCATCTTCATCCACTACAAGCCGTGAATTGCTGTCGCAATTCTCGACTTGTAGTTGATGCAGATGACTTGATGTGGGTAATAAATGAAAAAAATGATATTATTAAAACAGCTTCATGAACATTTTCGATCTGAAACCCCCCTTGATTTTAGAAAATTAAGTCATTCTTCAGAGATGCAAAATGATGCTTTAAAGGTGATCTTTCACCCCTTATATGGTATGAATAATTATGTCCTTATATGGGGTGATTGGCTATCATGTGACCCTGTCAGAGGGTCACATGATAGCCAATCACCCCATATACGGGGGTGATAGGCTATCATGTGACCGTCTCAGAGGGTCACATGATAGCCAATCACCCCATATAAGGAAACACTTGTGCCCCATCTTGTGGCAACTTTGATTTATTTATCACAAAATTATTCATACCATATGAGGGGTGATAGATCACCTTTAATGCATCGTGAGGACTAAAAGGGGAAAAGCAATGGTGTTTCTCAACCATTATAACCCTTTGCTTGCTGGTCATGACAAAGGTCGCTTTAACCCTTTCAAGCCTGAATTTACCATCGTCATCTTCATCCACTACAAGCCGCTAATTGCTGTCGCAATTCTCGACTTGTAGTGGGTGAAGATGATTTGATGTGGGTAAAAATTACAGAAACATTGCCATGTATTTGGGAAACCAGTTTCATTGATATTTTCATTCAAAAACCCCTAGTTGTAGGAAAATTGAGTATGCTTTCAGGGATGTAAAATGATGATTTAATGCATTGTGAGGACTTAAAGGGTTAATCAGCTTTGTTAACCGATTAAATCATTATTATTGGGAACACAATTTGTAAAAGTTTGATCTCAAATTAAACAAATATTAGTAATTTCCAACCACTTGAGGTTGTGCATTGCGGTAGCGAGACGCAACCTCAAGTGGTTAAAAATTAAATAAATTTATTCAGCAGGAAAAGGGATAAGCTGTTAGACACGTCACCAACTGTTAAATGTATATTATTCTTTTTGTATATGTATGCCTATATTATAGTTGCTGCTATACAGTTAAAACGTATATTTTTTTGTATAGATCATGTAAGTTGCTACCTAGCTTGAAGAGGTTTTTCAAGCCTGTTTTCGCGCATCACGACCAATCTACTAATAGGATGACATAAGCTGACAATGTTCATGTTTTTATACATGTATTAAGGAGTCAAAAGGTAAATAAAATAAAACTGTCAATGCCACGAATGAATGTCTCAACAACGAGTGACCCAAATGTGTTTTAATGTCAGGCCGACGCAAGTGGATGGATTAAACGCGGCCCCTGTTAACGTTGGATATCAGGCCATCGAATCACTGTTATTGCAAACGTTTGGTTATTAATTAAACAAAAATAATTTTTTTCACTGACTTGAAGTTGTGGGTCGCGGTAGCGAGACATAACTTCAAGTGGGTGAAAATTTAAATAAGAGGACTTAAGTTAGTGGGAAAAGGGCTGAGTGGGAACTCTAATAGACAAAAGAAAAATAGACCACGGGACGGTAAACGTCACCACTAAACAGTTCTAAACATGGCCATTAGCGCGCACCAATAACACTCGTGAGAGGGGGGGCAGGGGGGGGGGGGCATGCGTAGAGAAGACAATTAGCATTTGACACTGTCATCTCACACGCACGTGCTCGCTACAGGTGTTACCATGGTTACGGCACATACTGCTTAGCTACTGTCTATCACAGCGTGGTCTATCGGGTAATTTGGCGAGTTTGGAGGAAACGTGTCGCCTGCTGTTAAATTTGTAAAGCTTTCTTCGCCACATTTTAAGCACAACATCGCTGGTATAATGTACATCCACAATAATAGCCACATGCCAAATGTGGCCCAATATAATTATATATCAGAGGCCAATAGCTTCATTTAGTTTAAAAAACAAATGTCACAAGTTTTGGATGTGGTATATGGATATCATAAAGATGGTTATCAGATTATTGCATACCTAGTCTCAAATCGTCCGACTCTGTAGCATGTGTAACAGTGTAATCAGGACACGGAATAAAGAATTGGAAATTACAGCAGGTTGGCACAGCGCTGACTTAACGTTGGGACAATATAATAAATTATTCGCCAGCATTGAAACATCGTTGAGTCAATGTCTCATCCCAGTAAAAAGAGATATCAACCCGCTGTCAGTGTGATGATGGTCCACCATGGGTTTAAACCTTTCAGCCCTCACGATGCATTAAAGCATCATTTTACATCCCTGAAAACAGACTTAACTTTCCCAAAAGAATGGGTTTTAGAACGAAAATTTCCATGAAACTGGTTTACCAATACATGGCAATTTTCTTTAATTTTTAAACCACATCAACTCATCTTCATCCACTACAAGTCGAGAATTGCAACAGCAATTCGCGGCTTGTAGTGGATGAAGATGACAATGGTAAATTCAGGCTTGAAAGGGTTAACCCAACTAGTCCGGCAGCAGAATGCCCAATATTGGCCTCACCCAAAATCATCTGATATAGTTTTTTCTATGCTGATTATTTATCTTTGGGGTTTACATAAAAATATCCAGGGTGGTGTAGAGGTGTCACTTTTGAGCAATTTTAATTATTCAAGATGGCCGCCATGGACTCGAAAAAGATTTGAACATGTTGAAAATGCCTCAGTTATGATGGACTCGACTTTATAAAGGGCCAACACTGGGTTAATATGTCTTGTAACAATGTATGTTTGTTAAATTTTATTCACATAAATGATGACACTACTGAAGGAGTGTAATTTATTTCAAGAAAAACTAGATTGGCATACCTCACTTATTCTAATAAACGTTCATATTCCAATAAAAGACCACCCCCTGAAAATAAAATCCACGATCATGTACACTATGGTCATGATAATTATGTTTGGGCAAAGCCCAAACATATTGAGTTTGCTTCAATTTTGTAGTTTTCATCCAATTAACTTCAAACCTTGGGTTTTGGGGAGGTGTGCTATGACTTTCCTAGGTCATACATCATGTTCTTCCGGATTTTTTCAGGATTTTCTGGATCACTATGGATCATTGTCAAATTTGATGGGCTATTTCTCTTTTGAGTTTTTATCCAGTCGACTGCAAACCTTGGCACAATGATCCTTAAGTATTGAAGTTTTATGCTGAGAATTTTTTGAAGAATCCACAGTTGTTTTTCCGGATTTATTCAGGATTGTCTGGATCACTATGTGGATCAATGTCGGTTCAATGATAAACATGTTGGGTGAAGCCTCATGAATGGAATAGAGGCCCTTTGTCAGAGGCGACACGACCGACTTGCCTCATTTGAGCACCCTCTACATTTAATAATTAAAATACATATACCCAATAATGTTTCAATACGAAGCCAGCGTCGCAGACAGTGGTCCAGCATTATACAAACATTGGGTGCTTGATGTAGACAGTTGAACTTTCCACAGGCTACATTTTAAGATTGAACTAACATTTGTAATTCCATCAAGCACGAAACGTCGACGCAATGTTGTTTTAATGTTTGAGCATTAAACCAACAAAGAAGTCTAAAATTCCAATTCGAAATGGTTGCAAAAAAAAAAAAAAAATCCAATCAATCTGTCATAATAAACATAGCCCAACAAAATCTAAAATGGCTGCCAAAAAATTCATAACACGAAGTCCAAACATTATTGTTCTTGAAATTACCCTCCAGTTATGCTTGGGCTATGTTGATTTAGTAATGGAACTGGCTAGTTTTTATTATTCTATGTAATCATGGTAATGCACTGTTTCTCCCTCGGTTTTTATCCAATCGACTACAAACCTTGGCACAATGAACAGGGGTATTCAGAATGATTGCTATGACTTTTTTAAGAGCTCGGTATAGTTTAGCCAAACTAAATCCGGATTTTAGTGTAGCCAAAGAGAGGTAACTCCAAAGAATGGTATCTCTGTTGAATGAGGGATTGCCATTTTAGCTTTCTAGTTTTCCTCCATTTTCAGAGGCTGATAATTCCTCGACATTTCAATATTTTTAAAATCTGTTTTCTGTACCATTATCACACACACAAACACGTTACCACATGTTTGTATGACATGTTTATCAAATATAGATTCTGCACTAATAACATTTGAAGGCGAGAGGGGTTTTAATTTTCATGTCATGTGAATGGTGGGTCAGTGTTGGCGGTAGGATGAAAAATGTCTTAGCCACTGTGGCTAAAACCTCTGAAAAGTTTCAGCCACATTTTCTTTCTTGTAGCCACAATGTAATTGTGTACCCAGTATCCAAAATATTGGTGATAATTGATACTGGTCTAGTAGGCCTATTGATTTTGCATCTTACCACAAAAAGATAGTACTTAAATTGAACCAGTTTATGATTTAGTTTTAACTTAGCGAATGATAAACCACAAATTTTATAAAAACTTCCAAGTGGTAGGCAAGGATGTCATGACTGGAGCAGCAGTGTGAATTTGGTTTTTTTACACTGATCATCTGAGCCTGTGTAAAAACGTTTCCTGTTCTTGACAAATAATCACTTTGATGGCTTCGCATTCCTCCTTAATGGAGTATCAGGCAAAGGGAATGTACTGAGCGGCCGACCAGACTAGTCTCTTAGTTTTGTACAAAAAGGAGTTTTGTCCAGGGTGGTGTTAGCTGTTAATGAATTTGAATGATTACTTATTTATAAATGTTCTACCACAAGTTCTTTCCTTCGTTGAGGCTAATAGGTCACTGACACAGTGCCAGTGACAGGTACAATGATTGATCCATTCCAATGGCCCGATGTAAAACACAAATTATTAAATGAAGCTACAAAATAACTCATAACACAAAGGTTGTGATACAGTCCCATTTATAAACATCACATGATCAGTGTGTATAAAACAACATCATATTATCAAGTAAACAGATCACAGGAATAGGCCTACGCCGTGGTCGTCCGCCATTTTGTTTTTTGTTGAGAATGTAAACAAACATAGTTTGTGTTGAATATAGACTATAATATAGGCTATTATTGCTATATTTATAGAAAGGAAAAATTGAAAGATGCTAGCAAGATCAATTTAAACTAGAGCCTGACGGCACTAAAGTAGAGCTTGTGCCGGGCTTCAGGGTCATTGTTTTAACAGGCCCGTGCCCAGAAATTTTTAAAGGGGGGTTCGAATTTTGAATTGCTGGGGTATTTTCGAAATAAGTTAATTGGACCCCCTGTAAAAAAAACTGTTTGAATTTATATTTGGCGTTGAGCAAATAGCAAACGCAGGTCAAGGGGGTCTGGAGGCAAGCCCCCTGGGATTTTTGTTCGATTTTTAGCTACAAATTGGTGCAGTTTGGTGGATTATGGAGGATGTCGCTGGGGTAAATTTTCAGTTTTGTGGTCATGGGGGGGGGGGGGGGGGGGGGTCGTGCGACCCTCTCGAACCCCCCCCCCCCAACGGGCCTGGTTTCAAGGGAAGCTAAGATGATGGGCATGCGTTACACGTGTAAATACTGCGTCTCTGTGTTTATCAGTAGGCCTATATCCGGTCTATTAGGGATAATCGGGTAGGCCTACCCTAATGGAAATAGGTCAAATCTGTGAAACTCAATGACCTTGACCTCCTTTGTTTTCACCGAGCTGGCTAATACAATGAAGTATGAGGGGGGGTTCTTATATAACCTTGTTTTCACCGAGTGACGTTACTGCGTTTTACAGAATGAAGTATGGGGGAGGGGGTGTTACATAGCTTTGTTTTCACCGAGTGACGTCACTGCGTTTCACAGCTAGCTACTCCCTGTGTGACCCTGGGCTGGGACCAGGGTCTGGGACTGTGGTGCAGTTCATTATTCAAAGCCGATCTACTAAACAAAAACTGTTTATATTAACCTGACAGTTTGGGTGGTATAGGCATATATGTTACTAGGCATACCCCAGTCAATGACAGGTAGGGGAAGTAGGTAGGCTACAAAAGAACGTGTCTAGCAAACAATTTAGTAGCCTAGGCACATTGCATGCTAGTAGGCCTACTGCTATTTGCTCAGATGTGATGGCAGTGTGTAGTGTTCAGATTGAAATAACTGAATCAGGAGACAGATTAACTACTTCCACTGCCACAGTCGTTGATTTAATGCTATAGACCAGCGTAATAACAGTGTGAGACTGCAGGACAACATTAAATAGACTCACTATAATAGAACTCACTATAATATAACTCACAACTCGATAAGCCTATATATATTGAGATTGCAAAGTTATCGATATAATTAGTGAGTTAATAACTTGATATTGAGTTGAAAACAATAATAGCCTAATTTAAATGTCATTTCTGAGACTTCGCATATATGGCTATCAGATTCATCAAGCATAGCAGGATTAGGCTATGCATTGCCTGAGGGGTGTTTTTAAAGTTTTCAGAACGTATTCAGACTGTAGGCACCAGTAGGCCCTAGGCCTAAGTTTTTACTACAAATGAATTGTTTTTTTGCTGGTTTAACCCTTTCACCACTGAAGCCCGTTTTTATGTGCTGAATGCTATGGCATTCAGCACATAAAAACGGGCTTCAGTGGTGAAAGGGTTAATGTTAGAGCATCGTCTATGAAGCTCGCCCCACATAAATGCCACATCGAGTGAATGTTTGTTTTGTTGGGCAGTGAGTGGCCGATAGGCATATTATATAGGCCCCATACATGTTTTATTGGCAGGCCAGCAGAGACAAGACGTTGAATCAAAGTTGGCTTAACGTTTGTCCAACGTCGTAGATGGTGGACAAATGTCGAACGCACATGGATTCAACGTCTCCTTGTGTCAGAGTATTGTGTATGCCTCTGGGACAGACTGCCCATACAGCCTTTACAGGCAAACACGCATACCGCTGGACAGTCACATGCAGCCAGCGTTGTTTCAATGCTGGCACACCGTCTATGACGCTGGCCCAACATTTGGTCAGCGTTGCCGTATTAGGCCTACTATTAATGACAGGTGCATTTCCCAGCAAACACGAGACGTTGACCCAATGTTGTTTTAATGCCGGGCCGACGTTGAAGGCGGCGGGCCAACATTCAAACAATATTGGATCATAGTAGGTCACGTGTCGTATACAGTACTGGCAGCTTGGTATTGCGAGGCAGGTCAAAGCACTGAGGGTCAAAGTGTATTGCTAAGGTCGCGTGACGTCACCTAACAGACATGGCTGACATAGTATAGTACATGATAGGAATTGATGCGTCATTTATATCAGTGTTCATCTGATCAGCTGATCCAAAATCTCAAAATCTGGCTTCGTGGTGCAACAAAAAAAGTTATTCTTAACACACACATGGAGTTAGTTATGTTCCCAATTCCACAGATTTAAAGTTATTGCCGTGAAATTAATCATACAGAAAACCACTCAAACCCACATAGACCGAAAAAGTAGAGCGGCGCTCTACTAAAAATCAAATAAAGCCATGTTTATGTAAAAAAAACAGATGGTAATGCACAGTCGTTTTTCCAGTGATTTTCACCAAGATTCATAAGTATTTCGGAAGGATTTCGTTTTTGCCTTCGCCACTGTGGCTAAAGACTTCACAAATCTTTCGCCACATGGCAAAAATCTTTGGGTGAAAGCACTTTATGTCGGCTGAAATCCATTCATTGCATGAAAAGACTGAGGCTGAAATAGGGGTGATGTGTCCAGGCTGGGTCGCCCTATTAAACCTATGAATGCTAGATTGGATAGTTAAGACTGAGGCTGAAATAGGGGTGATGTGTCCAGGCTGGGTCGCCCTATTAAACCTATGAATGCTAGATTGGATAGTTAAATTACATTTGCCTAATGCTGTTTCAATGCAGGGCCAGTCTTGCAGACCGATGCCCACCATTGAACCAACCTTGAGTGTTTACTGTGAACAGTAATAACCCCTAAGTGCTAGATTTGACAATAAAAATAACAGTTGTAAAGATATCAAAACGTCAACACAATGTTGTTTTAGTATTGGGCCTGCGTCACAGACAGTGATACAACATTAAACCAACAGTCAAGTCAATGTGTTTACTGGGCGGTCTGAAAAAGTGAATGTGTTTCCATTTCACAAACAAGTATATATCTATATAAAAGTACAAAAGTTCAGCACTTGGGGACTTCTGAAATTTGAAGTCCGAAGTCTGAATTCTGAAGTCTGAAAATTATAATTCCAATTCAAAATGGCTGCCAAAAAACCCATGAACAAAATTTCAATCAATCTGTCATAATAAAAATAACCCAACAAATTTTAAATGGCAGCCACAAAACTCATAAAACCTAGTCCAAACATTATGTTTACTTGAAAAGTCACAATTCACCTCTAGTTAAAAACTAGCTCTGGAGGATTCAAATTGTACACTATATACAGTAATTTTTAGTCACTTCAGGTTGTCGGTCGCGATAGCGAGACACAATATCAAGTTTATTAAACGGGGAAAAATTCCAATTCTATAACTTAGCGTTTTAACTTAACCCTTTAAGCCCTCACGATGCATTAAAGCATCATTTTACATCTTTGAAAACAGGCTTTATTTTCCTACAACTAGGGGTTTTAGAATGAAAATTTCCATGAAACTGGTTTACAATACATGACAATATCCTCGAAATTTTTAACCCACATCAAATCATGTTCCCCATTACAAGTCGAGAATTGTGCCAGTAATTCGCGGCTTGTAGTGGCTGAAGATAAAAATGGTACATTCAGGCTTGAAAGGGTTAACAATCAAGTTATTGGTTCAAATATAGAGGTTATTACTATTCATCCGAACTTGCAATGCCTGCTGAAAATGAATGAAGAATAACACCACAGTCTGTGGCACAGATAAAACAATAAACTGAGATCTAATCAAAACAATAATCAGATTAGGAATAGAATACACTTACTTTGTTGTTGTATTCCTCCACAAAACTGCCAAGAGCCAAACGAAAACGTTTATCTGGCCGTACACTCCAATTCATACTGTATACTGTCCATGGAGCATCATATTTATAAATCTCTTTTCTCTTCCCGGGTGGGGGAGGACAGTTCATGCCCGTCGGCAGAGACATTTTCCTGTCTTTGCGATTCACAATATTTTCTCAGTATAGGTAGGCCCTATACACTATGAAATCATCATAAGGAAGTACACATAATGTTCAAAGCCGTCAATTCCTATAAATCAAACCATGTTTTCTTGCGATACAAGTCACTGCAATGGGTTCTGTAACAAAAAAGTAATTCTAAAAAATCGCTTTTAATTTGACAACAAAAATATTCACAAAGGATTTGCAAGAGCACAATCGACAATAGCTCAGCTATTAAATCAGCAACATGCACAGTGTTCAATACAGTTAGGTTTTTCTATGTGAAAATGGATCCCCAGAGCTAAAAATATGGGGAAATTTTCTAAAATATTGGCAGGTGGATGGGACATTCTTTTAAAAAGTGCGCCCATGGCGCAATCCCGTGGCCTGAACTGAACATTGCATGCAGAACAAATTTGAGCGGGATACATGAAAAACTTGCCAAGTTATCATCCACAGCCGCTGCCAATGCTGACAATGCCAAACTTCAATGGGGATAGCCTACCTTTTTTTAAAAAATAGGCGAGAAAAAAATAGCGATTTCATGATAAGTAACAATCTTTTTTTCTACTCAAGTTATTATTGATCTGCAGGCCAATTATGATCAATCGTGACTATGTTCAAACTATTGGCAGTTTCCTTGAGGTTTTTAAAACACTTTCAGCACGGGGACTGTCTTTATACGTCAGATTACGTGGCCATGGACAGTAGACGTGGCCATGGCCGGCTAGACTAATACTAATTACTAGTAGTACTAGATATCTACAATGTCAATGACAATGCCAATTCAATGCCATGGCTAGACTAAATGACTTACAATAACGGAGTGCCTCTCCCTGCGGCAATTTCATTTCAAATGAGATAAGATATAATTAGTCTGACTCCTCTGAGTATGTGTGTGGGTTCTCACTGTGCCAGGCACTGGCACAAGTTTGCTCAGTTGCTGTGGCAGTGTCGCTGACAGTGACAAGGTCAACTGCATTTGAGAGCGGTGTTAGGATTGTCACTGTAACTGTGAAAGTGAGTGGTGTGTACACTACTCTCTACAGTATAAGCTGTACAGAGTGGTGTACAGACCACTCTTAGTCTTACAGTTACAGTGACAATTCTAACACCGCTCTCAAATGCAGTTGACCATGGTCACCCTCTGTAGACCTGTCATGCGTGATACTCTCTCTAACATGGTGTCATGCGTGATACTCTCTCTAACATGGTGTCCTGCTTTCTAATGAGCCATCAATAAGCGCATATGACGAACAGAAATTCACTGTTTTCGCATATTTACATAAGCTAAAAGTGTTCAATTTTTTTATTAGATATTTTACGAATAGATGTTGTACCACCTTGCAAACGCATGTACGAATTGAAATGGATTCGGTGTGTTCATAAGGTGAAATAGACGGCTGCTCACAAAATATGTGCATGAAAATTGATACTTCTGTTGATTTTATTTCAACATGGATGAACCTGCAGCGTCAAAAAATCGTCTGAAAATAGTTTATTGTCCACTACATCAAATCGAAATCCCACCTGCTAAAATATTATCCTCCAATTCTACGATATCTAGCAAAGTATTATCAGAAAGGGTCCTGCTTTCTAACAATTCCATTAGAGATATGTCCTGCTTTCTAAGAGCAAGTGTCCTGCTTTCCAAGGAGCAAAGTGGTACAGTTCATATGGCAAATAAGTACAAATTGGCTAGTATTATTACCATCTATATTAATCATTCAACGCGGACAGAAGAGGCTGACACCATTAGGATGGTTTACAGCATGGTGGCGCTAGAGTATATGATCACGAGCTACAAAGAGAGCCAAAGTTAAATTACGCATCCACGAGTTTTGTTCTAATGGATATGTAAACTGTGATAAAATACATTTTAGAATAATCTACTTAACTTTATTAAATTGCAGATTTAAAAATAGGTTAAGTTAGGTTAATATATAGGTTTAGTCTATAATCTTGTAGGCCTATTTTGACGTGCCTGTTGTATCTCGGCCAATATGTGTTTTTGTTATTTGGCCCTATATATATATCGATGAATAGGGCATAATAGATTTTTTGTCGGTATATTCTATATGTACTAAAGCGTTTGGGTAAAACAACAAAAACATTTTTTATCTCGTTGTAACGACTTATAAGTCGTTAAATCGACTTATTATATAAGTGATTATATATAACGATATAACGACGCATAAGTCGTTAAATCGACTTAGTTTAAGTAGCTATAACGACTTATAAGTCGTTACATAGACCTAAACTAGATCGTTATAACGACTTATAATTCGTTAAATCGACTTTGTATAAGTCGTTATAACGACTTATAAGTCGTTAAATCAAGTTAGTATATATATATATCTCTTTATAGCGACTTATTAGTCGTTAAATTGACGTTAGTTAAGTCATTATAACAACTTATAACTCGTTAAATCGACTTAGTAGGCTATAAGTCATTAAACGACTTATAAGTCGGTAAATTGACTTACTATAAGTCATCATAGCGACTTAGCACAAGTCGATTGGATGTCGATATAGCGACTTATACTAAGTCGATTTAACAACTTGTAAGTCGTTATAGAAACTTATCATGCTTATACTCAGTCGATTTAACGACTTATAAGTCGTTATAAAGACTCGTAATAATTCGATTCAATGACTTATAAGTCGTTATACCGACTCAGTTAAAGTCTATCTAACGACTTGTAAGTCATTATAATGAGATAAAAAATGTTTTTGTCATTTTGTTTCAACGCTTCTGTATATATGTGTGCAGCGTTTGCAAGTCGAAGTGGGGACAACTTCAATGTTGTGCCAGCTGTCGAGATTGTGGCCCAGTATTGAGACGGTGTTGGCTGAATTTCTTGTGTCAGCAGATTTGTTGGCTTCGGCTACACATGTTCCCGACGCTGGAGTCATAATCTATAAATATCACACACTCGCAACCCCCAGCAAGGTATACATAGAGGGCCTGAGGTAGGCCGTTCTGTAGTATAGTCCTATTCTGTGAAACTCAATAACCTTGACCTCCGATGATTCACTGAGCTCGCTAATACAATGAAGTATGGGGAGGGGATCTTACATAACATTATTTTCACCGAACAGTCATTCCGGTGACGTCACTGCGTTCCACAGAATATGCCTAAAATGACATTACTACAGGGCCACCATTCAATCGTCGGGGTGGGGGGGGGGTGGAGTATTTTTTAAATTAAATCCCGAACAGGCTCTTTATGAAATAAATAATATCTTTCAAAAACTAGACTAGGCCTAATCAAAAATGAAATTTTCAGCGTGCCACCGTGCCATGACCAGTTGAAATTATGCTCGGATAAATAATTCAGCACCCCCCTCCTGGGATTGAATAGCCCACCTCTCTTAACAGGTATATTGATTATAAATATATGGTTGATTTAACAGCCTATATGCGTACATTCACCTGTAGGTCTATTGGTAGGCATATGCTTGGGGCTGTTGTAGTCTATACCTGGAGTCTATAAGCCTACACACATATTGTTTTAACATTTAACATAATGCCTAGTTAGGCCTAAAGTTAGGACGTGACTGATATTAAAAGGTTACAAGGATAGGCCTACACTAAAAACGTGAAAGTTCATCAATCATGTAGACTAAGTGGTTTAGCTTCAATGATCCATAATCTTTACTTATGATGGACTCCATTCCTTAGGATTGTTAGATAATGATGCGCATGCGGGTGGGTCTACAACATGTGCTCAACCATACAGTCGGTTTAGTTTACACCCCAGTGATATTTAGTTTAATTTGTATGTATTTTACACAATACTGGTTGCCGCCCCATGTGCGCATCAGTTGTTGCAGTAATATTATATATGAATTAATGATGATTTACAACCTTTTTCAAATTGCCAATACTTAACTGCAACAGTTATATCTTGATATTGTTGTATTGAGCGGATCGCTTAGAAAGCAGGACATACTTACCCAATGTAATGTTAGAAAGCAGGACAATGATGGTTAGAAAGCAGGACCATTTTTGATAATACTTTGCTGGATATTGTAGATTTGGAGGATAATATTTGAAAAGTGGGATATCAATTTGATGTATTGTATGATAATTTATTCTCAGACGATTTTTTGACGCGGCAGGTTTATCCATGTTGAAATAAAATCAACAAAGGTATCAATTTTCATGACGATATTTCGTGAGCAGCCGTCTATTTCACCTTATGAACACACCAAATCGATGTCAATTCGTACATGTATGCATTTGCAAGGTAGTACAACAGGCTCAGCTATTCATAAAATATCTATACCCTGGGCCACATTCATTTCAATGGTAAATTTGTAGCGCAAGCTTTTCGTCGATTTCTCTGTCAATTATGAACTGATTTCCTTGAAATTCGCCACAGGCAATTTTCAAGTCATATCCAAACGTTGGTAAAAATTTCGCAAAAATTATATTAAATATTTTAAAAGTTAGACCATTTGACATGTAATAAAATTCTAAAATTACTTTAATGGCTGAAAAGAGGGACGTCATAAATTAAATTTAGTACATATCAAATGGTTTAACTTTTGAAATACTGAATATAATTTTACAAAATTTTCAGGGATAGTCTATGTCTATTAGGATTCTGTTGAAATATGATTATTACAAAATTTCATGAAAATCGGTTGATAATTGATGGAGACATCAACGAAAAGCATGCTCTACTGGTTGAATGTGGCCAAGGGCCAGGTTATAATACAACAAGAGGCCCAGTGGCCTTGACGTTTGTCAACAGCATTGCAAAAAATCAGCTATAAATGTGTCAGGGAATGTATATCTATACTCTAAGATGCATTATCATGAAAAGATGTATATCCTTTATATCGATCATTGGCATTTATATTATTATGTTCGGTTTCCATCAAACATTTTGCTGATTTTACACACGTTCTGAAGCACTGCACCTAATGAAATATGCTTGACAAAGAATCATTTCACAGGACTACAATGTTAATATTACAAAAGTGCAATTAGTACTTCTTCTGGGACTTTTATAATGCCCCAGTTAGCCAGGAATTTTCACGAAATCTTTAATTTTCAATTTTAATTCTTCTGTCTAAAATAGGCCTAACAAAGTTGTAAATTATCACTTTTAATGTTTCTTACTCAGCTGTGAAATATACAGTAGCCCTAATCCATCATTATCACATGTGGACGTAATGCACTTTCACTGCACCCTCTTACGTAATGCCAATTATGAAAATCACAATACACACAGTAGACCTAAGGATAAAGACCCATGAAGGCTTTCTCAACTCACACGATCTTTGCTGAAATGTTTGTACACATATAGGCTAAACTGGGTAAGGAGAACCTCCTGAGGATGGTGAGATGAATGAGGTGTCACTGCCCTCCAGACACGGGATTCGATATTGAGCCCTGCTGTTCTACGGCCGAGCACACTAACTCTCGGTCACGGAGGCTGCCCACAATATTCAATATTTACGATTGAACAGGGAGGAAACATTTTGTTTCTTTGAAACTTGAATGCCAGAGCAGGAGACGAATCCGCGATCTCTGACTTTCCTAGCAGGCACCAGGACCCCCCCGCCCTTCGGTATTGTTATTACATATATACAAACACATTACCTGTGGATTTAATATTGGTTCAATGTCAGGGGTGCTGCCCAACATTTTTCATATTTTATTCTGCACAAAATATTAAATGTGCATAATATATATTGGTCATGACATTGCTATCCCTTACCTGTGATAATTGACAGGTATGTTTTTACTCTGGTTCTGCCATAATAGTGTTCCTTGTTCCACTTTGATTTTCATTTATTGCAAAAATGAAAAATATATATTTTAAAGTTTTATAATCCACATGCACGTCTCGTCCTCGTCTTCATCATTGACGGTTGGCCAGTAATTGGTAGAAAACAATCAATGAATGGGAAAACGTGAATTCAACTATGATGCTGTGTCATTAAAAAAAACACTATTGGCCCAGCTGCTTTATAGACACTGAATCGACATTACTCCAGCACCTGACTCACACGGTATGGAGTGCATTCTATTAATGAGTGTGTCCGCTCATATAACAAGACAAAACAAGAAGTTTATTATTGGGTTTGAACTTATACAGTGTTATAAATACCCCTATATTTTATGCACAATAATATACATGCTGGCATACATCTTGTATTTTACTTTAGAAAGTAAAATGATAATAGTAGGCCTACATATTATTACTTCGAGACATGTTTTTAACATACCGTATTTGCTGGCCTATAAGTCGCACTGGAGTATAAGTCGCACTAGGCTCAAGATTAGGCTCGAACCATAGACAGGTCGCGTCGGCAGATATGACGCACCAGGCTCAGAGACAGGTCTGACGATATTCAAGTGTCAGGTGTCAGTACATTGGCGTTTATAGCAAGAGAAGACGACAGAGTCAATACTATTTAGTAGCCTGGTAGACCGATATAAAAAGTCTATAATAAAAGTGTTTAATATATTGTTCAATGTACATGAACATAAAATTTAGTAATTTATATTACCACTTCTAAAGTATGCATACTTTTAGGTGCATCCCAGCAAATACAATACGGCAAGACACGTGTAATTGTACTCCACCGGTATTGCCTCATTGTAGAAGTCAACGCGATGCGTACAAAGCATTTATATAATCTGATAATATATTACACTGGCTATATACGCTATACTTTCTACAGAAGCTACATTGACTTAATGTTAGTTTAATGTTGGGCCAGCAGTGCAGACGGTGGACTAGCATTAAACCAGGGATAACTGGATATTTAGTTTATTGTTGTGCCGCCCTCTACATGGTTTACCCAGCACTAACATGATTAAAGGAACTTCATTTATTAATAATATTACTATTTGTAAATTCAATTCAAAATAAAGTTATTGGCTTTGGTACCACACATTTTAGTAACTTCTAATTAGATCCCTATTAGCGTGATATTTAGGCCTTTATTACAATGTGATGTTGAATATCAGCTTCCATCGATAGGGTCCATAATACAAGAACATAAATTAGGCCTACTATTCATGCTATTTGTGTTTTTAGCATAGACTTAGGTTTAAAATCTACGTTCAGTTTAACTTGAATATAGCTCTTTTTAACATAGCCCAAACATAGGGACGCAGACGGTTATTATACGGCAATATAAATAGTTAAAATTATATGTATGAGATTGGTACTATTACATATTCAGTGCCCGATTTATAAATTGGAAAAAAGGGGCCAAGGGGCCCATGATATTTTTCGGAGGGGGGGGGGGCATTGGCCTTAGACGATGGGGCATGTGGCCCATTATTATTTCAAAAGGGGGGCATTTTCCCAACAACAAATAAAACACTTAAGGGTCATTCATATCACCTCATATTCCATATTAAACGTTCATCAGGTGTTCATGCTGATAGAAATATCACAGATTCATATTGGCGGTTATGCTATAATTAAAACCGGAAAAAGAAAAAATGGTTTAACATTCAGCGTTTGCAAGTAGGCCCAATCGACTTCACGTCACCACGCACTCACATGAGTTACTTGTGTCAATCAATTGCGTCAACAATATCGAGTGTTATTGGAGTCGATCACATAGCTTGAGTGCTACTCATTGTCTTCCTCTGGTGCTGTCGGATCTCTTCTTGGGGCAGTGTCATCAACTTCCTCTGTTGTTGCCACTAGGCCTACACCTTTTCACCTTAAACCGCTAAGCGCAACTGTAGTCGCTTTAATCCGTTTTATTAGCCATTTAAACATCAAGATTTGTAAATTGCTTAGTCTTAATTACAAATTAATCAAATACGAGTTGTTTTCTCTCACTTAAAGTTGTGGGTCAAGGTAGTGAGACACAACTCCAAGTGTGTGAAAATTTAAATTATTTAATTCAGCGGTTTAAGGGTTAATATATTATTATTATTAGTCACAATGAACCAATTTTCTACAATATTTGCTGTACAAAATAAATTTGTAGGCCTATTATTATTCGTTATATATTGGTCCATCTTTTGAGAATTTTTTTTGCTTTTGATTTTAATGGCACATATAGTCTAAGTCTATATAGACATCTACACCACGTTCAAGGTAGAGATTTCCCTTCGGAAATACATTGATAAATGCGGATACAACAGGTGTGGCGAAGTTGTGGCGAGGTTACTTAGCCCTATGTGGCGAGGTTATCAAAGCTGTGGCGAGATTACCTGTGGGGAGGTTACCTTGTGGCGAGGTTACAGTCAGGTTACAGGTGACAGTCCAATATTTCGTTGGAATCAGCAACATTTCAACTACATTTTGGTTTCAGTAGCTCGTTTTCTGCCATACTTCATTTAAATTGTATTGGTAAGCATATAGGCCTATGTTTTGGATCATGGGATGCCGAACCTTGACTCTGTTCTAACATTAACGCTGAATACTAATACTGAAACTAATACAGCGATACACAGCTCACAATTTGACAGTGTGGGCCGTAATGGGTCGTCTCTATATCTAGCCTAACTGGTAAATGCACAGCACAAAAATTTAAAAAACTTTTGCAGTTCTATTCTATGGACATGTTTACATTATATGGTCATATTAATAAGCCAATTAGAATCACTGATTTTTTTATGATTTTAGCCTGAGCCAGTCCCTTTAATTCAGCAGGCAGGGCCTTATCTTTAAACATCCTATGGCCCACTAAAATTAACTTGTTGCGTCAAAAACAAAGATATTGCTCAAAGTGTGGCGCAGCGATAGAATGATGTTGGGCCAGTTTTATTTTTTGTGGGAATCCCACAATTAGGCCTACTCTTTATAAGTCAGGCACTGGGTATTCTTTACATCAGGCGTCAGAAAACCAGATAACACGATACATTGGCCCAATGCTGATGTAATGCTGGGCCACTGTTTGCGA
This sequence comes from Flabesymbios commensalis, assembly GCA_964017125.1. Lineage (NCBI taxonomy): Eukaryota > Metazoa > Annelida > Polychaeta > Terebellida > Flabelligeridae > Flabesymbios > Flabesymbios commensalis. Next base: position 845,906 of record OZ024914.1, read on the forward strand.
CGCTTGGCCAATATTATTCCAATCAAAACCCTTTACGGTCTAATCACTATATTTAATCATGAACATATATTTTATCTGAACACTTCTTAAAGACGAAAGTAGGCCTACCTAACCTAGGGACCCCAAACGTTATATTGGACATATTCATAAGGACTGGTGTACAGAAATGTCAACTGTTTCTCACACACAGCACCCCTATTTCCCCCAAATAGGACACAAACTCAGGCAAAATAAACTTAATAAATAAAAATGTATAGTTCACCATACTTTGTCCCCTTTTCATGTCAGATGGTCGTAATAAAAGGGTTAACTTACCACATGATCGGGCATTGCAATAAAATACATTATTCGGTCATTTTTCACACCAGAAGTGTATAAATTATATCAATGTGCAATGCCTTTTACTGCCGAGTCCAAAAATCTCATTTTAATAATACAAAATTTGCAATTTTTTGAGATAATTATCTTAGCCAAGACCTAATTGTTATAGGGGCCTATTGCGTAACATAACACAGTTGATTCAAGTGAGGCAGAGAGGGGTGAGAGAAGGGGGCTAGCCCTCCCGCGACAGACTGCTGGCATTCATGAACACCTACCCAGCTATCACGAGGCATTGCTCCAATGTTGTTTTAATGTTGTGCCGACGTCAAAGACGGCGGACCAGAATTAAAACAACATTGGGTCAATGCCTCGTGTCTGCTGGGTTGCAGTCACAGCTTGATCAGCAAACTCGAGTCATTAACACAATGTTAGCTTAATAGTGGCCCACCGTTTACAACACTGGGCTGACATTAGCACAGCATTGGCCCACCAGTATATAGGCCTTAACAAGATAAACGTTCACCCAATGCTAGCTTACTGCTGGCCCATCGTCTATGACCATGGCTCAGCTGTAAAACAGCATTGGCTAAAGGTGTCATTTTTGCAGGGAACACCGGCAACTCGATACCCTGACACAATGTTGGTTCAATGTTGGCAGAGTGTCATAGATGATGGCACAACATTTAACCAACATTGGGTCAGTGCAAGCCAAAAGGAGGCAGTGACATCAGCGGAAAGGAAGTATATACTTGATTTACAGGTGAACAAATACGGCCTTTTGGCAGCGCTATGGCAGGAAGAGACAGGACGCCAGGTAAAAAGCAGTAAATGCCTAGTAGCCTAAGTAGGCCTATACCAGGGAGCAGCCTTCTGACATTGCACAGACAGAACAGATAGTAACGGAAGTTAACGACAGACGTTTGTGTGGGAAACCAGCTTAAAAGTTTGTCGAGTCGACAAACTAAAAATTTAACACTTTTAACATATGTAAATAGACTAGTCTATAGTCGCCGTCAAATTAAAAATGATCAACCAGGATCGCATGATTTTCTCCGTCAATTTTAAACCGATTTCCTTGAAATTTTGCAGAGGCCATTTTTTATTAAAATCCTAACAGGGGTAAAAATTTCGCAAAATTATATTTAATATTTCAAAAGTTAGACCATTTGGCATGTAATAAAATTCTAAAATTAGTTTAATGGGGGTAAAGAGGAACGTCGTAATTTCAATTTATTACATGTCAAATGGTCCAACTTTTGAAATACGCTATATAATTTCACGAAATTTTCAGGGCTGTTAGGATTTGAATAGAAAATGGCCTTCGCAAAATTTGAAGAAAATCGGTTTAGACTTGACAGAGAAATCGCCGAAAATCATGCGATCCTGGTTAATTTGACGGCAGGTAGGCCTATAGTCTATGCGAAAACTGTAAATTTCAGTTCGTCATATGCGCTTGTTGATGGCTCATTAGAAAGCAGGACAACATGTTAGAGAGAGTATCACGCATGACACCATGTTAGAGAGAGTATCTGCATGACAGGTCTACAGAGGGTGGTGGTGGCTGAGTGTCCTGGACTGAGCCTGGACAGTGGCAGTGGACATGGTCATGGACCAGGTGGAGCCTGGAGGACGCAGCCGGCGCAGGTTCACCGTTCAGTCTACAGAATCAGACACGTTTTAAACTCATCCGGCACTGGATAGATCTAGGCATATAATATTTAAAATACCAATCCATAAAAAAATAGATTTATAATTCTAATAAAACATACGTACTTTATTTGTATAGTTGATGCTGGCAGGGTGTTTTAGCTAACAATGAGATTTCTCTGACAAGCACTTGCACTTCTCGTCAAACATGTCAAATGGCCAGTCTCGTGAAACAACGCGACTCTCACGTGATCACAACAAACCTCATTCATCTCACAAAAAGACAACAAATAAATTGGAAAGTTAACCTCAATAATATGCCTCTAGATTGATATCAACTGAACTATAGGATTTCAAAAATATAATTCTAAATCACAGTGCAATATTAATGTGATGTTCTCTTTCATAAACTGTTGTTATCATTGTTTTTTTTAGGGACTGAGAAAAGAAATGTGACAAATGGCGACGTCTCGTGGGATCTCGTTGATGCCGCGGGAGCTCAGAATTGAGACAGTTTGGAATCCAAGAAACACAAGAAATTGTTAATGTTGGCAATTTCTCCTAAAATACATGATTTGTTTCACATTAAATCATGACCAAGGACACAAACGAAAATATGGAAGTTCCAGAGGACCTATTCAAATCAGTCAAATTTTTCTTGATTGGAAATATAAGCGATAAAGTGAGTAAAATATAGCGGCCCGTCCGCTCCGCCGGCGGAACTGCCGTCACACTGCGTCAGCTCCAGCAGGTCGGGGCTGACCGCTGATCAAAGTAGTCTACGAACTTAGATTGAGATATGTCCGTACTTCAATCGAAGTAGGCACTATAGATAGTAGGCACTACACCCTGAGGCCTGAGTTTCTCCAGCCTGAGCTTCACTCTCATAAAACTAAAAAAATTTAAAAAAGTGTAACTGTTCCCTGCAAAGACTGTACGTAATATAACGTTCGTTAAGGTCCCATTTTCGTCATTCATGGATGAACGTAACGAGGACGTGCTAGGGACGTAGTCATAATAACCCTAACGTCCCCAGAACGTCCCAATAACGCTACATTTATGTTTTACGTTCTAAGGAAGTAAATGGGAGTTCACAGAATTACGTCCTAAGTACGAATACTGTTTTACGTCATAACGTCCCCACAACGTACAGCATTTCGTACTTAGGACGTAATTCTGTGAACTCCCATTTACGTCCTTAGAACGTAAATCATGAATGTAACGTTATTGGGACGTTCTGGCGACGGTAGGGCTATTATGACTACGTCCTTAGCACGTCCTCGTTACATTCATCCATGAATGACGAAAATGGGACCTCAACGAACGTTATATTACGTACAGTGTTTGCAGGGTTGCTCCCATTTCAAGGTATTTTTGACTTTGTACAAATTGTAGCGTAAATGGTTATTTTATAATTTATTAGGCCTAGCCCTAGGCCAGGGCCTATAAATCTAGTTAGAACGATCTCGCCCTCCACTATGTAGGTTTATCTAAACAGTCTTTATGATGGGGGTTTTCGTGGTTTTTTCAGGATTTATGTGAATTTGTGATACACTGCAATAAAAGACATATTTTTCTCTGTTTGTTTGTTCTTCTTGCTCACTATTACTGGTAGAAATGAAGCCATTAATGTAGAATTAAAAAAGTAATTTTCTTTGAATGACACTTTTATCACCTTTTCTGAGGGTTCCCATCATTAGATTTCTCGCAATTATGAAAAATGGTGCCAGCTCTCGCATTTAATTCCATAATTGTTGCAACAAGTGCTTGAAGAGGTAAGTGGAACAGGCATGTTGTGGTCCCTTCTGCTAATTTTTTTTACGCAGGTGCCATTTTAAAATTTTTGTAAAAAAATTCAAAAAATGAAAATAGACTATGTCCACTGCCCTATGAGGAAGTTCTGGAGGACATCATTAAGACCGTTTGGACAGAACAATGTGGGCATCTCGAAGAATTGAGATGCCTGGGGAAGGCTGCACTAGTTTGCCCATGGTAAAACCTGGGTGAAGTTTTGTTTGCCTACCCTGCACTTCCTCATGGGGCGCACAGAGGGTAAAAATGGAAGTTTCATGGCTATAAGGATGAGAATCCATCAAAATTTTTCTTCTTCCATGACCCCCTCGTGGGGGCCGGAGGCTATGCCCAAATTTCTGATTGTTGTGTGACCTATTTGCTCTGTTACAGTATTGCGGGGCACTCATTGGGTGCCCTGATGTATCTTAAAACCTGATATATACGGATACAACATCTCAGTAGTTTTATTCAGCTGCTTCAAAAAGTTCAAGTGTCTGGGTGATGTTTTGGCTTCTGTATCCCTGCCGGAATTTGCAAAATTAAGATCACAGCTTTTGGATGTTTTTATAATTAGCTCAGATTTTGATCTGGCACAGCATTTTTCTTGCTCAGTGAAAACTGTGGAATGTGGTCAATTATTTATTCTAGCATGTGGGCAGTTACGAAAAAAGGCTCAGCATAATATTATTGGACAATTTTAAAATTTATTGAAAGTACCTACACCTGTACACTATGTTCCGGGTTAGAACACAGCATGTAGGCCTATCTGAAAAGTAAGATACTCACAACTTCAACGTCACAAATGATTAACTTAAAATGGCAGACATATTTTCCTGGAGATGTTTTAACCCTTTAAGCCCTCACGATGCATTAAAGCATCATTTTGCATCTCTGAAAAATGACATTTCCTAAAATCGATGAATTTTAGAAATCAGCTCAAAATCAGCTGAGTGGATGCATAAATGGTCAGTAAGTTAGGTAATCCCAATTAAAATGTATTTCGAGGGCCATAATAAGGGTTAAATCAATCGAGTGTTCCACTCTGTCTTACAGTTCATAAGTGGAATGCTTGCAAACCCGTAACACATTGTGGAGGGTGGTGTTTGCTAACTAAGGGCCTACTCCTTTAGGCTTTACTTTAGACTAGTTGAACGTTAGCCGTATGCCTAGGGCTTTAGGAGTACGGCATTGTCTCATCAGTGTCAGCTTGATCACTGAAGTTAAAGATACACACTTCGAAGTTGCATTATCATGCACGTTTTCAAAACATGGCTTTGATTTTAATCATGACACAAATTGCCGCGTATTTATGGCCTGAGTGCGTCGCAGTGAAGGCTCTCATAACATATTTTAATGCATTTATGCTGGGTGATTTTTCGAAAGGTCGCCATTTGTATTCAATGATAAACAACCCTTATGCTAATATACTAGTCACGTGAATATGGAATACTCAAGTCCTAAGCGAGGCTGTCAAAACACAAATTTGACAGACCCAAATTGCGAGTGTCAGGTGAGATCTCTTCCTAAGTCAACATGCTGTTCCCTGGTATATATATATATGGCGAGTGCTGAGATCAGGCCATCGGCATCTAACCCTAGCCACATGTATTTTCTCGCTTGATCTACTTTTTGAGTTAATGTAGCTTACCACGTGTGATATTTCTCCGTCATCAGAACATGATAAATGCAGACGACACAATACTGGCAGTTCAAAAGATGGGAGTATTACGCCAACAAAAACAAGGTGTTTTCTGTTATATTTGTTGGGCACATGGGACTAAAACATGTTTGTATCTTTGGTACAAATAAGGTATTTAGAACATAATTTGGGGAAAAGTGAATTATGATAAAATGATAGTGATATGAAAATGCTATGAAAATTGGGTACTATTTTTTAATCGCGGACTAGTCCACACCACCACGGCCCCGGTTACGTGAGCAGACCAGTCTGGCAGCTCATTTGCATGTCTGGTTGAGTTTACGCACGTGGTTATGTCACAAGCAGTGTCTTCATTTCTTTGGGCCTACTGAATATATCTTCTTGATTAGGTTTACTATGCACCTTTTAAAGTTCCGATCATTCGTTCTCTAGGCCCTAGACCTTTTAAATATAATTAATGATATATTGACGTGTTGACAATGCACAATATTCATAGTCATAATATTTATGGGTGTGGGAACAGTGCACAGTCAGATAGAGGGCACGCGGCCACAGTCTTGTGGTGTGTGTACACCATGTACACGCGTGTGTGCTGGTCAGGTGATGGTTGTTATCAGCATAATAATGCCGCAGACGGCTGAGTGCTCTACGGTGCCCGGAACCTGCAAACAGTCATCACAGCAAGCATGACACATTGACCCAATGTTGGACCAATGTTTGGCTTACGTCGTAGACAGTGGGCCAATATTGGGTCGATGTGTCGTATGTGCTGGGATGACAGTACCCAGCTGCAGATTACCCCACAGGTCGGCCCCTATACCGACCCCACAGTGGCATCAACTTCATCAAGTACATCGGGCTTCTGAATCTATAGATTTGTGGTTAACATCTCAGTTCAAGTAAGACATATATCATCTAACAGTAATAGGGTCTATAGTGTACTCTAAGTCTCTAGACTACTTGACGTTAGAGGCGGTAGGCCTGCTTAAAAATCATATCATGGCTCAGTCATCGCTTGTTTGTTTGCTGAACTGTCAGAAATAGACACAGCCACATCACATGATCAGCACATGCCATGCATGATCTATTGATGATCATACCATGCAACTTGTGGGTCACAGTTGAGAATTGTTGAATGACAATACTGCATTGTAATAATGTAAAGTCGTTTTGGCGGCGATATTTATCAAAATGAATATCAAAAATAGAACAATCAGGTCTTACAGCCAATTTTATAGTCTGATTACTTCGAAGTGTGTATCTTTAAGCAACGTTGCGCCCGGTTCATAATTGGATGGGTGACCGCCTGGGACTGCCAGGTGCCGTATACGTCGTGGGGCTCAGAGAACCATGTAAATCAGATGGCTCGTCTGACTGACTTTGAGTTGGACTTAAAAGAACCTCAATGGACGTAGGTGCAGTTTCCATCCGGCGAGACACCAGAAAATTCACAATGTGGAGTACTTGGCATGCACATAAGGCTTAGTATCCAGTCAGTCAATTCTCAAGCGATTACAGTCACAAAATTTTGTAACCATTATTATCTAGTGATTTGGCAACAACCCTAAAAATTTTGCGAAATTTCATTTTAGCATTTCAAAAGTTAGACCATTTGACATGTAACGCAATTCTGAGAATAAACCGGAATGAAGTTAGTGGGTTTATACATGTTATAGAGGAGCGTCATAAATAGTTATTTACTACACAGTTCAAATGGTCTAACTTTTGAACTATACAATATTTTTTTACGAAATTTTCAGGATTGATGCCAAATGACCAGAAAATAGGGTTTACAAAATTTCATGAAAATCGCTTTAGAATTGACCAAAAAGCTAACTTTCATTTTGGACCATCCTGCACCGTCGGACAGACTAGTCTAGTTTAAATCCTAAGTACTTTCTTAAAGGATCTTCCAAATACTTCCTGTATAAAATGAACAGGGCTTGCTTTTTGAAGCGTGCGATCGCAAGCACATGCCATCCCATTCCTGAGTTTGATATAAGGTGTGTGCATGCCGTCTTCTCCGAGGCCGTGGATTGATGTATTTGCTATACCAGTTTAAATAGTGAATTATATTTAACGTAAATTTACATGCACTAAGGCAAGTTTTAGCTTTAGGCTTGGTTTACGAAAATCACATCATCACACATCATAGCCATTGGGGTGTGTGATTTTTCACACACCATCAGTTTTCAAGACTTTTGCTACAGGTGAAAATTATATTTCCATCCTTTAGTGCTGGAACTGGTGAGCATTTATTTGCCAGCTACAAAGTACAAGAAATGGTAGGTTCGCTTGAATGAGCGAGGACATTTCAATGTAGTGCTCTAAAAAGTATTTTATCAAAACTGTTTATATACTGGGTTTTATATGTTTGGAAAATTAAATATTTAGACTATTTATATATTCCATATTTTACTGTCATTTCAGGTCAAATTGGCCATTTTAAGCACTTAAATTGAAAACTCTAAATTTTTTTTCTCCAGGGGAGGACTCCCACACCTCCGTCCTTTTGAACCCCCCCCCCCTCAAATATTCCTGGGGGAAACCTTGTGACTATAACAATTAGCGGGTAAGAGGGTAATAATGCACAATACAATATCAAGGAGTTTTAAGCTTAGTAAACATAAGGTTCTTAAAAAAAAATTATTTGTTAGAAGTGAATTTTTTTCAGTATTGCATGGCAAAATGTTATGCAATGCTGCCCATTTGCTAATCAAATTTGCAATTGCCTAGTAAAATATTTATAATCAATTTATATGGATATCAAGCAAGTTACAACCTGAAACAAAAAATTGCTAATCATTAATTTACAAATATTTGTTTCCCTGTAGCAATTATTATACACAGCTCATCTTGAATAAAAGTATAATGACATTTCAGGGTAGGATATAGAAATAAACGAAAGGTTAAGCATAAATCATAGTGATTGCATGAAAAGGTAAAGGGTTAATCCAATATAAAAAAAAACATTAAAATTCATAATTGTTGTGAAGGTTAAGTTAATTGCATACAGCATTCATGCAGGGAACAAATTAAGGCTCAGATTTTGGGGGGGGACTGTCCCCCCTGGAATTTTTTTAAGGGGGATTTTTCACTCGAAGGAGGGAATGTCCTGCCTTGTAATTTTTTTTGAAGGGGATGTTTTTGGGGTGTCACATTAAAAATCAATTAGTCAAATGTAAAAAAATGTAGTGTTGTTTTTATTTCAATCGTCAGGGCAAATACAGGGGTCAAGAGTATAAATTATGTGTTCACCAATCTACTTTGAAAAAAAATCCAGTAAACTCCATCACTTGCCGCTTGGCCAGCCAACTTTGCTTGCCACAGGCTGGTCCGTGGGCCAGCAGTGTTGTAATAGTGCTACCGAAGCGATACTGTCTAGGTACCTGCCAGACATGTGGTGCACGTGACGGTCACAGAAGGTAGTGCAAGGTAATATATGCGTGTTGCTGTGTGTGCCATCAACCCAGTAAACACGAGACGTTGACGCAATGCTGGTTTAATGTTGGGCCAGCGTCGCAGACGGTGGGCCAACATTGCGTCAACAGCTCGTGTTTAGCGGGAACGTTACATATTGCTTGAACTTTCGTGCGTGATCATGGCTGGTTGACAAGAGCTAGGATATCTCTTTTCAAAGAGCTATTGCGGTACAATGAGGGTCCTGCATCTGCAATGTCGGTCCACAATCAAACCAATGCCGTCTAAACATTACAGTATATAAACATCACATGTACAGCGTGAACAGACAGCCAGACCCCTGGGGCTAGACACACATCTTTTGGAAGTGTGACATCATAATCTGACCCCCCACTATGCTACCTTGCCTTACGCGTTTATTAGGGATGATATGGTCTCAGATACAATCTTATGATAACTCTGCAGTGGACTTGGTATCAAGATAAACTAAAACACGATTACATCAAGCAGATGTTGTGCCCATGGAGGCCAGGGAAAAGGTGCGGTAATATCCCGCACTTGTGATTACTGATACGCGGGATCCTGCATTTGCACACCCTAATTTGTGCCCTGAATTATGTAGAGACAATGAAAATGTATTTCTATAGATGAAACAGACATAATTAACATAATTGGATTTTCTGTTTGCAAACAGATTTGATAAAATCAAACAGAAATAAAACAGAATTCCACAGAAAGCATAATTTGAACCAGAAATAGATAAGTTGGTTGAGCGGAAATCCAAAATCACTTATTTCCCATCAGATTAGGTTCGGGAAAATCACCCAGAAAAGAAGCAGAACTCCGAGGAAAACGTAACTAAACTAAAAATAGTTTGTTTGTATTACATAAAAAAGAAACATAAACACTTGTTTCTCAGCACATTATCTCATAATTAACTTTCATAACAATTACATTCAAACCTAATAGCGAAATTACATCATTTTCTGCATATCAGAACAGAATCTTTGGAAACAGAATTAAAACAAGATTTAGAAAATCCTGAACTGGAAAATGTTGTTTTTGAAAATGGATTTTCATTGCCTCTACAGGATTGCCCTCTATTTTTGTTCAATTTGCGATTGATCTTGATGGTTTTGTAATATTATTAATATTGATGTGAATGTTTGTGATTATTTTCAGATTGAGAGTTTACTGAATAAAGGTGGAGGAAAGCGTGACCATTACCTCTCTCAGATGGTAACTCATGCCATCGCTGAAGACGTCACTGAGGATGACTACAGTGAAGCAAAGGAACTCTTTGAACTACCAGTTGTCACAGTAAATACAATTTTTTTTTGTATATCATTTTATAAATTTTTAAATTATTGATAGTCTATTTGCTCATAATTATCTTAAAATCATCACTAAGTTAGATTTTACATCCTGGGTGAAAATTTTACATTGGATTAAAATTATTGCAACTCTAAAACTGTTATTTAATAATCTTTATTTACCCACCATGTAATTTAATTTAAAATTACACCCACTTGAAGCTGTGTCTCGCTACCATGATCCACAACTTCAAGCGCTTGAAAATTATTCATATTTGTTTAATAAAATTAATTTGAGACCAAATTTTTCAAAATCTTGATGATTTAGCATTTTTTCTTTTCCTAAAACTGAATTACTGGCTGATAAATTTAACCCTTACAGCGCCGGGACCGACTCTAGTCTGATGTCTACAAACGTCAGATTCCGACGACTAAAGTCGGTCCCGGCGCTGTAAGAGTGAACATATTTATAATGGCCGTAGACACATAACATAGGTATTTAAAAGAATCAGAAAAACCTAACTAGGACATTTATGATGATTTCAAATTTAAGAAAAAACCTTTGGTCTCCAAGGTTTTCATAAAAATTCAGCGCTTTAAGGGTTAATATGATAGTCGTGATTAGCAGTGCAGAGGTTAACCCTTTAAGCCCTCACGATGCATTAAAGTATCATCTTACATCCCTGAAAACAGACTTAATTTTCATACAACCAAGGGTTTTAGAACGAAAATTTCCATGAAACTTGTTTACCAATACGTCGTTATTTTCTTTAATTGTTAAACCACATCAAATCATCTTCATCCACTACAAGTCGAGAATTGCGACAGCAATTCGCGGCTTGTAGTGGATGAAGATGACAATGATAAATTCAGGGTTGAAAGGGTTAATGCCTTAAAAATAACTCTAGATATGAATCCACGTGTGATCGCGACTCAAAAGGATAATGTCAGTTATATTTCAGATTTGCCTCATAAAGAGTGTTCTCTGGTTTTTTATTTAATGGAAATATTATTTATTGTTTTTTTCCAGAGTCGCTGGGTGGAGTTGTCCTGCAAATGTGGCTATCTTCTACCGTATCCTTTTTCGCTACTGATATTATTTTAAAAATGCAATTTTGAAATTTATTTTCATTAAAAATATGTGGTTGTTCAGTAAACAGCAATATTCAATCGGCTTGACTAATTCTAACTGGCACATTCTAATATCTGCAATGACATGTTGTTTATTTATTTGCTTGTTGACCTTGACTGACCTCAGTATGAATGCTTTCAGTCCCGAACCTGAGCAAATATTTTCTGGGGTTGTAGCTTGTCCATCTCAGGTATAATTTTACATCATACCCTAATGTTAAAATAATAAAAAAATCATTCATTGTTTAATCTGCAATTGTTTTATCAATGCCAGAATACAGATGATTAAATTTATGTGCTTTTGCATTCTTTAATTTTCTCTCGAAATGTTTTGGACCACAAATACAAAAAAGTACTTTTTTATATTTTTTTATATTAGAATTTGTTATAATGTGAATAAAGATTTATAACCTTGACAATTTAATAGTGGTTTGAACATGTAGTTTTTGTTTTCAGTTGAGTAAAGAGGATGGGCAGAATTTGTGGAGTATTATTACAACTAACGGAGGCAGGTGTCAAGCTCAGCTGACGTCTGCCGTCACTCATCTTATTGCAACCAAACCCTCAGGAGTGAGTCATTAATCTTTTCAGCGTGGGTATCGTCTTTATACGTCAGAATCTGCCGTCTGTAGAATGCAAATTCTATATAGACGGTCCCCGCACTAAAAGAATTAATATATTTATAATGGCCGTAGACCCATAACATAGGTATTCAAATGAACCGGAAAGAGCTAACTAAGACATTTATGATGGTTTCAAATTGAAAAAAAACGCTTTGGTTTCCACGGTTTATACAAAAATAATTCAGAGCTGTAAGGGTTAATTGTTGCTTGGAGGCATATCATATGATACATGGAAAGGGGAGCTCTGATTTTCTTTTACGGAAAATATCTGAAAATGTTTGTCTTAGGTACACGTCATTTTGTTATACATCCTTCCTTGAAAAAATAAGTTTGTTAGGTTATAACCTATGTAGAGTCCGCCAAAAAATGTTTCTCTGAATAACATGGTTACAGATGCGACATCTCTAATTTGTCCCATATTGAAAATAAAAAGTCTTCATTTCGGGTGACTAAAGTACCATTTTCTAACATAAAAAATTACCAAAAAGATACTATTTTTCATATTTCCCTGACTGGTCAGAAATCTGCTAAAAAGTAATTAAAATTGTGAATTAATCTTTGTATTTTATTTTTCCCCTCTTGCCTGCTGTAACCTTTCTTCAAAACCACATTGTCAGATACGTGTGGCCTTCTTAGAGTTTTTTCTGCTAAGGTTCTTTCATTTGAAATAATATATAATAGGATTTCTGGGATAGCAAATGGTTATGTGGTGGATGGCAGTTTTTATCTATGACTTTCCGAGCAAACACAAGACTTCAATCGATGTCGTTTTAACGTTGGTCCAGCGGCTACGACGCTGGACCAACATTAAACCGGCATTGACTTCATGTCTGTGAGAAGTTCTATTTGATAATTTATCAGACATAAAGAGATTAAACACTGCACCTGTTACATCAAAAATTTTCAAAATTAAATTTTGTTGCTGTCAGTGATGATGTTCACCTGTGAAAATAGGTCAATGTGTGATCTATTTTGTCAACAGTCAGACCCACATGACAGCAGACATATTAAAGTTAACTCTGTCTCCGATATGACGCTACTAACTTTGCCGTGTGCCGCATGTCACGGTACGGCGTATGTCGGCATGTTTAGTGGCAATATTGTTTCAGGGATAAACCTGGTTGTCCGTACGGACAACCAAAGCGTTCCAAAGATGAATCTTTGGTTGTCCGTGACGATTTTTGGTTGTCTTGGACAACCGGACAACCACTATGCTTGGATATCATAGAGCATGCACAGCAGGTAACAGTTAGAGATGGAAATTACTGGTAATCTGTGTCTATCTATTATTTTGGTGTACTACTAGAACATTAGAGCTATGATATACCCTATTATATTTATGTCTCATTTAATTTGACTGCTTACGCGTTTAGGAGTTTTATCGCTACCATTTATGATCGCTATTTACTTGCAGGCCGAGGCTATAAATACAATGGAATGACATGCTGTCAGACTTCTGTGGGCTAAATTTTATGGACAATAATATACCTTGGGGCTGATTTTCCCAAATTAATAGGGTAGTCCTATACAGTAGTCTTGTTTTATGAGTGTCTTCAGAATCCAGTTTACCAAAAATATTTGAGGGCTACCAGATTATCAAAAGTGGTAGCCCTCGTGTACAATCTTGATGAGTTCCAAATGAGTTTCAAAATTTATTTTTTGTCGCTGCTAGTGATGATGTTCAGCGGCTACGACGCTGGACCAACATTAATCCGGCATTGACTTCATGTCTGTGAGAACTTCTATTTGCTAATTTATCAGACATAAAGAGATTAAACACTGCACCTGTTACATCAAAAAATTTTAGAATTAAATTTTGTTGATGCCAGTGATGATGCTCACCTGTGAACAGAGGTCAATGTGTGATCTATGTCCACTGATCTAGCTGTCAGCACCTAATGAGGATATAACAGGGGCCATCTGAGGCTACGACTAATAAATTAAACTGTAGCTAGTTGAAGATTGATTGATTGATTTACTGATTCATTAAATACTTCCCCAGATCTTTGAGTATCTCTCTGTCTCTCTACCATGCCCAATAGCAATGTGGATAATGCTCAAATTCATAGAGGTAGGGTATTTTATATATGTATGGTTGGAGATCATACACAGAAGGTATCAGAGATGTAATTACTGGTAATCTGTGTCAGTCTATTATTTTGGTGTGCTACTATAACATCAGAGCTATAATAATAATTATACCCTATTATATTTATGTCCCATTTAATTTGACTGCTTACGTGTTTGGGAATTTTATCGCTACCATTTATGATCACTATTTACTTGCAGGCCCGAGGCTATAAATACAATGGAATGACGTGCTGTCAGACTTCTGTGGGCTAAATTTTATGGACAATAAAATACCTTGGGGCTGATTTTCCTAAATATTATTGATGCCAAATTAATAGGGTAGTCTATATTTTATGAGTGTCTTCAGAATTCAGTTTAACAAAAATATTTGACGGCTACCAGATTATTAAAAGTGGTAGCTCTTGTGTACAATCTTGATGAGTTCCGAATGAGTTTCAGAATTAAATTTTGTCGCTGTCAGTGATGAGGTTCACCTGTGACCATAGGTCAATGTGTGATCTATGTTCACTGATCTAGTTGTCAGCAGCTAATGTTGATATAACAGGGGCCATCTGAGGCTACGACAAATACTTTTTTATTTAAAATTAAAATGTAGCCTTTTGAACATGTTGAAGATTGGTAGATTTATTTACTGATTCATTGAACAGTGTTGAACATTTCACCAGATCTTTCAGTAGCTAACTGTATGCTATTGTGTGGGGTGAGGCGTTGTTTCCAATGAACTGACGGGGGCTGACAGTCGGAAATGTGAGTTCAACAATGTAGGCTTGTGTGACAGTGTCTGTTACAGTGAAAATTTTCAAAATTTAATTTTATCTGCTGCCAGTAATGAGGTTCACCTGTGAAGATTGGTCAATGTGTGATCTATCTTCACTGATCTAGTTGCCAGCAGCTAATGTGTGGGCTACATTTTTGTGGACATTACAATGCCAAGATGCTCTCACATGGTTTACATCTTATTTATCTGAACGTACTCAGAGAGTTGACATAAATGAGCAAATATCAAATCCTTCAGATAACAAATGCGGCGTTCCACAAGGTTAAATTCTTGGGCCATTATTTTTTATAGTTTTCATAAACGACATGTATTTGTACCCCGATTTGGAGGATATATCTCTTTTTGCTGATGATGCTACAGCACATCACAGTAGTAAATGTACTCAAATTATCACACAAAAACTTCAAAATGTAGCCACATCTGCAAACAAGTGGTGTGAAAATAATAAAATGAAATTGAGTATTATCAAAACCAAAGTAGCATTAGTTGGTTCAAAACAAAGAGTAAATAGACTAACTGATTCTGATAAACAAATTAAAATAATTATTGATGATATCTCAATTGAACAAGTCTCTCATAGCAAATTACTTGGTATTCACATTGATGAATCGTTGACATGGAATTTACAGGTAACGAAAATAAAAAAGACTGTAGTTATTCCTTCTCAAACGTATACGAACCTTCTTGCCAACCCAAAGTAGAATTATGTTTTTTAACTACTATATAAAGTTGTATTTGGAGTACTGTTGTAGTATATGTGGAAGCACATCCCAAGAAAACATAAATGTAGTTGTAAAACTTCAAAAAAGAGCTGCTCGATTGATTCTCGATGCTGACTTTTCAATTCGAAGTAAATTATTATTCAGTGAGCTTAAATGGGTTCCCTTTCCAGAAATCGTTAAATTTCACCAGCTTAGTCTAGTTTTTAAATGTATTAATAATATTGTTCCCATTTACTTACACAATATGTTTTGCCCCAAATCCAATAATCATACTTATTTGTTGAGATCCTCTGGGACTGGCCATTTAGATGTACCAAGACAACACACCAGAAGTTTATCGCTTATTGGTCCTAAATTATGGAACAATTTAGATAAAGAAATACAGAACTGTACCACCTTATCTAGTTTTCAATCTAGACTTAAACATTTCTTGTTATGTAATACCAAATGAACTTTATGTCAACAGCTACAATATGTATGTATGTCTACATCAATATGAACTGTCACATTTTCAACATGTTTATACAATTCTAGCTTTTAAGTTTAAGTTTTCATTGCTTTGTAATTATGTTATGTTCATAATCATGTATGTATCCATTATTATATCTACATTGTGTATATATGATTTTTTCATAGGGCCCCATGGCAGATGAGCGAAAGCTCAATGGGTCACCCTCTATAAATAAAGAATTTTATTAGCTCCCGCCGTCACCGTAGGTGAGCGAAGGGAGCTATGGATTCTACCTCCGTTTTTTTTTGGCCTCTTCTTTTGCCTATAACTTTGTGAGAAAATAAGCTAGGATAACAATTTTTGGTATGTGGGTTACTTCCAGGTGGCTAATGGACGGGTTAAAATATTTTTAATCTGAATTCAATACGCAAGGTTGCAGAGGAGAAAATGATGATGTGACGGCGTTGGGCCGTTGGGCCGTCCGTAAACAATTCGTTTCCGGAGCATATCTCTGAAAGTACTTGTCCGATAGTCTTCAAATTTTACACACAACACCCCTAGGGGGTCTAGTTGTGCCTTTTGGGGTATTTGAACTTTGACCTACTTCTGGTTCAGAACTATGACCTATTTAGACGTTTTGACGCGCACTTCGTTTCCGGAGCAGATCTCGAAAAGTACTGGGCCGATGACAGTCATATTGCACATACATGTTCTCTAAGGTCCCTAGTTGTGCCTTTTCAGGTTTTTGGACCTTGACCTGGAAGTTGACCCAGCACTTTGACCTAATTTATAACATCGGTAAATCCGACTGAAAGATTTTGCGGAATATCATGGAAACCGCTCAAGATAGCTACACCATTACTATAAAACAAATTGTGAGGTTCCAGGAGAGGATGCATCTTAAAAAATTTCAAGTTGATAAAATCAAAAATGGCCGCCAATCGGCCATTATTCACTTTCACATGGCCGTTATTTGGTAAACCGTGCTAGATGGCTAGACCATTACTATAAAACAAAATGTGTGATTTCAGGAGAGGATGCATCTTGAAAAAATTTGACTCGATAAAATTCAAAATGGCCGCTTATCGGCCATTATTCACTTTCACATGGCCGATATTTGGTCAACCGTGCTAGATGGCTGGACCATTACTATAAATCGAAATGTGAGATTTCAGATGAGGATGCATCTTGAAAAAGTTTGACTTGATCAAATTTAAAATGGCCGCCTTTTCGGCCATTATTCATTTTCACATGGCTGATATTTGGTAAACCGTGCTAGATGGCTAGACCATTACCTGATTACTATAAAACAAAGTGTGAGAAAAACTTTCGACTCAATCGAATTCAAAATGGCCGCCTATCGCCACTATTTACTTTCACATTGCTGATATTTGGTAAACTGTGTTAGATAGCTGGACTATTACTATAAAACAAAATGTGAGATTACAAGAGAGGATGCATCTTGAAAAAAAATGACTAGATCAAATTCAAAATGGCCGCCTATCGGCCATTATTCACTTTCACATAGCCGTTTTTTGGTAAACCGTGCTAGATGGCTAGACCATTACTATAGAATGAAATGTGAGATTTCAGCTGAGGATGCATCTTGGGAAATTTCGACTTGATCAAATTCAAAATGGCCGCCTTTAGGCCATTATTCACTTCCACATGGCCGATATTTGGTAAACCGTGCTAGATAGCTAAACGATTACTATAGAATGAAATGTGAGATTTCAGCTGAGGATGCAGCTTGAAAAATTCTGACTCGATCAAATTCAAAATGGCCCCCTATCGGCCATTATTTACTTTCACATGCACAATATTTTGCAAACTGTGTTAGATGTTAGTCCATTACTATAAAACAAAATTTGAGGTTTCGGGGGAGGATGCACCCTAAGTTTTTGACTAATTTATATCGAACTCAAAATGACCGTAAATCAGCTATTAGTTACCTCGATTGGCCTGATATCGGGTAAACCGTGCCAGATAGGTAGACCATTACTGGGATACTGATTAGGATTATTAATTTCAATGGAGGTTTGCAATCTCTGACAGACTGTTTAGTTCTTATCTTACTCTTAGACTGGGCTTCTTAGACCTAGTTGTCTTGCGTCTTGTTGACCTAGCTTAGGACAACATAAAAAACCCTACACAAAATTGCTTAAATCAAATTCTAATTCGTCGCGGGAGCTCCTGGACTTATGTAGTCTTGTTATTATTATTATTATTATTAATGGCCTGGGGCTTATTTTCCTAAATAATATTAATACCAAATTAATGGGGTCGTCCTATACAGTAGTCTGTTTTATGGATCTCTTCAGAATCCTGTCTATTAACCCTGATTCTGTTCATTCATATTAACCCTTATCCTGCTGATCACAACTATTGTCGTTTTTAATCTGTTATATTAGTCATCCAAATCACTGTTATTGGGAATGAAATGTGTGTCTAAACATCAAGATTTTTAAATGTTTATCTCTAATTCAACAAAATATGAGTAATTTTCACCCACTTGAGGTTGTGGATCGCGGTAGCGAGACACAACCTCAAGTAGTTGAAAATGTTAATAAATTAAGTTAGCAGGATTGGGGTTAAAAATATTTTGAGGGCTACCAGATTATCAGGAGATATGCTAAGAAAAACACAATAATGAACAACTCTGAAAATGATCATGGTACAGCCTTTATAACTCAATTTTTTTACTGGACTTTAGATCCAGAAACTACCAATTTTTATCAGACAGATATTACCAGACATGAGGGCAGGCCGATTTCTTTGTTTATTGAACCTTTGCATTTATCACTAGGTTCGATTGAACGTGATTGTGTGTAAAAATTTCACCAAAGACTAATCATGGTAGCTCTCGTGTACAAGATGAGTTAGGAAATGTATAAATATTGATAAAATTGTCATTGATGATTGAACACTGCAGATGTTAAAGTGAAAATTTTTCAAAATTTAGTTTTGTCTGCTGCCAGTGATGAGGTTCACCTGTGAACATAGGTCAATGTGTGATCTACGCTCACTGATCTAGTTGTCCGCAGCTAATGTGGATATAACAGGGGCCATCTGAGGCTACGACAAATACTAAGGCAGGGGCCATCTGAGGCTACGACTAATACTAAGGCTAATTAGAATTACAGAGAACCCTGCTTAGATCACAGAGGTTACAAAGAAATGTACAAATATAGTTTTCCCACCGGAGTTAGCACAAGACCTATGGGGAGCCATAACATTTTGTATACATAAAAATCAAGTTCAAGGGCTGCATAAAATCAAATTAGGGTGTTATGATAAAATATAAAAATATTACTTTTATTCATCAACATTACCTATTTCACAAGAACAAAATAAAAATATACTTTTAGTCTAATCTTTCCAAAACTCTTCCAAAAATTTAGCAAAATCAAACTTTTATGGTACGGTAGTAGTCTAGTAGTTCGACCCCTGAGTATAGTAATTACTATAAGTGTAGTAATAGTTATAACTGTATTAACCCTTTCAATCCTGAATTTACCATTGTAATATTCATCCACTACAAGCCGCGAATTGCTGTCGCAATTCTCGACTTGTAGTGGATGAAGATGATTTGATGTGGGTTAAAAGTTAAAGAAAATTGTCATGTTTTGGTAAACCAGTTTCATGGAAATTTTCGTTCTAAAACCTTTTGTTTTAGGAAAATTAGGTCTGTTTTCAGAGATGTAAAATGATGCTTTAATGCATCTTGAGGGCTTAAAGGGTTAAAATAATACTTTTATGTGTTTTTCACTTTTTTTCAGCCTAAATATGATTGTGCAATGCGTCACAGTGACAGAGTGCAGGTTGTCTCACCTGACTGGATAACTGAATGTGTGGCTCAAAAGACGAAAATAGACGAAATACGTTATCATCCTAGATTGATAATGTTTGAAAAACCTAAACCAATTCCTGCTCCCATGGAAGTTGAGCCAATGATAGAGCATACACATCCTTTAACATCGACAGCAAATATAGAGAATATAGAGTTTGGTGGCCAGCATGAGTTTGGTGGCCAGTTGATGAAGCCAGAGAACTATAGAACAAAGGAGGCCCTCGCCAAGATGGTTAGTAATCGACTACACGCTCATGGACGTATAGGAGAAACGCCACCCACTACACCACCGGCTGCTCCAGTGCCCAACATCCCACCTCCTCCTATTCCAATGCGCCCTCCAACAGCTATATGCCCGACGTCCCCACGACCATACAGACCACAGTCACCTATGGGTCATCGAGTAGGGTCTCCTAGAGGAGGAGGAAGAGGGAGAGGCAGCCCTCGTAACACTCTGAGGAACATTACAAACAGCGGGGAACCCAAGCCTGTTAAAGCAAGAAATCGCTCTCCTGGAAGAGGGGCCGCAAAGGTGGGATAATTAGCAAACAAGAAATATTATTTCAATATAATCAATAAATAATTGATTTCGTGAAAAAATGTTCATCTCAAGCGCAAAAATGTCAAATTATTCACCATTATTAATAACTGAATTAACGTTTAGAAATCTGAATTAATAAATTTCACTTCCCACCAACTTGAAATTTTTACACACTTGAAGTTGTGTCTCGTTAACGTGATCCACAACTTAAAGTGAGTGAAAATTGTTCAGATAAGACAAAATAGAGGTCAACGATTTTGAAATCTTTTGAGTGATGTCACCTTTTTGCCTTCATCATGTTTAACAGCTCGTATTTAATGTGCTAATGAAAAGCTCATATAATCGGGACCGGTGGTTAAAGGGTTAATGAAATATGAGCTGCAACATAATATGAGTGCCACGGATTTAAGACATATTTTCACTTTACAAAGTGAAAGGTAATTATGTCATTAGCACAGCTCTACAAGTTAATCTGAACTACGAATGTGTTTCTTCATTAAGATCAACCAGTTAGTTCCCGGTATGGGGCGAGGAGGATATGCTGGTCGTGGTCGAGGCTCGCCCGTCAAATCTCCTGTACAGGCACCTGGGGGTCCAGGATTGTACCCGTCTCCAGAGCGTCCAGCTTACTATGGTCATGACCACGCTGAAAACCGTGAGTTCACGTATAATTTGTGCTTCATAGACGGCCGGCCAATACCAATTAAATCGCTCTAAAAAAATGTTGATGCCGTTTTTTGTTACAAGCAGGTAACCGCCCTATATTGAATGTTTATATAATACTTTTTGACATGCGGGGGGTTACCATTGAAATTTTGCTCTTTTTAGGCCTTTTCAAGGGATGTTTGTGACCCTCTTTTGGGGTAAATTTTTAAGACATTTCTTGTGTCGTTGCAGCGCATGCTTCGTACATGACGCAGTTTACCGCACTTTTCAGTGGTTGCTAAGATCAACAATAATGTTCCCGTTATCAAATGTAGCCATTCTGATTATTTTAGCGGAGGAATATTCACGAATAACATTAGAAAATAACAAAAACTTATGTGTATTAGTTTTCCTATTAGGGCTCCGAATGGTCATATATATCGTTAAGACAAACATGAGCGATAATATGTGAAATAGGCCTATTCGCCGATTTCGTTTTATGATCAGTTCTCCTGCTTCTTGTTTATTCTCAGTCAATGATCAATCGGCCGATGCTTTATTATCAACCTTTTCATTGTTATTCCACACATGTCAATTGTAGCCTTTGCTGATATTATGTATTTTCTCAGGTTTATGTGCCGAAATACTTAGTTTTACTGTAAGATTCAGCCGTGCTGAAGGATCATCAGCCAATTTCTCAGATAAATCTTTGCCATTTTTTATGAAATTTTCCTTGCAAGACCTCTTTTAGCATTACATCTAGACCATTTGACATAATAATCGTTTCTTTGTATATGAAAAGGTGTATATGCCACTTCATAAAGTGGGAAATACACCCTTTTATATCAAAGGAGACATTAAGATTAGGCATTTAGGCTCCATAGGCCTAATTCGGAAACAGTTAATGGGTTTATAGAGGGCCGTCATTTAGGCATAGGGGAGATCAGAGTTAGTTCGAACAATGCCAAAAAATGCTGTTAATGTATACGTTTAATCAAATTAGAAAAATAATACTATTGCCCAGAAATATCCTGACATAGATGCTGTTTTTAGCATACCCGGTACAAAATTATTCTCAAATTGAAAAAAAGTAGAGACAGAAAGAACATGTTGAAGTCGTATTTTTTACAGTTCCAAAAAATGCCATACTTGGGGCTGTTTCGAACAAGGGATGGGGTATGTTTTAACAGTGTTCGAGAGATCAAAGAGACAATTGGAGCACAATAGAAGCAAAGAGGCATCCGCAGTTTAGAGGGGGGGGGAAGAGGTTAAATTTAATCCCCTGAAATTTTTGAAAATCTGTTGCTCAAAGGGGGTCAGGAAAACTTAGGAATAGAATCGGGGGGGGGGGGGAGGGTAGAGATGCTGTTACCAACAGAATCAGTAGTGCTGCTGGGGCCAAGGAGGCTGTTGACAACAAAAAAAATACCGTACGGTACAAAGACTTCAAAGCCCTCAAATCCAACAGAATCTACTCTGTGTATTCATCCATAGCACTGACAAGTAGGCCCTATAAAAAAGATCATCTTAAAAGAGATCTATATCCACGATATGGGAGTGTATAGACCATGGCGATATGTCTACCTCGGGTAATTCTCTTTTGTCCTCTAGCTTCATCACCAAATGTATACTATTCACACCGTGATCGGGTGTATATAGGGTCTATCATTAGCTGATGGTGAGGTGACACATCCAGATATATGTACCATGATGTAGAAGTTTTGATTGTGGATGTAAATGGAGTGAAAGTAGCCTACTACCAAGTCCACCTAATCAGCTTATATATGATCATGCTGATCTCAGTTGGCTGCAAAAATACATACAATTAGACAACAGCCTGCGAAATTGATGGACATGGATTAACGACTGTTTGTAAAAGACAACGCCTTATATTGCTGCAATCCATTTGCACTCCCTTTTGATAATTTATAATATATTGTGGAGGCATGTATGGGTGTAGGTCATTTGAATGTATATTATTGTTATTTTGGAGCGGAGTGCAAAATTGAAAAAAACGAGGTTATAACTTGGAAATGACTTTGTGGGACGTGAGGATGACCTTAAGAATTTTACATTTTCGTTAATCCTCTTAACAGAAGCGCTATACTACTGTATTTAACAATTATATATATATTATTCTTTATATGCAACGGAGTGCATAAATGATGAGTAAAAAATCTCACTTGGGTTAAAAGCGCAATAATGAAAAATCTATATTGTAACTTGAAAATGACCTTGTGTGACCATGAAATGACCTTGAGAGTTTAACATTTTTGTTATTCTCCTTAACAAAACCTATTTATTAATAATTATTTGAATATATCTTATTGTTTGTCTGCCGCATAGTGCAAAAATGACGATAAAATCTTATTCTGTTGCAAAGAGTGAAAAATCTATATCTTAACCTAAAAATGACTTGGATGATACTGAAATGACCTTGAGAATTTACCATTTTTGTCAATCCCCTTACCAGAAATGTTATGCTACTGTGATTATTGATTATTTCAATGTATCTTGTTGTGTCTGCTGCACAATCCGAAATAAAGAATTTTTTTCGAAAGAGTTCAAAAAGAAAAAATTGACATTACCGTATATCACCGCGTATAGTGCGACGCCATGTATAATACGAGTTGAGATTTGAGGCCTTGGATGACCTGTAAAACGTCTACCCCTCTGTATAATACGACCTCAAATTTTGGATGTCGGCAGCGTCCTGGTCGGCAGCGTTCCGGGCCATCTAAATGTGAGACATGGATATTATCTTATTCTCTAAAAGTGAGGCATGGATATTATCTTATTCTACTAAATAGCGCCGTGACACCTGCATAGACGATGCTCAATGACGGGAACAGCAGCAACAGTACAGCTCTGCAAAACCAGAGGGCAGTATCTCCTTACTTATAAAGTAAGCAGATACTGTATTTTCATTTTCCACGGCAGAGTGAATGTCATCGGGACTTTCTCGATCGGCAGACATCCTGAGGCTTGCATAGGCTACATATATATATACACACAGATTTTAAAATACCCCTATTTATATTTCGCCGACAAATTTATATTATTTTAATTTATCTATTACAAAGACCATATTTTAATATCGTCGTGCTCAAATAAGAACATTCCAAGATGAAATGTGATTGTAAAACATTTGCAGACTAGCCGCATTGTCTAGACACAAGAGGTGTGCATGGTTGTATAAGGTGTCAGGGTGCAATAACACAGCAGCGCTCCATGAACTACAGCTAACAGATACCACCATTTGCTCAATACGGTATCAGCCGCGGCAACAGCGGTAGGCGTTAATGTTATCCTAGCAATATGGACATTCTGAGGCCTACATGTATAGAATTTGCGATAGGAGATATAATCAGTGATATCTTGTTATATTTCGTCAACGCATTCTCTCATTCCAATATGAAAATATCATGTTCAGATTTGTCGTACACAATAGAACACTCCCATATAAAAGGCGATCTTAGATTAAATCATTATTAATATAAATGAACAGGTAAGGAGTGTGAATCGGTTGCAGAATAACGGCGTCATTTATCTGCCCGTGGTTGTCAAAGGTGCCACGCGCGTCGGCGGGAATGTGTCCCAGCAAACACGACACATTCACCCAATGCTGGTACATTGTTGTGTCAGCGTCGCAGACGGTGGCCCAACAATGTACCAGCATTGGGTAAATGTCTCTTGTTTGCTACTAGTTGGAAAGGCACAGTCTTGTTGTATCGTGTGTATAGGCCTGCTTACCAAACACGCTGACTGGCCTATGTTTAAAGATACGTTCTACCGCTAGATAACTTTACCGCTGAACTTACCGCTAGAGAGCTAAAAAATTGTATTAAATTCTACATCTATGTATAATACGAGGTGCCTTTTTGTGACATGAATAGCTAAGAAAAAACATCGCATTATACACGGGGATATACGGTACTTTGAAATGATCTTATTTGACCTTGAAATGACCTTGAGATGTTCACATCAGCCGTCAACACCTTATTTGAAGAGCCATATTACTGTCATTGATACATATTTGTATTTACCTGATTGTATGGCTGGCGTGTGGTGAAAAAATGAAAAAAACACAATTTTGCCCCTTACATGACCTTGTGAACGCTTAAAATGACCTTGAAAGGTCACTCAAAGTTGCCAATCACCTTACCCGAATTGCTATACTAATTGAATTATTATTTATTTAGAAGTATCTTGTTTTTTTGTGTGTTTTTTGTTTGTTTCAACCCATAAATGACTTTGTTTGACCTTGAAATGACCTTGAGAGGTCAAAACCAAATTGGTAACCCCCCTCACATTGAACGTGAAGGTATATAGAGTTAATAAAACATGGTTTTTGGCATCAAACTATCCCTGATTGGAATTCTCTTCCGGCAGCTGCGACAGAATCGAAAACTGTGGCAGCATTCAAGAGTCAGCTGGTCGACTAGATCTGCCAGCCTCTTTCCCCCCCTCCAGCCTGATACTCCACAATGGAGGGCTGCTGGAGTATTTACTCAAAGTCAAAGTACCTTCCAGCCTGTGCCTGCTCAGCTGTGTGTTTCATTTTATGCGTTGTTAGCTCCCGCCGTCACCGTAGGTGAGACGGAGGGAGCTATGGATTCTACCTCCGTTTTTTTTTGGCCTCTTCTTTCGCCTATAACTTTGTAAGAAAATAAGCTGGGATAACAATTTTTGGTATGTGGGTTACTTCCAGGTGGCTAATGGACAGGTTAAAATATTTTTAATCTGAATTCAATACGCAAGGTTACAGAGGAGAAAATGATGATGTGACGGCGTTGGGCCGTCCGTAAACAATTCGTTTCCGGAGCATATCTCTGAAAGTACTTGTCCGATTGTCTTCAAATTTTACACACAACACCCCTAGGGGGTCTAGTTGTGCCTTTTGGGGTATTTGAACTTTGACCTACTTCTGGTTCAGAACTATGACCTATTTAGACGTTTTGACGCACACTTCGTTTCCGGAGCAGATCTCGAAAAGTACTGGGCCGATGACATATTGCACATACATGTTCTCTAAGGTCCCTAGTTGTGCCTTTTCAGGTTTTTGGACCTTGACCTTGAAGTTGACCCAGCACTTTGACCTAATTTATAACATCGGTAAATCCGACTGAAAGATTTTGCGGAATATCATGAAAACCGCTCAAGATAGCTACACCATTACTATAAAACAAATTGTGAGGTTTCAGGAGAGGATGCATCTTGAAAAATTTCAAGTCGATAAAATTAAAAATGGCTGCCTATCGGCCATTATTCACCTTGACAGGCCTGATATCGCGGAATATCATGAAAACCGCTCAAGATAGCTACACCATTAATATCAAATAAATTGTAAGGTTTCAGGAGAGGATGCATCTTGAAAAATTTGAAGTTGATAAAATTCAAAATGGCCGCCTATCAGCCATTATTCACCTCGACAGGCCTGATATAGTGGAATATCATGAAAACCGCTCAAGATATCTACACCATTACTATAAAACAAATTGTAAGGCTTCAGGAGAGGATGCATTTTGAAAAATTCAACTCGTCCAAGTTCTAAATGGCCGCCAATCGGCCATTATTCACTTTCACATGGCCGTTATTTGGTAAACCGTGCTAGATGGCTAGACCATTACTATAAAACAAAATGTGTGATTTCAGGAGAGGATGCATCTTGAAAAAATTTGACTCGATAAAATTCAAAATGGCTGCTTATCGGCCATTATTCACTTTCACATGGCCGTTATTTGGTCAACCATGCTAGATGGCTAGACCATTACTGTAAAACAAAATGTGAGATTTCAGATGAGGATGCATCTTGAAAAAATTTGACTTGATCAAATTTAAAATGGCCGCCTTTTCGGCCATTATTCATTTTCACATGGCTGATATTTGGTAAACCGTGCTAGATGGCTAGACCATTACCTGATTACTATAAAACAAAGTGTGAGTTTTCGGGGGAGGATGCACCCTGAAAATTTTAAACTTACGAATTCAAAATGGCCGACAATCAGCATTATTTACCTCGATAGGCCTGATATCAGGTAAACCGTGCTAGATAGCTAGACCATTACTATAAAACAAAATGTGACGTTTTGAGAGAGGATGCCTTTTAAAAACATTAGACTCAATCGAATTTAAAATGGCCGCCTATCGGCCACTATTTACTTTCACATTGCTGATATTTGGTAAACCGTGTTAGATAGCTGGACCATTACTATAAAACAAAATGTGAGATTACAAGAGAAGATGCATCTTGAAAAAAATTGACTTGATCAAATTCAAAATGGCCGCCTATCGGCCATTATTCACTTTCACATAGCCGGTTTTTGGTAACCGTACTAGATGACTAGCCATTACTATAAAACAAAATGTGAGATTTCAGGAGAGGATGCATCTTGAAAAATTTTGACTTGATCAAATTCAAAATGGCCTCCTATCGGCCATTATTCACTTTCACATGGGCGATATTTGGTAAACCGTGCTAGATGGCTAGACCATTACTATAGAATGAAATGTGAGATTTCAGCTGAGGATGCATCTTGGAAACTTTTGACTTGATCAAATTCAAAATGGCCGCCTTTAGGCCATTATTCACTTTTACATGGCCGATATTTGGTAAACCGTGCTAGATAGCTAGACGATTACTATAGAATGAAATTTGAGATTTCAGCTGAGGATGCATCTTGAAAAATTCTGACTCGATCAAATTCAAAATGGCCCCCTATCGGCCATTATTTACTTTCACATGCCCAATATTTTGCAAACTGTGTTAGATGTTAGTCCATTACTATAAAACAAAATTTGAGATTTCGGGGAGAATGCACCCTAAGTTTTTAACTAATTTAGATCGAATTCAAAATGACCGTAAATCAGCTATTAGTTAACTCGATTGGCCTGATATCAGGTAAACCGTGCCAGATAGGTAGACCATTACTGGGATACTGATTAGGATCATTAATTTCAATGGAGGTTTGCCATCTCTGACAGACTGTCTATAGTTCTTATCTTACTCTTAGACTGGGCTTCTTAAACCTAATTGTCTTGCGTCTTGATTTTTGACCTAGACTAGGACTACATTAATAACCCTATACAAAATTGCTTAAATCAAATTCTAATTCGGAGCGGGAGCTCCTGGACTTATGTAGTCTTGTTTCAGTGCCTTCCAGCCTGTGCCTGCTCGGCTGTGTGTTTCATTTTATGCTTTGTTTCAGTGCCTTCCAGCCTGTGCCTGCTCGGCTGTGTATTTCATTTTATGCTTTGTTTCAGTGCCTTCCAGCCTGTGCCTGCTCGGCTGTGTGTTTCATTTTATGCGTTGTTTCAGTGCCTTCCAGCCTGTGCCTGCTCGGCTGTGTATTTCATTTTATGCTTTGTTTCAGTGCCTTCCAGCCTGTGCCTGCTCGGCTGTGTGTTTTACTTTATGTGTTGTTTCAGTGCCTTCCAGCCTGTGCCTGCTCGGCTGTGTGTTTTACTTTGTGTATTGTTTCAGTGCCTTCCAGCCTGTGCCTGCTCGGCTGTGTGTTTTACTTTGTGTATTGTTTCAGTGCCTTCCAGCCTGTGCCTGCTCGGCTGTGTGTTTCATTTTATGCGTTGTTTCAGTGCCTTCCAGCCTGTGCCTGCTCGGCTGTGTGTTTTACTTTATGTGTCGTTTCAGTGCCTTCCAGCCTGTGCCTGCTCGGCTGTGTGTTTTACTTTATGTGTTGTTTCAGTGCCTTCCAGCCTGTGCCTGCTCGGCTGTGTGTTTTACTTTGTGTATTATCAGTGCCCTCCAGCCTGTGCCTGCTCGGCTGTGTGTTTTACTTTGTGTATTATCAGTGCCTTTCAGCCTGTGCCTGCTCGGCTGTGTGTTTTACTTTGTGTATTGTTTCAGTGCCTTCCAGCCTGTGCCTGCTCGGCTGTGTGTTTTACTTTGTGTATTGTTTCAGTGCCTTCCAGCCTGTGCCTGCTCGGCTGTGTGTTTTACTTTGTGTATTGTTTCAGTGCCTTCCAGCCTGTGCCTGCTCGGCTGTGTGTTTTACTTTGTGTATTGTTTCAGTGCCTTCCAGTCTGTGCCTGCTCGGCTGTGTGTTTTACTTTGTGTATTGTTTCAGTGCCTTCCAGCCTGTGCCTGCTCGGCTGTGTGTTTTACATCACTGATTACCAGAAGTACCTGGAGCCGGCTAAGCTTGATGCTTGGCTGCAGGTGGTGGCTGAGCACGGAGGTCAGGTGGACGAGTCATACTCTAACAGAGTCACCCATATCCTGTGTGACAGCCAGCGCAGTGATGTCTTCCAGATGGTTAGTACTTACTCTTGCTCACTGATACTGTTATGATTTAAGCATAACAGATACGATTTCGACAAGATTACAGATAAGATTACAGATACGATTTGGGAATAGCAGATACGATTTTGGAATAACAGATAGGATTTGGGCATAGCGGATATGATTTGGGCACAACGTATAGGATTTCACCATAACAGATAGGATTTAGGCATAACAGATAGAATTTAGGCATAACATAGAATTTAGGCATAACAGATAGGATTTGAGCGTAGTAGATAGGATCGGGTATAACAGATAGGATTTGGGCATAGCAGAAACGAGTTGGGCATAACAAATATGATTACAGATTTGATTTGGGCATAACATATACGATTTGGGCATAACAGATAGGATTTGAACATAACAGATAAGATTATAGGGCCAATGATTTTCCGCGATCGGGATTCGCGGAATATACCCTGTGAAACGGAATTGCATATTTCAAAGTTCAAACGGAAACGTCATTTTATGAGTCCAAATCCACTTATTTCACTCCGTTTTTCAGTAACTTTAACCCTTATCTGACAGTGCTGATGCGTGTCTACATGTGATCACGGCATTTTCCCGTTTCGGAAATCCATTGCAATGACGTCATTCAGCTTGACTATTTTTAGCCATTTTTATTTTAGACAATTATTCCCGCTAGTACGGGATCGGTTCCGGTAAACGACGCATGTGCACACATTATGTAAATGAGCCGGAGCTTGCCGAAATCAACCGAGGACTCCTGAATCACAGCATGCATGGTATGACTTAATGCTGGACCAACGTTGGCTAAGGTAACTGGGAAATGAGAGTACAATCAATACCGCCATGACCGCAGCGTGTGGGTTGATGTGGGGCTGGATGGGTCAACACTTTTTCCATCGGGGATTATTATACTAGTCAATTTTTCATAATTGCTTGGCATTGGTAAGATACTAATTTATGCAGTTATAATATGAAAAAATAATGTTTTTTCGTGTTTTCGTTCTGTTGATGATTGGCAATCAACAATTGTGTTGTTATTCAATTACATATAACCCTAACCCTGAGTTACTTGTAGCACACTCAGTCACTGTATTTTAGTCAACAATCTGTGAAAATCGCGCTGAAACGGAATTAAACGGAATTCACCAAAACGTGAAGCGGAAAATCAATTTTTTTGAAACGGAAAATCATTGGCCCTAAGATTAGAGATACGATTTAGGCATAACAGATACAATATGGGCATAGCAAATACGATTTGAGCATTACAGATACTATTTGGACACAAAGGATACAATTTGGGAATAAAAGATACGATTTGGGCATAACAGATACAATTTGGGCATAACTGATACAATTTGGGCACAAAGGATACGATTTGGACATAACAGATACAATTTGTGCATAACAGATACCATTCGGGCATTTTTTATTTCTTAGCACAAATAATGCAGTTTAGGTATTTTGTACCTTTCACACAAAGAAATTAATAACAGCATGAATTTGTATATTCCACCGACATCTAATATGTTGTTTTGTGTGCAGGCACTGAGGGACGGGAAGAGAGTGGTCACAGCTCATTGGTTGAATGACGTGCTCGTACAGAAGAGAGTAGCTCCCCCGTGGATGGCTCTACATTTCCCGTCAATTTACGGCAAAGAAAAACCTTGTGCTAATCAGGTGAGATCAATTACCCCTCGTCATGCTAAATCTCTGTATATACAAGTTTTCAACCCTCGTCCTGCTGGTACAACAATAGTTGTTTCAAATCCGTTTTATCAGCCGTTTAACCCTTTAACCGCCAAATTATTCAATTTGAATTTCACCCACGTGAAGTTGTGTCTCGCTGACGCGATCCAAAACTTCAAGTGATTGAAAACTATTCAGATTTGACAAAATGGAGGTTAACTATTTTCAAATCGTGCTGATTTATGTCACGTTTGTACTTTGTACCGATGTTGGTCGCATGTAGCAGATGATGATGGATTATCAAATGACTTCTAAGCTAATAAATATAATTACAATTTTAGCCCACTTCAAGTTGTGTCTTGCTTCCAGTGGGTTAAAGTCCCCTATGTTACATTTATACAATTTGAATCATGAACCAATGTAGCCAACTTAACCCTTAGAGCACTGAGCTATTCAATTTAAATTTTCAGTCACTTGAAGTTTAGTCTCGCTACCGCGACACACAACTTCAAGTGATTGAAAATGTATGTGATTTGTGAAATTTAAGTCCCAATATATGTCAGTGTTTCAAGATTGAAGGTATATTTTAGTGTGAACAGCTCTTTATCAGGGGTTATACAGGTGCTAATTAAAACACAGAATGTCTACTGCAGTCGACACCAGTGCTCTAAGGGTTAATACCCATTTCTTTTTCAAATTTTCTTGTTTGAAGGTTAATTGGAAAGACTTAACCCTTGTCCTGCTACGCCCGTAAATATACAGTTCAACCCTTGTCCTGCTACGCCTGTAAATATATGGTTTTAAGCAAAATTATATGTCACTGAAAACGGATAATATAGTTTGTTGTAGATGATCAGTTAGTCGTATAACTCAACTTGGAAGATGTATATTTTCAAAAAATATAAATATTATTTGTCATTTGAAGCTGGAAATTGCGGCAGCAATTCCAGCTCTAAATGACGAAAAAATAGAATTGAAACAATTCCGCAGGAGAAAGGGTAAGTTTAAAAACCACTGTAGACTAGCACTTGAAGGGCTTACTTTTATGAATTTTATATTATGTTATAATTTTCCCAAAATTATTGATAATAAATCTGTGTCCAGATTATCTGTGTGACGAACTTTGAAGGCGAGGAAAGAATATTGGTGAAGCAAATGATCAACATGATTGGAGCAAAGTACACCGGCTACATGACTCACGCTAACTCTGTACTGGTCGCTAAGAAGTAAGATCTGTTTTAATGAACTTGCAACACTGAAAATTTTTTGCATAAACCATGGAGACCAGATTTTTTTTCAATTTGAAATCATCATAAATGTTTTAGCTAGCTCTTTCCACTTCATTTGGTGAGGAATATTCTGATTTTTTTAGGTGTATTTATTATTGTCTAGCCATATTGCGAAAAAATACTTTCAAGAAACAAGAAAGTGATCAATGTAGAGTTTTTTCAATTGGTAAAACAACTAAATAAATTCTTGGGCCAAACATAATACAATATTAATATAGCAGCTGCAAAGCCAGCAAATTAACTTCAAAGAATTATAATACACTGTATATTCCTTGCCAAATATGTCAATGATGAATAATGTAGTATATATGAGAATTCAGATGTTTGAATAAAAAAAAAGGCTCATTAAAATAGAAGGTCCAAGTGTTGTCAAATATTTCTCCTGAATATGCCTTTAAAAATTGTGTGAGATTTTATGTTTTAAGTCACTGATGCCTGAATATATTTATGTCGTTGCAGACTTGAAGGTGTGAAGTACAGTAAAGCTCAGGAATGGAGGATTCCCGTTGTGAATGCAGCGTGGCTGTCAGATCTATTACTGGGAGATCTCTCAGCACTCAAGCTTCCTGTACAATCACGTTACAGAATATTCCCCGCCACAGAAGTATTCACCGTGGAGCACTGGCGAGTGTCGCATCTTATGGGTCAGCTATTATTAATAATAAACTACACTGGCGAGTGTCGCATCTTATGGGTCAGCTAATATTTATAATAAACTTGTCGCATCTTATCGGTCAGCTATTATTTATAATAAACTACACTGGCGAGTGTCGCATCTTATGGGTCAGATTAAGATTTGCAAATGTTTGGTTTTAAATTAAACAAATATAAGTAATTTTCACCCACTTGACGTTGTGGGTCGTGGTAGCTAGACACAACTTCAAGTTGGTGAAATTTTAAAAAAGATAATTCAGCTGGAAAATATCTAACAAAACTACTTGCTGTGTTTTATTTTAAAGTTTTGTTTAATTCGATACAAATGAAACACTGTTATGTGTCGTGCAATGTAATCAGCATTATCACATACCAAACTCTTTTTGTATTACTTCACCATTATTCTGTCGTATTTTGTAAAAAAAATCATTTGTCAATAAAGTGTTTAAAAATCAAGGTAACAGCTTTATTGAATATAACTGCATTTATTGAAGCAATTATGTTTAATTATATTATTGCAAGATAGCATTTTATTATCAAGTGTAATTTTCCAAACGTGCCCCTTATTATAGTGTGCCATATAAAATGTTATCTTCCATTCAATTCGTTCTTACTAACACGGCTACTTTACACAGATTTGTTCAATTGTAGGTCTTACCTACTTCAACCTACAGCTACCTATGTCTATAATCTATTTAAAGCTGGATAGTTAGCAATTTTATCTGGAAGAAAATTACTTGGACATTAAACAAAATATCAGGTCCATGTCTATAATTATGTTAGCTGTTTTTTTTTTAATTTTAAGAGGTTAAAGGGAGGGTGTTAAGGTTTTAAAATATAGTTTTGGCCATTATTTTGGCTTAATTATACTATTCAAAGTACATCCCGGAAATAAATCATCATTAAATTTTTAATATATGCCACGAAAAAGTGCATTTGAAGTAGGCCAAATGGATCTCATATTGAGGGTCATAAAAAACGCTCCCACTATCAGCAGCTGCCGTGTGACGTCACACGGTGAAGTCGTATGCCTACAGCAGTCCACTTGCACTGATCCTATAGTGATCCCGCAGTCACTGCCCAGTTGTACAGCGTCTTGTTCATGGATTGTCCTACAAAGTTTTAATGTCATCTTTGTTTAAATTGTTATCATGCCAAAACGTTGCGTCTCCGGTTTGTGTAACAATACAAATGAAGATGTTACAGCACTAATACATGGCCAAAAGATTCCCAAATCGCCCGCAAGTGGGATCGTTTTGTGAAACTCGACAGAGCTAACTGGAAGCATGGTAATCCCGCATATGTTCTGTGTGGTGTTCACTTCAGACAACTTAATGATTTCATATCTTATGGTCAGTGGAGACATACATTCAGTTTTCACTCCCGGCCTACCCAGGGTAAATGTCCCAGAATATATCTAGATCAAAGGTCTAGTTCTAACCGTTAGGCCTACTGCTACCAGGGCTAATGATGACGATGATGACTTCAACACCCCCATAACCACTTATTACTACCAGAACGCATAGCAATCACGACTGTTTTCATTTCAGCTACTTAACTTTTATACACGTAGAATTGTGGTTCACACCTGTGATACCAGATTGCATTATTCAGATACATTATTATATAAATGAAAATTTTTCGAATAAAACTGTTCATGAAAACTCAGCCCCACGGGGAACAAAAATAATTCATATTAGGTGATCAGGCCTACATACTGACCGACCCAAGGTTGTCACCAAAAACTTGGAAAAATTAGTAAGACTAGCCAAACGGCGCTGAAAACAAAATTAATATGTTTATTTACAATATTTCAAACTCTCGCCGTTGGGGTTAAATCCCATAATTTTGAGAATTATTTTGTAAATAATTCAATGAATAAATACGACCGAACTTCCCATAACATTGTTCTGAGACGTCCAACGCAGATGGTTTAACCATCAACATGCCACACTTTTTAATGAGAAAAGGAAAATTCCTGTGACGTATCGACATAAACCAGGGAATTACCATGATGACATCGCCTACCCAGCAAACACAAAACATTTGTAGACCTATAACACTTGTACAATGCTGGAACAACGTCGGAGACGTTGGGCCAGAGTTGTTCAAATGTTATACAAATGTTTTGCGTTTGCTGGGTAACCACATTAGTCCAGCATTGGCGGTGATGGGGATTTAGACAAATTTGTTGTGTCCGAGCCGTTACGCTTCGCAACTCGCATCAGATCCGGCGAAAGGGGGGCATGGGGTCATTAGCATTTATGGCAGGGCGGTTAACAAGGATGCGCGTTGTTTGAAT
This sequence comes from Flabesymbios commensalis, assembly GCA_964017125.1. Classification (NCBI taxonomy): domain Eukaryota; kingdom Metazoa; phylum Annelida; class Polychaeta; order Terebellida; family Flabelligeridae; genus Flabesymbios; species Flabesymbios commensalis. The sequence goes on from OZ024914.1 coordinate 881,093, forward strand.
ACAATGTCGATCTTTGATGGAAGTGAAGAGAGAAATTCACAAATTCGACGTTTTCGAAGCAGACCTTCTTTCTGATTCTATTTTCCTTGGTTTAACTTTCGTTAATAGGCTACCAAATATCATCAAAATCGTTTGAGAATTTTGACTGAGTCAGAGTGAGTTGACGGGGGAGTTCACAGGCTTACTACTCTCTGAGAAATCGGATAAATCTCCATCGCTAGTTGTAGCCATTTTGACAGAGACCTCTTCATGACTTCAACGTGTGACGTGCCAGGCTGTTCGGGAGTTTCCGTGACCGTTACAGAATCCGAAGTGACTTCGGCTCGAAAAATCTAACAAAAACATTTTTTTTACCAATAATAAAAAAATTTAAGTAAAAATTAAATTAGCTGTTTTAATTAATAGGATATGTTCCATTTATTGATGCTCACCCAACCTTAACCTTAACACCCTCCCTTTAATGCTTCACTAAAGACCGTTTAGTTTTTATTGGGTGAGCAGATCTATCATACTACATACTCGTATCACGTTGCGTTCTTTAACTGTATAAGAAGCACAGCAACAATTGACATTCATAGTTGAAATTATATGTGAAAAATCAGACAAAAATTTTTTTTTTTTCAAGTGATGTTCAGAGTAATTATTTAGCTGTATTTTTCTGTTGATTACAGGAGGCTGGAAGTTTCCTATCAAAATATCAAAAGAAACACTGAAGGTGAGATTATTAAAGATTTACAAATTATATTCATTGAATAAGTATTTATTATCTAATCATTCTTTCATGACAATAAAGTGTAGTTGGTCTTAAGAAGATGCTGTACATGTACTTTGAATAAATGTGATGCATGCAGGTAATAAAATTGGACATATAATTATTTATTTTCTTTTTGATGTGCTGTGACCCGGGCTTCTAATTATGTATTTTATTTTTGATGTGTTGTGACCCGAGCTCGCCCAGTTTCTGTATCTTACTTTAGTAAAAAGTGTTAATTTTGTACTTTAGTATGTTACAGAAACTGACCCCTGCGGCCGATTTCTATAACATACTTAGGTAAAAAGTTGATTTTTTACTTAAGTATGCCACGTAAACTAGCGCACTTTATTTTTTACTTAAGTACGTTACAGAAACCGGACGCAGGGGCCGGTTTCTGTAAAGTACTTAAGTACAAAGCTGACACTCTCTACTTAAGTACGATACAGAAACCGGCCCTTGTGTGGTAGAAAGATGTCAATAATATAACTTTCCTGTTTGTAGATCACAACAAACTAAAGCTATGATTTTGGTCATCTGTTACCACGAGAGGCTGGGTTATATATATTACATCTGCTGTCACGTCATATTTGATATGGTGGCAGGGAATATTTTGTTCATTATCGCTTTTAATTTTGGCCATATGCTAATCAAATTTGAAATTGATTAGTGAAATATTTATACATGGATGATAAGGATAAAGTGGAAGTTAAACCTTTAACAAGAAAAGCGCTAGAGAATAATTTTCAAATAAAATTTTCCCTGGGTGTTTACCCGGGTCATGGTGGGATCAAATTTTATTTGAATCAATATAAAGGAAATATAAAAAATGTATCTGAATGATCCTTTCTTTTGTTGAAACTCAAATTTCCATCAACATCGCATTATGAGACACTGAATAATAGTTATGTCAAACTGTCAGTTGTGAACAAATAATATCTGCGAAATATTATTATTGCATATTTCAAATTTTTGTTGATAATTTATATATTTTCACAACAAAATAATTTGCATTGTTTTTGAATAAAGGAGATCCCGCAGTCTCAGAAGCTGATGTCACTTGTTAACTCACAACAGCAAATGCAGAAGAGAGCGGCTGACGAGAACCTGTCACCTCCTCCAGAAAAACGACAAAAGTCAGTTTTCTACACATCATATCACATAATACTCAAACAATATCTACCTTCACACTAAACCATGAAGACCAAAGTTGTTTTTTTCAATTTGAAGTCATCATAAATGTCTTAGTTAACTCTTTCTGCTTCACTTGAATACCTATGTTATGGGTCTACGTTCATTTTTAATATTCTACTCTTTCAGTGCGGGGACGTCTAAAGGCGATCCTCGCTCTAAAATGGTTAATCCATAATAAACTTTAATATTGAAAAAATTGCTATGTGGATAACGAACCATGCTTGCCGATTCTGCAAGATATTTTAATCATTTCATGCTTATTTTTACTACTACTGTCCTTCATTAAACACAATATGTTACTTTCACATGCTTTGAATTTATTATAGTTGTTTTTTTTGTTGTAATTTTGTTTGACAGAATAGAGTCATCGAGTCACATTAATGTGAGAGAAGGCATGCCTATTATACTCATCACTGGTTTACCCCGAGCACGTGCGATACATCTGACAAAGGTATAAAAAACTAAGTCTTCAACCTTCATCATATCGTCGCCTCGGAGCTAAAGGATCCTATCTGACACTCGTTAGAGTGGCAGATAGGATCATTTATCTCCGAGGCGACGATATATACATGGTTTCAAGCACGTTTTATATCTCAGTGCCACTGAATTTGATAAAATATATATATTACTCATTTAAAGCCGGGAATTTCAGCTTTAAATGAATGAAAAATAACAGATACCTTCACAGGACAATGTCTAATAACTTGTTTATCAGACATCTGCACTAGAGTGGAATCATCATGCTCTTTTTAGTTATTTTTTTTATTATTGTTGAAAAGATAACTGCAACAAGAATACTTCACAGAATAAAAGCTTTTACTTCTAAAATTATTTTACAATTTTGCTACCCGGGTGAAAAATAATTAGACAAATGGTGGATTTCTATTTCATGCCCCACAGAACCATTCACTACATTATATTTATTGTATAACAGGTTATAGAGTCTTTGGGTGGAGCTGTGAGAAGTGATGCTGCTGGCTGCAGTCATCTCGTTGCCAGCTCCATATCGCGCACGGTGAAGTTTCTGACGGCGCTCAGTGTGGTGAGGGGTGTAGTGATACCAGAGTGGATTGAACAGTGTGCCAGAGCCGGACATTTCATAGGTAACGGGATTAAGTCTTTGCTCTACAACCCTTGTTCATCTTCAAGCATGTTTAGCTCCCAGAGCACTGAACTATCATCTTGCCATATCAGGTCTGACCGTCAGACTACCAGTCTGACCTTGACAACAGGTGTGTGTGAAGCCGGTACAAAAATGAGGGGTGCGAGCAACATGAATATTCATTATGACGTCACCTGTTTTACTGACTGCAGTGTGGAGGTCACACTCAGGTCAGATTTTTTGGGCCGCCTGAATCAACTGTGAATTGGTCAGGGAGGAGGAGGGAGAAGGGGGGTTCTGAACTCATAGCACATACGGGTTATCCAGGTTCTGCCTGTAGCAGACAACTGGATAGATGAAGATGTGAACTATTGAATTTAAGTTTTCAGTCACTTGAAGTTGTTTCTCTACCGCGATCCACAACTTCAAGAGGATGAAAATTACTCATATTTGTTTAATTTGAGAACAAACATTTCCAAGTCATGATGTTCAGAACCTGCTATGAGCAGCCACTCTTATAAACAGCCAACCTCCTAATCTTGATGTTCAAAACCTGCTATGAGCAGCCACTCTTATGAGCAGCCAACCTCCTAGTCTTGATGTTCAGAACCTGCTATGAGCAGCCATTCTTATGAGCAGCCAACCTCGTATGGGAGGCCACTCTGTCATTCCCCAAAAGGGCATTTTGTATACAATGAACCACCTATGTGCAGCAACCTGCGTAAAAAGGCCACTTTTCCTGTGTCGCAAGGGTGGCTGCTCATAGCAGGTTCCATGTAACGGTTTTAAGCATGTTTTAGATCAATATAAATATCACTGAATTTGATAGGATAGGTTTTGGTCGATTCTCAGTTAATTCAATATTGGAGATGTCTATTTTTCATAAATAGGCTATAAATATTTTTTGTCATTTGAAGCTGGAAAATGCGACAGCAATTCCAGCTTCAAATGAATGAAAAATACATAGATAGTAAGGGTATTCCCCCTGGCTCGGGCCGGGGGAATACCCTTACTATCTATGTATTTGTCGTCATTTTAAGCTGGAAATTACGACAGCAGTTCCAGCTTCAAATGACGAAAAATAGAAGCAAAACAAACAGCAGGACAAGGTTAACAATAACGTATGACGTGTGTTTACAGATGAGACAGATTTTATTGTGAGAGACATGATGGCAGAGAACAGCTTCAACTTCAGCCTGAGAGAATCACTCAACAGGGCCAGGCGCAAAAAACTCTTCCAGGTAATATTGCTAAATTACGTAGAGAACAGCAGGCAGGCAAAACTCCACGTTCTAACCATTGAGACACATACCTCTCTAGAACTGCTTGACTCTACATATTCCTTTTCAATAACTAGTGATTTGTCAAAAAAAATTGTGAAATAGTTTATGTTATAATTATGCTTAGCTAATCGAATATTCAATTTGGGGGCTGTCCATATTTCATAAATAAAATATTTTTTGTCAGTTTTGATCACAGTGTTAGCTAGGATTGGGCTGCCAGGGTGTGTAAAAAAATTTCAGGGTCTGTAACAACCTCCTAAATACTATAAGGAGAGTTTTTGACAGGGCGTGGTAGTAAATTCTAGGGCGTGTTTCAACGGTTTTGGGCATGCAAAACACGCCCACATGTTTTTTTTAGCTAACACAGTGGTTTCAGTTGGAAATTGCTTCTGCTAATTAAATATGAATGATGAATAGAATCAAATAATTTTTTTTTTTTTTCGTTCTCTCTCCATTAACCCTTTCAGTGCGGGAACCATCTTTATACATCAGAATCTGACATCTGTAGACGTCAGATTTTGATCTATAAAGCCAGTCCCTGTCCTGAAAGAATTAAAATATTTTTCATGTCTGCAGACCCATAAGGCCACTGTTTTTTTCCTCCGTTTTAGATGAGCGCGCGCATTAGATTTAGGCCGTGCATTACCCAAAAAAAACATGTGTTTTTTTTTCTGCCCCGTGCGCACATTAGATTGTTGCCGATTTAAAAAAAAACGGTCAATTTCAGTATATCAAAAAAACATTCCGAAAAAAGTTAATTTCGAGAGATAACAAATATTTTTCCACCTATGTATTTTTTTAGCTTGTTTTTTTTCGTCGCCCTTTTTAAATATGTCAAAAGTTTTTTTTATTTGGTCGATAACTTTTCTAAAAATAGGTTCAATGTTTTTTTTTCTTAAACGTTTTTTTCCGCCCTCCCTCATTAGATTTTGGATTTTTTTTTATCTAAAACAAAGAAATTAAACATAGTGGCTTAACATAGGTATTCAAATAGAATACAAAAGAGCTAACAAAGACATTTATAATTTTTAGTTTGTCGACTTGACAAACTTTTAAGCTGGTTTTCCACACAAACGTCTGTCGTTAACTTCCGTTACTATCTGTTCTGTCTGTGCAATGTCAGAAGGCCTATATACTGGTATGCCAATGCTGGGCTAATGTCGGCCCAGTGTTGTGAACGGTGGGCCACTATCAGGCTGACATTGTGACACTCACTCGAGTTTGCTGATCAGCTGTGACAGCAACCCAGCAGACACGAGGCATTGACCCAATGTTGTTCTAAGGCTGGCCCGCCGTCTTTGACGTCGGCACAACATTAAAACAACATTGGGTCAATGCCTCGTGATAGCTGGGTAGGTGTTCATGAATGCCAGCAGTCTGTCGTGGGAGGGCTAGCCACCTTCTCTCACCCCTCTCTGCCTCACTTGACACAACCGTGTCATGTTACGCAATATAACAATTAGGTCTTGGCTAAGATATTTATCTCCAAAAATTGCAAATTTTGTATTATTAAAATTAGATTTTTGGACTCGGCAGTAAAAGGCATTGCACATTGATATAATTTATACACTTCTGGTGTGAAAAATGACCGAATAATGTAATTTATTGCAATGCCCGATCATGTGGTAAGTTAACCCTTTCATTACGACCATCTGACATGAAAAGGGGACAAAGTATGGTGAACTATACATTTTGATTTAATAAGTTTATTTTGCCTGAGTTTGTGTCCTATTTAGGGGAAATAGGGGTGCTGTGTGTGAGAAACGGTTAACATTTCTGTACACCAGTCCATGTGAATATGTCCAATATAACGTTTGGGGTCCCTAGGTTAGGTAGGCCTACTTTCGTCTTTAAGAAGTATTCAGATAAATTATATGTTCATGATTAAATATAGTGATTAGACCGTAAAGGGTTTTGATTGGAATAATATTGGCCAAGCGTCGCAGACAGTGGCCCAGCATTACATCAGCATTGGGCCAGTGTATCGTGTTATCTGGTGTTTCTGGCGCCTGATGTAAAGAATACCCAGTGCCTGACTTAGAAAGAGTAAATTTTGGGATTCCCACAAAAAATAAAACTGGCCCAACATCATTCTATCGCTGCGCCACACTTTGAGCAATATCTTTGTTTTTGACGCAACAAGTTAATTTTAGTGGGCCATAGGATTTTTGAAAATAAGGCCCTGCCTGCTGAATTAAAGGGACTGGCTCAGGCTAAAATCATAAAAAAATCAGTGATTCTATTTTGGCTTATTAATATGACCATATAATATAAACATATCCATAGAATAGAACTGCCAAAGTTTTTTTTAATTTTTGTGCTGTGCATTTACCACTTAGGCTAGATATAGAGACAAAATTCCCGTATTTCTTATTTTTGACATGGTGGTGCCGCCAATAAATGCCCATTACGGCCCACACTGTCAAATTGTGAGCTGTGTATCGCTGTATTAGTTTAAGTATTAGTATTCAGCGTTGTTAGAACAGAGTCAATGCTCGGCATCCCATGATCCAGAACATGGGCCTATATGCTTACCAATACAATTTAAATGAAGTATGGCAGAAAACGAGCTACTGAAACCAAAATGTAGTTGAAATGTTGCTGATTCCTACCCTGATGACATCGCCAGGCTCTGACACGGTGACTTCCATTTTTAAATGTAATATTTCTAATACGATCACAAGTTTACGCCTGCTGAAAATGGCCCAGTTTTCATAGGCACTTAAAATATTTGTCTCATTTTCTTGGCATCCGAGATTTTTGGTAGACAGGGCGAGTGTCGCTTCTACACAGCTGGCTGTGTAAACAAAATGGCGGTCAGTGTGACTGGGCCTCGCGCAGTAAATGAGTCAGACGGCTCAGTCATACCGGGTAGCTGATTCCAACGAAATACTGGACCGTCACCTGTAACCTGACTGTAACCTCGCCACAAGGTAACCTCGCCACAGGTAATCTCGCCACAGATTTGGTAACCTTGCCACAGAAGGCTGAGTAACCTCGCCACAGCTTTGGTAACCTCGCCACATGGGGCTAAGTAACCTCGCCACAACTTTGCCACACCTGTTGTATCCGCATTTATCAATGTATTTTCAAAGGAAATCTCTACCTTGAAGGTGGTGTAGATGTCTATATAGACTTATACTATGTGTGCCTTTAAAATCAAAACAAAAAAAATCTAAAAAAATGGACCAATATATAACGAATAAAAATAGGCCTACAAATTTATTTTGTACAGCAAATATTGTAGAAAATTTGTTCATTGTGACTAATAATAACAATATATTACCCCTAAAACCGCTGAATTAAATAATTTTAATTTTCACACACTTGGAGTTGTGTCTCACTACCTTGACCCACAACTTTAAGTGAGAGAAAACAACTCGTATTTGATTAATTTTTTAAATGGCTAATAAAACGGATTAAAGCGACTACAGTCGCGCTTAGCGGTTTAAGGTGAATAGGTGTAGGCCTAGCGGCAACAACAGAGGAAGTTGATGACACTGCCCCAAGAAGAGATCCGACAGCACCCGAGGAAGACAATGAGTAGCACTCAAGTATGTGATCGACTCCAATAACACTCGATATTGTTGACGCAATTGATTGACACAAGTGATATTAACTCATGTGAGTGCGTGGTGACGTGAAGTCGATTGGGCCTACTTGCAAACGCTGAATGTTAAACCATTTTTTCTTCTTCCGGTTTTAATAATAGCTTAACCGCCAATATGAATCTTTTATATTTCTATCAGCATGAACACCTGATGAACGTTTAATATGGAATATGAGGTGATATGAATGACCCTTAAGTGTTTTATTGGGTGTTGGGAAAATGCCCCCTTTTGAAATAACAATGGGTCACATGCCCCATCGTCTAAGGCCAATGCCCCCCCCCCCCTCCGGAAAATATCATGGGCCCCTTGGCCCCCTTTTTCCAATTTATAAATCGGGCACTGAATATGTAATAGTACCAATCTCATACATATAATTTTAACTATTGATATTGCCGTATATTAACCGTCTGCGTCCCTATGTTTGGGCTATATTCTAGTTAAACTGAACGTAGATTTTAACCTAAGTCTATGCTAAAAACACAAATAGTAGGCTTAATTTATGTTCTTGTATTATGGACCCTATCGATGGAAGCTGATATTCAACATCACATTGTAATGAAGGCCTAAAGATCACGCTAATATGGATCTAATTAGAAGTTACTAAAATGTGTGGTACCAAAGCCATAACTTTATTTTGAATTGAATTTACAAATAGTAATATTATTAATAAATGATGTTCCTTTATTTCTAGGTAAACGATGTAGAGGGCGGCACAACAATAAACTAAATATCCAGTTATCCCTGGTTTAATGCTAGTCCACCGTCTGCACTGCTGGCCCAACATTAAACTAACAATAAGTCGATGTAGCTTCTGTGGAAAGTATAGCGTATATAGCCAGTGTAATATATTATGAGATTATGCTTTGTACGCATCGCGTTGACTACTACAATGAGGCAATACCACTGGAGTACAATCACACGTGTCTTGCCATAGAGTTAACTCTATATTTGGTCTGGCTAAACTTCTGAAACTCGAAACCCTTGAGTGTTGATCCACTGTTCGCCGTATCGTATTTGCTGGGATGCACCTAAAAGTATGCATACTTTAGAAGTGGATATATGTATAATAAAACATGTCTTGATGTAATAATATGTAGGGCTAGCTGGGCCAATAGTGTTTTTTTTTAATGACACAGCATCATAGTTGAATTCACGCTTTCCCATTTATTGATTGTTTTCTACCAATTACTGGCCAACCGTCAATGATGAAGACGAGGACCAGCCGTGCATGTGGATTATAAAACTTCGAATTATATATTTTTTATTTTTGCAATAAATGAAAATCAAAGTGGAACAGGGAACACTATTATGGCAGAACCAGAGTAAAAACATACCTGTCAATTATCACAGGTAAGGGATGGCAATGACATGACCAATATATATTATGCACATTTAATATGTTGTGCAGAATACAATATGAAAAATGTTGGGCAGCGCCACTGACGGTGAACCAATATTAAATTCACAGGTAATGTGTTTGTATATATGTAATAACAATACCGAAGGGCGGGGGGGGGGGGGGTCCTGGTGCCTGCTAGGAAAGTCAGAGATCGCGGATTCGTCTCCTGCTCTGGCATTCAAGTTTCAAAGAAACAATATGTTTCCTCCCTGTTCAATCCTAAATATTGAATATTGTGGGCAGCCTCCGTGACCAAGAGTTAGTGTGCTCGGCCGTAGACCAACAGGGCTCAATTTCGAATCCTGTGTCTGGAGGGCAGTGACACCTCATTCATCTCACTATCCTCAGGTTCTCCTTACCCAGTTTAGCCTATATGTGTACAAATGTGGTGTAGAACCCCATTTATATACAGCCAACTAACACCTGACTCAACGTTGGCCTGACAACATTACAGCAACATTTCAGCAAAGATCGTGTGAGTTGAGAAAGCCTTCATGGGTCTTTATCCTTAGGTCTACTGTGTGTATTGTGATTTCCATAATTGGCATTACGTAAGAGGGTGCAGTGAATGTGTATTACGTCCCCATGTGATAATGATGGATTAGGGCTACTGTATATTTCATGGCTGAGTAAGAAACATTAAAAGCTGATCATTTACAACTTTGTTAGGCCTATTTTAAACAGAAGAATTAAAATTGAAAATTAAAGATTTCGTGAAAATTCCTGGCTAACTGGGGCATTATAAAAGTCCCAGAAGAAGTAATAATTGCACTTTTGTAATATTAACATTGTAGTCCTGTGAAATGATTCTTTGTCAATCATATTTCATTAGGTGCAGTGCTTCAGAACGTGTCTAAAATCAGCAAAATGTATTATGGGAACCGAACATAATAATATAAATGCCAATGATCGATATAAAGGATATACATCTTTTCATGATAATGCATCTTAGAGTATAGATATACACTCCCTGACACATTTATAGCTGATTTTTTGCAATGCTGTTGACAAACGTCAAGGCCCCTGGGCCTCTTGTTTCAAATTGAAATAACCCTGTGGTCTCCATGGTTTGTATGAAGATATTTCAGCGTTGTAAGAGTTAAATAAAGAGTCATACTGTATTTTGACATTATTGTGATATCAGCAAAAAAAAGATTAAACCACACAGCTGTGTCCACTCATATTTAAGCCCTCACGATGCATTAAAGCGTCATTTTACATCTCTAAAAACATACTTAATTTGACTACAATCAAGGGTTTTAGAAGGAAAATTTCCATGAAACTGATTCCCCAATATATGGCAATTTTCATCCACTGCAAGTCATCTTCATCCACTACAATCCAAAAATTGCGTCAGACAATGGTAAATTTAGGTTTGAAAAGGTTTATGATGGATCCTTATGCATGTTATTTTTTACTTACAGGAGCTCGAGTTTTACATCACACCTAGTGTTATTCCTGGTAAAAACACCCTGCGTAGCATCGTGGAGGGGGCGGGAGGAAGAGTGCTCGTCAAACAGCCACCAGTCAGAACAATAAGGACCAATAAAACATCCATGGTACGTTACCCAGCTAGTTTAATGTTGGGCCAACATCACAGACAGTGGCACAAATTAACCCTCAAGATGCTTCATTTTGCATCTCTTAAAAAATGACTTAATCTCCTAAAACCTATAGTTTTAGAACGAAAATTTTCATGGAACTGTTTTAATAATAATTTATTTTTTTCATTTGCCACCCACTTCAAGTCATCCTTATCCACTACAAGGAAAGAATTGCGACAGGAATTACCGGCTTGTAGTGGATGAAGATGACAATAGTAAATTCAGGCTTGAAAGGGTTAACCCTCAAAGCACGTCCATTCAGACCGTCTTTATTCTTCAGAATCTGTCGTCTGTAGACCTCAGATTCAAACGTATAAGGACGGTCCCCGCATTAATATATTTCTAATGGCCATAGAGCCATAACATAGGTATTCAAATGAATCAGAAAGAGCTGACTAAGACAATTATGATTTGAAATTTAAAAAAATCTTTTGATCTGCATGGTTTATACAAAAAGATTCAGTGTTGTGAGAGTTAAACCATCAGTTATCAATTTCCACAATTTGACAAAGGTCACTTCCTGGAGGCGTTATTGTACCAAAAAAATATTTCTGCAGTCTTTAAAAAACAACGTATAATTTTGTAACAACAGTATATCAAATGTGTCAATTGCACTATTTTAAAGAGGAAAGAGCACACACCATAATTACACTATTGATGTGTTTGTTTCTATCTACATATGTGGCTGAGAAGTAAATGAAAAGTTTACAGTTCAGTGTTATTTTAAAAAACTGGAAGCCATATATATATTTTTAAATTTCTGATTATGATTTCACCTCACCATCTCTGACCGCACATATGGGCAAAGCCCGCGACTTCAAGAATCATGTGACCCCAGCAGTGTTCTCGTTTTTAGTGACCTCCACTTATGTTTAACCAGTTTTATCATTGAAGTCATGCATAGACCTTTCAGAAAATGTATAGTTATCCATAACCTAGACAAGAAAAAATTTGCTTTCGACCACTGTAATGCCATAAAAATGACATTTTTGGCATGTCGCCAGCTTGAATTTTTGTCTTGGACAGGTCACTGCTCATGAGTGGGTGGAGTTTTTGGAAGATAAATTGTTTGAATTTGACGAACATATAGTAGTAATTGTATTTAAAAAAATAATTCCCAAAAGTAGTATATTGTCCCTTGCAAAATTGAATTAATGTTCATGTCGCCACAAAATAACAGAATACGTTACATTTGAGTTAGTTAGTTGTTTTTATCTGCCAAAAATTCTGAGATCAACTAAAGTTCCTTGCTGTGTGATGACTATGTAATCTAAGGTATGTATATAAAAAGACATAAAAAAATTGATACTAACAGTACTACTCTTGCAATAATCAATAGAAACAAGCAGACGCTATTTATTTTTGAGGAAAACAGAATACGTTACATGGACTCTGAAGATATAGTGATATGCACACTTAACAACAAATAGCCCTTTAGTTACTAACTAGGTATGTCTCCACGCAGCAAGTAAAATTTAGCCTGGCCACTGAACCTAGCTTTACAATTGTGCAAAAAATAAAAAAAAAAACAGAATATGTTTTGTAACGTATTTTGGTAACGTATTTTGGTAACGTATTTTGCTCTTCACTAAACAATGTTGTAATAGTGCATTATGTTTCGTAACAAAACACTCACACTTTGCATGATACAACTTTTTACTGGATATAGTGACTTTTAGTATCATTACTTTATCATAACATGAATTATGTTAGTCATGTACCGTATTTTGGTAACGTATTTTGCATTTTTATTGGAAATATTAATTAACAGGCACGAAATGACAGAAACTTAGTATATATCGTTATAGAAATAATCAAAAATGTGCTTAGACAAAAAAACACCTCGATTATTCAATGTGGCAGTATGTAATAACGTCCATTATACACACAAATACAGAATACATTACTTTTAATTCTGATAATGATTTTGCGCCTGGTGAAGTATAGTGAAATAGTAGATACAATAATTCTGGTGACAATGACACGCACAATTTATTGTATTGCCTAGGTTTATTTAAAATAATATTGAAAGGGTATTGAGCATGTACACACTACTGTTCTTATCAGGAAAAAACTAAAATAAAAATACACTACTACTTTGAAAAACCTTTATATCTCCATTGACACTTGGAAACATTAAAATTACATTATTATATTTAATTGTGCATGGTTTTTTTTTGCATAGTATTTGTACAAAAATGCCCAATACATATCAAATATTTTGGTAAATGTTTAAAATATAAAATAATGTAACGTATTCTGTGTGTTTTTTGATGATTTCAATTGTTCATTAAAAAAAGGATTAAAATTGATGTTCTATACTTGGTATCTCAATTTTTTAGGACAATAATTTTTTTTTTTTATATTTCAAAATAAAGTTGTAAAAAGAGGTCTAGTGAGAAGTTGATTTTTTTATATTAGCTTGTGGAAAAGTCTTGAAGTGACGGGCTTTGCCCATATCATAGAATTGACATAAAAAGTTCTACGTAAAATTAATGAGAATGACTGAATATAATATTTAGTGTAATTTACAGGGCACAGCATCTCATATTGTGATAAGCTGTGAGAACGACCTTCATTTACTGAGAGACGTCATGCGCAGAGGAATACGTAAGTTCACAGTCTTTAGCACTTGAAATTGAAAGTATAGAATTTAAATTTTAATCCAGATGAAGTTGTCTTGCTACTGCGACCCCCCAACTTCGAGTTGGTGAAAATTATCCATATTTTTGTTTAATTTGAGGCCTATCATTTGCAAATCCTAATATTTAAACATACATTTTGTTCCCAACAATTATATTCTTGATTAGTGGTTTAATGGTTAACCGTTGGGGTGTTAATCAGGCTTTAGCCGTTTTCATCCTTTTAAATCTGTTTTTTTAATTAATTTTCACCCAATTTAAGTTGTGGGTCGTGGTAGCGAGACACGACTTAAAGCGGGTGAACATTTTAATTCTTTAACTTAACGTTTAAAGGCCTAAAACAATTTTAAATCCATTGAAATTAAGTCAGCAATTAGTCTAGATTGCCTATAAATATGTGATAAATGTGCCACTATATACATTTCCAAAAGCTATTTAATAATTTTAAATGTAAGAAATAGTTTAGTCGTGTATATAATATATTTTTAGTAATTTAGTTAATATTTTTCTACTTTTACATTTGAAATTGCATTGCAAGTAATGTAAATTAATTTGGCTTTCAGCAATACAGAATGCAGAATTTGTTTTAACGGGAGTGATGAGACAAGAGTTAGACCACATGACGTTCAGAATCAACTAACGTATCATACATCAGTCAATAACGTACCACACATCACTCAGAATATGAAGTCCTGCTGATAGCAACACCAGAGCCTAACCAGATTATGCATTGCAATGAATCAGCTGGCAACACTCTTTAGCTTCAGTGCAAGTCAGGGAACTTTATTCAGGTTTCGTGTGGTGATTGAAAACCTTTCAAATGCTTGAGTGCTACAAAAATTATTCATGAAAATACTTGAAAATACTCGGATATATTCAACAACACAGATGTTCAGCAACCGAAAATAAATAGAAATCATTGAATTTTGACAAATTATCTTTGGAATATCCCACAGGAAAATATATTATTCTGTACTGCAATTATTGTCCTTGAATTTTTGTCATCAGCAAAATATATGAACCGTGCTCAGTTAAAGTATGTGGGCTCATAAGCTAATGTGTTGTTTAAGTGGTGTTGCACATACACTGATACCTACAAGAAAACTGCTATTACAACATAACGCTGGAAAGTGCAACTTATCAAATATTGATACTGGAAAATGTTTTTTGCTCAATTCACTAGCAGAACCTTATGTAGGGATTTGTGACATGGCGCCACTCCTTGTTAATGCTTGACGAGGAGCCCATGTGGAACAGTGACTGGTGAACCATTGATATGGCCATATGGAACAGTTTCATTTCACGTTTGAAAGTCCATTTTGTGCCATTACAGCAAACACGAGAAGTTCACTCAATGTTGGTTTAATGATGGCCCATCGTCTACGACTCTGGCCCAGCATTAAACCAGCATTGGGTGAACGTCTCGTGTTTACTAGGATTACACTGATTAGGAATATTTCCCATCTAGTTTTTCTACGCAACCTTATTTTTTTATTGCTCGTATTTTTATGTATAAAGCATGTTGATCATGGCCGGATGGAACTTTGACAAGAAAGCTATATAAGCGATCTATGCCACGATGTGAAATTAACCATAAGAGAACTGTTTTCTTCACCATTATTTTGTGTAGTTCAATTTTTTTCAAGTGAAATATCTCTCCAGAGATCACAACTTATAATTCCAATAATTTTTCGTCACTTGAAGTTAGTGGATCGCGGCAGCGAGACACAAATTCACGACTGACGAGAGTAAAAATTGAATTTGATAGCTCTGAACTTTAGAGGTCAGCTGTGTTCATGTTTATTCTTTGTTTATTCTTTCATTATTTCACCATGCCCACTTTGGCGATGGTTAGGCTAGCATTGAATGAAAAACCGATATGTTGTATTATCATCATTTCACTGATTATCACAAGGAAAATGTTTTGTTTCAAGAAAATCTAAACTCGTCTCACTTTTATGCATGCTATCAGCATTTTATAATTAAATTATCAATGTGTCTACAGAGGTCATAAAGTCACACTTGTTTCAATAAAAAAATATGTGATCCACAACTATTTTCACAACATTTTAACCCTTTAATCAATAAATTGAATAATTTAAATCTCCACCCACTTGAAGTTGTTTCTCACTACCATGACACACATCTTCAAGCTGGTGAAAATTACTTATGTATGTTTAATTTTAGGTCAATCATCTGCAAATATGGATGTTTAAACACTCATTTTGCTACCAATAACAATGATTTGATCGGATGATAAAACAGATTAGTAATGATTATAGTTGAAGCATAATACATGTAAATCCAAAACAATAACACTTTAGCTACCAGGATATTTTAACATGTTTTTGTTCACTGCAATAATATTTCTCAATTTAAAAAAATTCAAATTGTAATTATATGAAATTACCTTCATAACATTTTCTATTTAAAGAATTTAAGAAGAATTTAAAGAACTGTCAACAGCCGGTAAAGGGTTAACCTCTATCCTGCTAGGTTGACTTATTTAAATTTTCACCCACTTGAAGTTGTGTCTCGCTACTGCGAACCACAACTCCAAAGTGGGTGAAAATTACTTATATTTGTTTAATTTGAGCACAAATATTTGCAAATCTTGATGTTTAAGAAACATTTCATTCCCAATATCAGTGATTTTGTCAACTAATAAAACAGCCTAATAAACAACAGTAGTCGTTTTCAGCATATTATGAAACCACGGCTTGACATAATAGATGTTTCAGGTCCAAGAGGCTTCTAAATAGAGAGTTAACCCCTTTACTGCTGAAGTATTTTTCACTTTTTTTCATCTATTTAAAGCTGAAATTTCTGGCACAATCAAATATTTAAATGGTTTAAAAGTATTGTAAGACTATAATTTGTGTATCCAGGAGCTAAATTTGCATATTGAAGTTGGCATCTAGACGACCACATTACTTGATTTTTTTATTTGATAAAAGTTATGTAAAATTTTGGTGGTTAAATTAATTTTATATTTTTGAAATAAAACGTTGTGTTCAGAAATAGAAAGGTTCAAAAATCTCAGTATCACTTTAAAGGTAAGAGAGTAGAATTTTTTTAGTACATTGCATTTACTATACAATACAAATAAATAATCATATATACATCAACCTGGGATCTTTTCTGTGATTTGAATGATTAGTTAAATTTTACTTTTAGGAGGGATTTAAATTTGTACAATTAACTTAAATTTACATTTTTAACTTTGGTATGTGATGATAGTAAATCAATACGATTCCTAATTTCATTATTTTAATTTTGAGTCAGTCTTGCAATAGTTATATATATCTTGAAATAGTATGTCGGTTACGCTGTACTTTTCTACATTTACAATCTTCAGGATATGAAAAAATTATGTTAATTTTAATTTCTATAATAGAAAATTCAGTATGTAATGTAATTCTTCACTGTCTGATAGCCTTCTAAGAAATATTTTCTTCCTAATTGATTTTGAGCCCAATAGTATCATTAAAATAAACATAATATGCAAAATGTATAGGGTAATTTGTTAAATTGCATGAATATTTTCCTATATTCTCTAGTTATTTTAATAGACCGTTCTAAATCATGTTTATATTTTAATAAACACATTTGAATTTTTCAGTTTATTTCCTGTTGATTAATTATGTGAAGTTGTTATCTATGAAATTTGTGCTTGCTCCCTAAAATATATGATGCTGTGTCAGCTCACCGATTGATGAATGTAACCTATTCCAGTCAGAAATACTTGTCCCAGGTTGATAATCATGGACATATGGAACGCCGAAGTGGACTTTATTTTCTTATATTAAAAAATCATTTATTAATATTAATAAATCATTTATTAATATAATAAAATCATTTATTAATATTGATAAATCATTTATTAATATTAATAAATACGACGAGCATTTATTAATATTAATAAATGATTTCTTAATATTAGAAAATCATTTCTTAATATTAGGAAATCATTTTCTAACATTAAGAGTACATTTATTAATATTAGAAAATCATTTATTAATATAAGAAAATCAATTCTTAATATTAAGAATTGATTTTCTAATATTAAGAAATATAGTGCCATTTCTTAATATTAAACTAGTGTTCAACTGCAAAATGCGCATGCCTGGGAAGGTCAAGTGTAGGCCAACAGTTGCCTATTGAGTACAGATTGACGGCATTAATATAGCCACTGAACTGATTACAAGATACTACTTAAACAAGACATTGATTCAATGCTGTTTTAATGCTAGGCCAACGTCTGCGACGCTGGCCCAACATTGAACCAGCATCGAATAAATGTACAATGTTTGAGAGAAAGTCCTCCTGCAGCCAAGCAATCACCCTTATAGCACTGAACAACAACTCACCCTTATAGCACTGAACAACAACAACTCACCCTTATAGCACTGAACAACAACAACTCACCCTTATAGCACTGAACAACAACAACTCGCCCTTATAGCACTGAACAACAACAACTCACCCTTATAGCACTGAACAACAACAACTCACCCTTATAGCACTGAACAACAACAACTCACCCTTATAGCACTGAACAACAACAACTCACCCTTATATCACTGAACAACAACTCACCCTTATAGCACTGAACAACAACAACTCGCCCTTATAGCACTGAACAACAACAACTCACCCTTATAGCACTGAACAACAACTCACCCTTATAGCACTGAACAACAACAACTCGCCCTTATAGCACTGAACAACAACAACTCACCCTTATAGCACTGAACAACAACAACTCACCCTTATAGCGCTGAACAACAACAACTCACCCTTATAGCGCTGAACAACAACAACTCACCCTTATAGCACTGAGAGAAAGTCCTCCTGCAGCCAAGCAATCACCCTTATAGCACTGAACAACAACTCACCCTTATAGCACTGAACAACAACAACTCACCCTTATAGCACTGAACAACAACAACTCACCCTTATAGCACTGAACAACAACAACTCGCCCTTATAGCACTGAACAACAACAACTCACCCTTATAGCACTGAACAACAACAACTCACCCTTATAGCACTGAACAACAACAACTCACCCTTATAGCACTGAACAACAACAACTCACCCTTATATCACTGAACAACAACTCACCCTTATAGCACTGAACAACAACAACTCGCCCTTATAGCACTGAACAACAACAACTCACCCTTATAGCACTGAACAACAACTCACCCTTATAGCACTGAACAACAACAACTCGCCCTTATAGCACTGAACAACAACAACTCACCCTTATAGCACTGAACAACAACAACTCACCCTTATAGCGCTGAACAACAACAACTCACCCTTATAGCACTGAACAACAACTCACCCTTATAGCACTGAACAACAACAACTCGCCCTTATAGCACTGAACAACAACAACTCACCCTTATAGCACTGAACAACAACTCACCCTTATAGCACTGAACAACAACAACTCGCCCTTATAGCACTGAACAACAACAACTCACCCTTATAGCGCTGAACAACAACAACTCACCCTTATATCACTGAACAACAACTCACCCTTATAGCACTGAACAACAACAACTCGCCCTTATAGCACTGAACAACAACTCCCTCACCCTTATAGCACTGGACAACAACAACTCACCCTTATAGCACTGAACAACAACAACCCACCCTTATAGCACTGAACAACAACAACTCACCCTTATAGCACTGAACAACAACAACTCACCCTTATAGCACTGAACAACAACAACTCACCCTTATAGCACTGAACAACAACTCGGCCTTATAGCACTGAACAACAACAACTCACCCTTATAGCACTGAACAACAACAACTCGCCCTTATAGCACTGAACAACAACTCACCCTTATAGCACTGAACAACAACTCGCCCTTATAGCACTGAACAACAACAACTCACCCTTATAGCACTGAACAACAACAACTCGCCCTTATAGCACTGAACAACAACTCACCCTTATAGCACTGAACAACAACAACTCGCCCTTATAGCACTGAACAACAACAACTCACCCTTATAGCACTGAACAACAACAACTCACCCTTATAGCACTGAACAACAACTCGCCCTTATAGCACTGAACAACAACAACTCACCCTTATAGCACTGAACAACAACAACTCGCCCTTATAGCACTGAACAACAACAACTCACCCTTATAGCACTGAACAACAACAACTCACCCTTATAGCACTGAACAACAACAACTCACCCTTATAGCACTGAACAACAACAACTCACCCTTATATCACTGAACAACAACTCCCTCACCCTTATAGCACTGAACAACAACTCGCCCTTATAGCACTGAACAACAACAACTCACCCTTATATCACTGAACAACAACAACTCACCCTTATAGCACTGAACAACAACTCGCCCTTATAGCACTGAACAACAACAACTCACCCTTATAGCACTGAACAACAACAACTCGCAGTTATAGCACTGAACAACAACAACTCACCCTTATAGCACTGAACAACAACTCACCCTTATAGCACTGAACAACAACAACTCACCCTTATAGCACTGAACAACAACAACTCGCCCTTATAGCACTGAACAACAACAACTCACCCTTATATCACTGAACAACAACTCACCCTTATAGCACTGAACAACAACAACTCGCCCTTATAGCACTGAACAACAACAACTCGCCCTTATAGCACAGAACAACAACAACTCGCCCTTATAGCACTGAACAACAACTCACCCTTATAGCACTGAACAACAACAACTCACCCTTATAGCACTGAGCAACAACAGCTCACCCTTATAGCACTGAACAACAACTCACCCTTATAGCACTGAACAACAACAACTCACCCTTATAGCTCTGAACAACAACAACTCGCCCTTATAGCACTGAACAACAACTCACCCTTATAGCACTGAACAACAACAACTCACCCATATAGCTCTGAAATACTCTTATACTAACCATAGAAAACAAAGGGGTTTTTTTCAATTTAAAATAGTTATAAATGTCAGCTCTTTCTGCTTCACTTGAGTACCTATGTTATTGTTCTACGTCCATTAAAAATATTTTAATTCTTACAGCGCTGAGATCGACTTCAGACTCTGCGCTACCGACGTCACATTCTAAAGTCGATCCCAGCGCTGTAAGGGTTATGCGTGTGTGCTTCCATTGTGCTCCCTGAGGGTAACTTATTCCAATCAGATATATTATTGAGGTCGATAATCATGCCTAATCTATTGATCTGATTTGTTACAACTTCCTTAATGTGTGTGTGATTCCATTATGTGTTTACGTGGATTATCTAAACCTAAGCTCACAACCACAATAATCAGACTTGTTGTCATGGTCATTGACAAATAGGATCTACTTCAAAAATGTATTTTCATTTCAAATTTCATATGAGGCAGTGAGCCAGATTTAGTAGCGTCATTTTCCTAATAATCAAATACAAATAACTGAACCTCCCAAAGTTTCTGATAATGAATTTTATTGTCATCACAGTAATTATGAACACAACTTCAATATCTTTGCAAATTTTACTTTATAAATTATGCAATTTTCTATTATGCCATTCTAAAGTTATTTTTCTTAATCTCTTATGATGAATTGCAAGCAAAAGTTTTGACTTTATATTAGTCACTAGTGTGGTGTAATAATAATATCGGCAAATATTTTTTTTAAATCCGACAGATAGGCAGACATTGTAATTTATCCGACAAATAAGCTTAAATCGCTACAAACATTGTATCAGTACTATGATTTGTAGATATTGGGTCTCTATTCAAAAGGTTAAATTCTAACACACTTAACAATTTTAGTTAACATGATCTAAAAAATTAACACAAAATAATTCTCATAGCAGCTTAATAGGGGATAGAATATATCAATATTAGATGACAAATTGAAAGATTAAACCATTCAGATTCTATATATTGTAAGCAATTCAGGCATAATTAACAAAAACATCAAATATATTATGAATACACATTATGTACATTTGGCTTGAGCATCCATCATTAGAGCTCTGACGTTCAATTTACATTTTCTGTCATTAGAAGTTGTGCATCGCTACCGCAATTCACAACTTCAAATATCTTGAAAATTGCTCAAAGCAAACTACCATCAAATAAAGAGAAGACAACTTTTTTAAGTTCTAGTAACACATGCATTAAGAGTCCTCCAGTGATATTTTTAAGATACTGCCTTGAGAAATCTTGAGCAACATTGAACACATTGTTCGTAGACTGTTTCAAACCCCTCGTAATCACCCTGCAACAGAAAAAAAAAGATTAAACTAATATCTGATACAAGTATAGCCACAAGTTATAGATATATGATGCAACACGCTGTACCCCGGGGTACCGTTGTACCCCGGGGTACCGCGTGATTTGCAGCGCCGCCTGGTCAATGCGGCGGCAATTTGTGTTTCAACAGGTTCCGCCATTGAAAGATGTTTTACCAATAGTTCTTAGTGACGAAAATGACCTCAAAACAAGGATATTTTGCAAAATAAGAACGTTTCAAATCTATTTTTGCCCTGTTTTAAAATTATTTTACATTTTTTGGTACCCAGGGTACAGCCTTGAAAAATAAATTAAATAATTAAACAAAATGGCGGATTTCTATTTGGTACCCCAGGGTACCGCGTGGTGCATCATATAATGCCACACAATCAGAATGTGACTGCTAAAATTGAACAATATTTTTGTTGGTGATTATTAAAATGTACACACAATAGAAACATTTAAATAGATGTAGATATTGATTTTTTTGGGGATATATTGTAACTATTATGTCAATTTAAATCAATTTAAAATGATTTAAATGAAAAAAAATCACAAAGAAACGAATAAAGCACACATTTATTTAAAATAAAATTAGGGGTGACAGTTGTAACTTACATAATATGGGTCAATAATAATTGTGGAACCATCCGGATGATAATCTCCTAATTTCTTCACTTGTGCTGTGAATTTCATAGGTTTCACATCATCAATATCACTATCATCAAACAAACATAGAATTATTATGATAATTTGAAAACTAAATATAGACACAGCCATTAAGATATACTTACTAAAAAAATAGAAAACCTAATTTTTTGAAAAATATGTAGATATATAAAATAAGTTTACCAAAAATCAATTCAATATGAAAAAGGTGACATAAGCCCAACAATAAAGAAAACACCAATGAAAACCAAAACTTGTTCTCAGCTTTCCACTTTATTCCAACATTTACTAGAGCCTGACGGCACTGAAGTAGAGCTTGTGCCGGGCTTCAGGGTCATTGTTTTAAGGAAAGCTAAGATGCAGCTGTTTCACAATTAAGCAACAAATATATTGGTCTAAATGAGGTGTTGAATCCGACAGTAACTATCCTGTATCTCGTGTCTGACTATCGTCAGCTCAATGTTGTTTTCAATGTTTAGTCGGGGAGGGGGGGGGAGGGGGGGTGGGTGGGTGGTGGTTATGCTTTGCACGTGTAATGTTGTGAATTCCTGGCGAAACGAGCCATAGAGTGCACATGATCAGCCTTGATCTGTCACATCTATTTTTTACACCTCAAGTCGACACTTGTATTGATAGACTGCACATTGATTTCAGTGCACATAATAAACTGATAAATACGCCGCCCCCCCCCAACTGCATCTCTGTGTTATTAATAGGCCTATATCCGGGATATATTAGGGATAATCGGGTAGGCCTACCCTAATGGAAATAGGTCAAATCTGTGAAACTCAATGACCTCGACCTCCTTTGTCTTCACCGAGCTGGCTAATACAATGAAGTATGAGGGAGGGTTCTTAAATAACTTTGTTTTCACCGAGTGACGTCACTGCATTTTACAGAATGAAGTATGGCGGAGGGGGTGTTATATAACCTTGTTTTCACCGAGTGACGTCACTGCGTTTCACAGATAGCTACTCCCTGTGTGACCCTGGGCTGGGATCAGGGTCTGGGACTGTGGTGCAGTTCATTATTCAAAGCCGATCTATTAATCAGAAACTGTTTATATTAACCTGCCAGTTTGGGTGGTATAGGTATATATGTTACTAGGCATACCCCAGTCAATGACAGGTAGGGGAAGGTACAAAAAAACGTGTCTCACAAACAATTTAGTAGCCTAGGCACACTGCATGCTAGTAGGCCCACTGCTATTTGCTCAGATCTGATGACAGTTTGTAGTGTTCAGATTAAAATAACTGAGTCAGGAGACAGATTAACTACTTCCACTGCCACAGTCGTTGAGCCAATGTTGATTTAATGATAGACCAGCGTAATAACAGTGTGAGACTGCAGGACAACATTAAATAGACTCACTATAATAGAACTCACTATAATAGAACTCACAACTCGATAAGCCTATATATATTAAGATTGCAAAGTTATCGATATAATTAGTGAGTTAATAACTTGATATTGAGTTGAAAACAATAATAGCCTAATTTAAATGTCATTTCTGGGACTTCGCATATATGGCTATGAGATTCATTAAGCATAGCAGGATTAGGCGATGCATTGCCTGAGGGGCAGAGTTGGGGTCAATTCCTTTTTATCAATTCCAAATTCCATTCCAATTCCTTTTTATCAATTCCTGAGTCAATTCCAATTCCCTTGGTTTTAAGAAAAGTCAATTCCAATTCAATTCCAATTCCTAAAAAGTCAATTCCTTATCAATTCCACCCAAGAATGAGACTTTTTATACACATAGAACAGCTGTATAATAACTTGATATAAAATAAAATAATAACACCTGATAAAAATTAAATACATTTTATTTATTATCTTGTAAACATATTTAAAAATGTTACATTTACTAAACATAAATATTAGTAGGGTCGATTACATCTTTAATACTCTTTGTACTCGTGTGGGCGCGGATGTGAGCGAGTTATTTCTATAAACTAACTGTTACTCCAGAATTGCCATCAACACGGCAGTGTAATTAACACAATGTCTCGCGACAAGTTGTGCTACTTGAAACTCTGATAAGTCTGACCTTGTGGAGGCTACGGCGTGTCGACCCACACCTCACTAAAATAAACTCGTATTAAAAATAAAGCAACGAAGGATCTATTGTTGTATTTCAATTGATGCAATTATTCACATTATTTATTTTCCGATTATACTATTGTTTAATATCTAATTATAGCGTGTGGCGATTGAAAATATCCTAAGATAATATATCAGGATAACCTCTAGGGCACAAAAGTCATATTAGCGAAGTAATCAAAGGGTCAATTAAAGCGCCTGGTTACGTTGCATAACTTCCTTCCTGCTAACACTGGATGTTAACCCAATATCGCCTTAATGTTGCTCCACCGTCTTCAGCGCTTTCCTAATTTTAAATTAGCATTGGCTCAACGTCTATTGGAAACGCATTCGTTTCAAGGTCCCGATATTTCATTTGTTCTATCAACTCGAGGGACAAGCGATAATTATGTTCTAAGCCATTCATTCACCTAAGTCTAATCATGACTCGTGATTGTTTTATAAACTATAGACGTCCAAATGACAAAAATATAACAAATACGAGAACTCAAATTATGCCCATGAGACTACATTACTTTTTAAATACAAATGTAAAAAAATGCTGTTAAGTGACACAAAAGTGATAGTTAAACAGTGTGATCGTGCTTGCGCGAATATAGAAGGAAAACATTAATAGAATAAATTCAATAATAGTACAATTATTTGCAGAACTTTAAGCTAGCAAACACGAAACATTGACCCAATGTTGATATAATGTTGTCCCAGCATTAAACCAACACCGGCTCGGCGTCTCATTTTGCTGATAATTCAGCCACATGATGTTAATTCTCTAACACTATATACAGTAGGTGTTGACACTAGTTGAGTTGTCATGAGTCGCACTTCTCGGCAAAACTGTTACCAGCTGTACTCAGGTTACACCAGACCGCGGGAGTAAATCAAGGGTGTATACAAGTAACAACAAGTAACAAGTATATACGCACACATCAATCTGTGATAGTTAGATTGAATTGCTCCAACTTAGCAGGAGCAATCTTGTTACAACTATTATTTGAATTACACATCACAGTTTATTTAATATTGATGGCCATTAGTCATTTAAATGAGTATTTTTACATAACTTAAATAAAACCTTTTAATATAATTTAGGTACTAGGCCTATATAAGTTTATTATTATTATTATTAATATTATAATACACATATAAATAAACATAGATCAGGTAAAATTGCACTGCAATGACAAAAGGGATGATCACTTAAGCGTTTAATAGCGCTAAAAAAATAAACATGGATAAAAAAAGTCAATTCCTTTATCAATTCCGGGCATTTTTTGTCAATTCCAATTCAATTCCAATTCCTTTTTTGTCAATTCCAATTCCTAGTCCAATTCCTGGAATTGAGTCAGGAATTAAGCTCAATTCCCATTCAATTCCGGAATTGACCCCAACTCTGCTGAGGGGTGTTTTTAAAGTTTTCAGAACGTATTCAGACTGTAGGGACCAGTAGGCCCTAGGCCTTAGTTTTTACTACAAATGAAATGTTTTTTTTGCTGGTTTAATGCTAGAGCATCGTCTATGAAGCTCGCCCAACATTAATGCTACATCGGGTGAATGTTTGTTTTGTTGGGAAGTGAGTGGCCGATAGGCATACCATATAGGCCCCATACATATGTATTGGCAGGCCGGCAGGGACAAGACGTTGAATCAGAGTTGGTTTAACGTTGGTCCAACGTCGTAGATGGAGGACAAACGTTGAACCAATATTGATTCAATGTCTCCTTGTGTCAGCTGAGTGTTGTTGTGTATGCCTCTGGGACAGACTGACCATACAGGCAAACACGCATACCGCTGGACAATCACATGCAGCCGGCGTTGTTTCAACATTTGGTCAGCGTTGCCGTATTAGGGCTTCTATTAATGACAGGTGCACTTCCCAGCCAACACGAGACGTTGACCCAATGTTATTTTCATGCTGGGCCGACGTCGAAGACGAGGGGCCAACATTCAAACAACATCATAGTAGGTCATGTGTCGTACACAGTACTGCAGGTTGGTATTGCTGTGCTAGCGAGGCAGGTCAAAGCACTGAGGGTCAAAGTGTATTGCTAAGATCACGTGTCACGCTTGACGTCACCTAACAGACATGGCTGACATTGTATTAAGAGATAGGAATTGATGCGTCATTTATATCAGTGTTCATCTGATCATGTGAACCAAAATCGCAAAATCTGGCTTCGTAGTGCAACGAAAAAAGTTATTCTTAACACACACATGGAGTTAGTTATGTTCCCAATTCCACAAATTTAAAGTTATTGCTGTGAAATTAATCATAAAGAAAACCACTCAGACCCACATCTAACGAAAAAGTAGAGCAAACGCTCTACTAATAAAACCATGGTAGGCCCTATTTGAAATATAATACAGTGATAGTTTTATGCATTTACCAACCTCATATTTTCATCATCCATTCCAAATATATAATCGAACTCTGTAAAATCTGATTTCTTTGTCTGAAAGTAGAAGTGATATAAAAATCCATCAAAATAAACAATTCACAAAAAATAATCACCTATGTACTTTAGACTCACTTGAGGTCATTTGAGTCTTTCCTTTGATTACCTTACAATATCAATTTATTATTTTACATTTTTTAGTGGTTCTATAATATTTTATATGTCGATTTTTGTGTGTAAGACAAGTATATGTACTCTCTGATATGTTTTAAATAATTCTATTGACAGGAATAATCTTTTGCCATCATATAGTCCTAGGGCTGATTCTGAGAACTGAGCTAAATCCAAAGTTTGCTGCACCCCCCCCCCCCCCCCACCATAGAATATAGGTTTGTCACTTTTCATCTTTATTTGGTATATATGGTACTATATCAAAACATCACCCTTGTAGAAAAGTGTGTGAAAAATAAGAATGCTGCCTTTGAAAAACATAAGAGTAAATTTTAATTTATGCCTCAGTAAACATCAATTACCCTGGAACTACACTGCATTATTTTTTATATAACTATACTGTTAAATGCATACCAGGTAAAATTTGCAATATTTGTTTTGGGTTTTGTCGACTGCAAGTGTACAAATAGCAACTTTTTCGTTTCCACCATCCAAACTCTATGACCGACAACAGTAAATGGTCTTCATAAGGTTTTTAGGACACTTTTTGAAAGGGGTAATGTTTTCAAATGAAAGCTGGTAAACCAAAGAAACAGAATATACCATAAACCTATATTCTTCTAGAGGAGGTGTAGCAAAATCAAAATTTTCAGAATCAGCCCCAGGACTAATAGTGGAATCTTTAATTTTTTAAATGGTTTAAATGCAAAATTTTACAATGAATACTATATATAGTACTTATATATATATTATATAAGCAACACCATTGTTGATAAACCAATCACAATCATTGTGAGGCATCAAGGTCAGGATCTGCTTTCTATTTTTAAGTCATTCACTCGTGTGCTTGGAATTAGAATGACTGCAAGATTCTGTTAAATTTATATATCTTAATTGTTGTCCAATGCCTGTGGAGATTTTTTTTTATTGCGACATAAAAGAAAAATATTAAAAGAAATGTGATTTATAAAAGAAATTAAAGTCAATTTTAGCATGGCAAGCCTCATCTGTATGTTCGCCTATTCATGAGGATTAGGGGTGATTATATAACAAGATATAATTCGCATGGAAAGGGATACACAACAAAATATTACATAAAAAATTAACAATGTATTTTTACCAAGCGAACAATGTGGCTATCATTATCTATTCCTCTTTTCTTCAGACATTTTGCAGCCCTGCTGTCGGGTCCTTTTTTTCCAATGTGGTAGGCACCCATTGCAGAACTGTCTATGTGCCACTATTTGGAGAAATAAAAACTTGTCATTGAATATTGTATAGATGTGTAATGTATCATTTGAAACGCCTACTGTATTCACAGCAAAACACGCCACGTTGAAACAATGTTGTTTTATTATAGGTCTATATTATATAGTGATGATAAACAAATTACGATTGTATTATAAATTAATACAACAAATTTAAATAGTGTAGGACAAATTCTAGTAGTACTTTAAAGCTCATACTTCATCAACCACGCCTTCCTTTGTGACCAAGTCCCGGAACACAGCTTCCGCTATCTGTGATCGACAGATATTCCCTGCAAAAAAAATTGTACACAGGATTAGCGTACGGATTTGCGACACACCAAATCATGCAAATTCCTTATTATCGCCCGTTGTAAAGCCCATAATGTTTCTAAAATTACCAATAGTTATATATAATACACGAGCCTATAATTCTCCACAATAGTGCACGTTTTATATACACTTGTACATAGTATCATGCTATTCGCGTAAAAGTTACCTAAACAGATAAAGAGTACGGATTTTTTCTCACTGTTGCAGGCCATGTTTACTTTTTTCTGTGTATCTATTCGTAAACATATCTCGAGAAAAAAGATCGTAAAAATTAATCATCAGGGCCCGATTGCAGGAAAAAGTTTAACCCGAAAGATGATCTTATTCCACAAGTTAATCCTGAGAGCTGTTGCAGGAACGGGATTAAAGTTAATCTCGTATCAGAAATGGTCCTGAGTTTAACCATGCTCTGGAGGTGGCTTAAAGTTACTACCCGTCAAGATTAACGGCTTCAAAACTAAGAATTATGGACAAACCGAGTTTGATATATTACCGAAATTAGTGCGCAATCAATATAAGAAACATATTGGATCGATTTATATCGATCACGTTAAAATCACTAGCACAAACATTATAATATTCATTGATCAATTTTACTCACCTGTTTTTAAACGAGTTTGTTCCTACATGAATGGCGCACAAACGTAGGCCTACAGGATAGTGTGCACAACACTGGATGCTGACCAAGCCTTTGTCATTGTGAATATATAGAATACTAAGATACGTTTAGACTAGGCTTAGATCATGATGCAACAAATAGACAGCCAAATATTTTATTGACAGAAATAAAAGTCATTACAGATTTATTTGTCATAGTAATAAGAGAGATATATGTACATGTATATACAAGAATGTTAGTTTGTTAAAATCATATATGACAATATTCATGGTATGACAAACAACTAAAATCATGTTAGGTGACATTGCCATGATAAAAACTGGGTATTTCGGTAATATAAAAGACTACTTCTTAAAATAAAATTAAAAGGCATAGACAAGATCACATGGGGGTCTATCATTTTGTTTCCCGCACCAAAACCAGAGATAAAATAGCTACTATGTAAACATACTAATTATATATAGTAGCAAAAAAGACACTCTGGAAAGCATAGAAACCAAAAATATATACAAGTGCATAATTATGCTACACTAACTGGAGTAGGCCTATGAAATAATACAATGGTAAAAATTATACAGTATTTAAAAAAAACTATATATATATATATAATATAAAGCAGTACAATTAATATACTCCCCGAAACAGGTAGCTCCGAGCCATGTGACCATGCAAGCACAGTCGCTATGAACTCGGAGATTCCCTGATATTGACTAGTGGTGTAAACTTAACAACGTAATAACAGTACTACTACCGAAACACAATATATACATACTAATAAAAGTCGGACATTGTGGCTCGTCGACTGCCAACAAAGTATAGCATCAGAACCATCCATATTATCGAGTGTTGCAGACTTAGTGATGTAATAACAATGACAATTAAGGATAATAATTATGTGTGCCATTCACGCAGGACATGGCACTCACACAATCACATAATATTTAATTAACTAGTGATTTATTACCTATATGGCCCTCGCACAAAAAACATTACAGCTTATTTTAATTCACTATATTGTTTATTTCATACCATTTCACTCACGACCTAGTTAGTACCACATACTCGGAGTTACAATCGAAGAAAAACATTCCCGACCTCATAGATAAAAAATCAGTTGACTTAGCAAATTTGCAATCCTCCATAAGGCCCCACCTCGTCTGATAACAAAGGCGACGAAAACGTCCCTAAACGGCCCTAAAAAGCCTAATAATAAATCCGTCCTGATATGTGGTAATACCCAAGTCAGATCATGAAGGCATGATAATATGGATAATATAGCGATAGGTGACTTTGATTTATTATACTCGGTGTTTTTAACAATTAATTTGTTTAAAACAACCATAGATAAATTGCGCTAGTGACTTCACCACTGTTATGTCTCTAGATGTCATAATTTGTAGAAACGTTTTATTTGTCGGCTGTATATTGATAGTTGCGGTTACAGAGTTAAACAAGATTTTGCGCTCATTATTCATAGCGTTACAAACTAAGTTGATGTTTAATCAGTAGAATTCGTCAATGTTCGTTGCAGACTTGAACGTGTGAAATATAGTAAAGCTCAGGAATGGAGGATTCCCGTTGTGAATGCAGCGTGGCTGTCGGATCTGTTACTGGGAGATCTCTCGGCACTCAAGCTTCCTGTACAATCACGTTACAGAACTGTCAACAGCGGGTAAAGGGTTAACCCTTATCCTGCTAAGTTGATTTATTTAAATTTTCACCCTCTTGAAGTTGTGTCTCGCTACTGCGAACCACAACACAAATATTTGCAAATCTTGATGTTTAAGAAACATTTCATTCCCAATATCAGTCATTTCGTCAACTAATAAAACAGTCCAATAAACAACAGTAGTCGTTTCAGGTCCAAAAGGCTCCTAAATAGAGAGTTAACCCCTTTACTGCTGGAGTATTCTTCACTTTTTTTCATCCATTTAAAGCTGAAATTTCTGGCACAATCAAATATTCAAATGGTTTAAAAGTATTGTAAGACTATAATTTGTGTATCCAGGAGCTAAATTTGCATATTGAAGTTGGCAGCTAGATGACCATATTACTTAATTTTTTTATTTGATAAAATTATGTAACATTTTGGTGGTAAATTAATTTTATATTTTTGAAATAAAACGGTGTGTTCAGAAATAGAAAGGTTCAAAAATCTCAGTATTACTTCAAAGGTAAGAAAGTAGAATTTTTTTAGTACATTGCATTTAATATACAATACAAATAAATAATCATATATACATCGACCTGGGATCTTTTCTGTGATTTGAATGATTAGTTAAATTTTACTTTCAGGAGGGATTTAAATTTGTACTATTAACTTAAATTTACTTTTTTAACTTTGGTATGTGATGATAGTAAATCAATACAATCCCTTTAATTAATCAGAATTTGAAATATATGTCAAGATTTTTTATATTATTTAATTGTTTTAACTAATTTCATTATTTCAATTTTGGGTCAATCTTGCAAGAGTTATATCTTGAAATACATGTAGTATGTCGGTTACGTTGTATTTTTCTACATTTACAATCTTCAGGATTTAAAAAAATGTTGGTAATTTTAATTTCTATAATAGAAAATTAAGTATGTAACGTAATTCTTCACTGTCTGATAGCCTTCTAAGAAATATTTTCTTCCTAATTGATTTTGTGCCCAATAGTATTATTAAAATTATTAAAACATATTATGCAAAATGTATAGGGTGATTTGTTAAATTGCATGAATATTTTCCTATATTCTCTAGTAATTTTAATAGACCGTTCTAAATCCTGTTTATATATTATTAAACACATTTGAATTTTTCAGTTTGTTTCCTGTTGTTTGATTATGTGAAGTTGTTATCTATGAAATTTGTGCTTGGTGCTCCCTAAAATATATGATGCTGTGTCAGCTCAGCGATTGAGAAGGGTAACCAGGGTTTCCGCCAGGAATGTTAGAGAGGGGGGGGGTCCAGAAGGGGTGGGGGGTCTGGGGGTATTCCCCCAGGAGAAAAAAATGGCCTATTTTAACTGAAATGACAGTAAAATATGAAAAATATTTTAAATTTCATTGCCAACAAGAGGGGGATATCCCCCCTGTGGTGCTGAGTGGGGCCTGGCGGAAACCCTGGTAGCCTATTCCAGTCAGAAATACTTGTCCCAGGTTGAAATTCATGGACATGCCTAATCTATTTTCTGATTTGTTTTCTGAATTTCATGATAAAAACAACAACTCCCTCACCCTTATAGCACTGAACAACAACAACTCACCCTTATAGCACTGAACAACAACTCACCCTTATAGCACTGAACAACAACAACTCACCCTTATAGCACTGAACAACAACAACTCGCCCTTATAGTGCTGAACAACAACAACTCACCCTTATAGCACTGAACAACAACAACTCACACTTATAGCACTGAACAACAACAACTCACCCTTATAGTGCTGAACAACAACAACTCACCCTTATAGCACTGAACAACAACAACTCACCCTTATAGCACTGAACAACAACAACTCACCCTTATAGCACTGAACAACAACAACTCACCCTTATAGCACTGAACAACAACAACTCACCCTTATAGCACTGAACAACAACAACTCACCCTTATAGTACTGAAATACTCTTATACTAACCATAGAAAACAAAGGGTTTTTTTCAATTTGAAATATTATAAATGTCACCTCTTTCTGCTTCACTTGAGAACCTATATTGTTCTACGTCCATTAAAAATATTTTAATTCTCACAGCGCTGAGATTGACTTCAGACGCCAGACTCTGCGCTGCCGACGTCACATTCTAAAGTGGATCCAAGCGCTGTAAGGGTTATGCGTGTGTGCTTCAATTGTGCTCCCTGAGGGTAACTTATTCCAATCAGATATATTATTGAGGTCGATAATCATGCCTAATCTATTGATCTGATTTGTTACAACTTCCTTAATGTGTGTGTGATTCCATTATGTGTACGTGGATTATCTAAACCTAAGCTCACAACCACAATAATCAGACTTGTTGTCATGGTCATTGACAAATAGGATCTACTTCAAAAATGTATTTTCATTTCAAATTTCATATGAGGCAGTGAGCCAGATTTAGTAGCGTCATTTTCCTAATAATCAAATACAAATAACTGAACCTCCCAAAGTTTCTGATAATGAATTTTATTGTCATCACAGTAATTATGAACACATCTTCAATATCTTTGCAAATTTTACATTATAAATTATGGAATTTTCTATTATGGCATTCTAAAGTTATTTTTCTTAATCTGCTATGACGAATTGCAAGCAATAGTTTTGACTTTATATTAGTCACTAGTGTGGTGTAATAATAATATCGACAAATATTTTTTTTTAAATCCGACAGATAGGCAGACATCGTAATTTATCCGATAAATAAGCTTAAATTGCTACAAACACTGTGATCAGTACTATGATTTGTAGATATTGGGTGTCTATTGAAAAGGGTAAATTCTAACACACTTAACAATTTTAGTTAACATGATCTAAAAAAATTAACCCAAATAATTCTCATAGCAGCTTAATAGGGGATAGAATATATCAATATTAGATGACAAATTGAAAGATTAAACCATTCAGATTCTATATATTGTGAACAATTCAGGCATAATTAACAAAAACATCAAATATATTATGAATAAACATTATGTACATTTGGCTTGAGCATCCATCATTAGAGTTCTGACTTTCAATTTACATTTTCTGTCATTAGAAGCTGTGCATCGCTACCGCAATTCACAACTTCACAAGTAACAAGTAACAAGTATTTATTGCTGATGGTTCCTGTGTGCGGAACATGACAGAAGAGCCAGGAAAGCGCTGGCGCCATATAATACAATACAGTGCATATTATAATTCTATTTACAATTGTAATGATTTATACAAGAATCAGTGGATTAGATGTTATTATTCATTGTTAAGAACACTTTAAAACTTTGCGATAATCACTTTCACGAATAAACTTAACTGCAGTACATTATTATAATCGTTTTGTTTGAATAATTGTTCCAGTTGAATAGTGGAAGGTCTTTTCCAGAATTTGACATTTATATAGTTTTTACGCTCTTCTCTGAATAACGGACAGCATAACAGATAGTGGTACTCATCGCCGATGTCATTGCAATGGAGGCATAACCGTAGGTCTCGCTGAATTTGAGCCAGACAACCAGCTTTTGTCATAACCGAAATTTTGTCATAAGAATTCTATTATTTACAGGTAATTCAGTCAGATATTTCTCGAAACCAAAAGTATTTTTAATTATACGGTATACAGTACATTTACCACCTTTTGTTATGCCTTCATTCCAATTTTGTATGAATTGGTCGTGCAGCCTTAACTTGAGAATTGTATTAAAATGATCCGGTGATTTAGGTAAAGATTGATTCGTCCAAATCCCAGAGAATCCAGCACTATCTAGTATGTTTTTCACCGAGGTAATCCAACTAGAATGAAACAAATCCTTCTTATAAAGTTTATATATTAAAGAGTAAATCAATTTCGACAGTTTATTTTCTTTACTGTTAATCAGTCTCGCCCAGTAGAGGATCATTTTACATTTAATATCTATATGAAGCGGCGTTTCACCCAACTCTCCATAAACCATATTAGAGCAAGTAGATTTATGAGCATGTAAAATATATTTACAGAACCTTAATTTCACTTTATTTACAATGTCGCAATTTTCACTTCCCCACACTTCAGCTCCATATAATACAACAGGTTTTACCAGAGTGTCAAATAACTTTAATGCAATATCTGGAGGTAGAGATAGAGATTTAATCCGTTTCAGTAGAGCGAACATTGCCCTACATCCCTTTTGATAAAGACTTTGTTTTGCAACATTAAATTTTGCATTAAAATTAAACGTGACACCCAGGTAATTGTAATCATTGACTACATCAAGTTTCATGTCCGCAAAATTAAACGAAGATATATTTTTTAATTTGCCTCGCGAAAAAATAAATATTTTGGTTTTACTGGTGTTAATTTTTAAATCAAAATTGTTACAATATTCATTTAGAGTATCCAAATATTTTTGCAGGTCTTCAGGGGATTCAGCCAATAATACAGTATCTTCCGCGTACATCAAAATATATAACTTTAAGTACGATACTAGATCTTCTGTTGGATCATGGACTAGCTGGTCCATCTCCTGGATTTTTTCTAGACCTTTACAAGATCGTGATATAAATTCGTTAAGATCAGCTAAGTAGAGAGAAAAAAGCAACGGAGATAAATTTTCTCCTTGTCGAACTCCAACATTACATGAGAAATATTCAGAGTTTTTTCCATTTACATTAACACATGATTTTGCCTTTTTAATAACTTTTAGAATCCGCCCTGATATCCCAGAGGATAACAACTTGGACCAAAATTTGGTTCTATTTATGGTATCAAATGCCTTTTGGTAGTCTACAAAACAACAGTATAATCGTTTACGTTTGTTGAGGTAAATATCGGCCAAAGTTTTTAAAACAAAAATGTGGTCTCTTCAAATAGCTGGAAATTAGTTGGATTTGTAAAGTTCAGGTACCAACAACTATTTTTCAAGATTTAAGATGTATTTTAACAACAGGCTACACAAGTGCTAATAAAAATACACAATGTCTACTTTAGTCAGCATCATCAGGGGTTAAGACACTGCCTTGAGAAATCTTGAGCAACATTGAACACATTGTTCGTAGACTGTTTCAAACACCTCGTCATCACACTGCAACAGAAAAAAAAAGATTAAACTAATATCTAGTACAAGTATAGCCACAAGTTATAGATATATAATGCCACACAATCAGAATGTGACTACTAAAATTAAACAATATTTTTGTTGGTGATTATTAAAATGAACACACAATAAAAACATTTAAATAGATGTAGATATTGATTTTTTGGGGATATATTGTAACTATTATGTCAATTTAAATCAATTTAAAATGATTTAAATGAAAAAAAATCACAAAGAAACGAATAAAGCACACATTTATTTGAAATAAAATTAGAGGTGACAGTTGTAACTTACATAATATGGGTCAATAATAATTGTGGAACCATCCGGATGATAATCTCCTAATTTCTTCACTTGTGCTGTGAATTTCGTAGGTTTCACATCATCAATATCACTACCATCAAACAAACATAGAATTATTATGATAATTTGAAAACTAAATATAGACACAGCCATTAAGATATACTTACTAAAAAAATAGAGAACCTAATTTTGAAAAATATGTAGATATATAAAATAAGTTTACCAAAAATCAATTCAATAGGAAAAAGGTGACATAAGCCCAACAATAAAGAAAACACCTCGACCTCCTTTGTTTTCACCGAGCTGGCTAATACAATGAAGTATGAGGGAGGGTTTTTATATAACTTTGTTTTCACCCAGTGACGTCACTGCATTTTACAGAATGAAGTATGGGGGAGGGGGTGTTATATAACCTTGTTTTCACCGAGTGACGTCACTGCGTTTCACAGATAGCTACTCCCTGTGTGACCCTGGGCTGGGACCAGGGTCTGGGACTGTGGCGCAGTTCATTATTCAAAGCCGATCTATTAGGCAGAAACTGTTTATATTAACCTGCCAGTTTGGGTGGTATAGGTATATATGTTACTAGGCATACCCCAGTCAATGACAGGTAGGGGAAGGTACAAAAAAACGTGTCTAGCAAACAATTTAGTAGCCTAGGCACACTGCATGCTAGTAGGCCTACTGCTATTTGCTCAGATGTGATGGCAGTTTGTAGTGTTCAGATTAAAATAACTGAGTCAGGAGACAGATTAACTATTTCCACTGCCACAGTCGTTGAGCCAATGTTGATTTAATGATAGACCAGCGTAATAACAGTGTGAAACTGCAGGACAACATTAAATAGACTCACTATAATAGAACTCACTATAATATAACTCACAACTCGATAAGCCTATATATATTGAGATTGCAAAGTTATCGATATAATTAGCGAGTTAATAACTTGATATTGAGTTGAAAACAATAATAGCCTAATTTAAATGTAATTTCTGGGACTTCGCATATATGGCTATGAGATTCACTAAGCATAGCAGGATTAGGCGATGCATTGCCTGAGGGGTGTTTTTAAAGTTTTCAGAACGTATTCAGACTGTAGGCACCAGTAGGCCCTAAGCCTTAGTTTTTACTACAAATGAAATGGTTTTTTTGCTGGTTTAATGTTAGAGCATCGTCTATGAAGCTCGACCAACATTAATGCCACATCGGGTGAATGTTTGTTTTGTTGGGAAGTTGGTGGCCGATAGGCATACTCTATAGGCCCCATACATATGTATTGCCAGGTCAGCAGAGACAAGACGTTGAATCAGAGTTGGTTTAACGATGGTCCAACGTCGTAGATGGTGGACAAACGTTGAACCAATATTGATTCAATGTCTCCTTGTGTCAGGTGAGTGTTGTTGTGTATGCCTCTGGGACAGACTGACCATACAGGCAAACACGCATACCGCTGGACAATCACATGCAGCCAGCGTTGTTTCAATGCTGTCACACCGTCTACGACACTGGCCCAACATTTGGTCAGCGTTGCTGTATTAGGGCTTCTATTAATGACAGGTGCACTTCCCAGCCAACACGAGACGTAAACCCAATGTTATTTTAATGCCGGGCCGACGTCGGAGACGAGGGGCCAACATTAAAACAACATTGGATCATAGTAGGTCATGTGTCGTATACAGTACTGCAGGTTGGTATTGCTGTACTAGCAAGGCAGGTCAAAGCACTGAGGGTCAAAGTGTATTGCTAAGATCACGTGTCACGCTTGACGTCACCTAACAGACATGGCTGACATTGTATTAAGAGATATGAATTGATGCGTCATTTATATCAGTGTACATCTGATCATGTGAACCAAAATCTCAAAATCTGGCATCGTAGTGCAACGAAAAAAGTTATTCTTAACACACACATGGAGTTAGTTATGTTCCCAATTCCACAAATTTAAAGTTATTGCCGTGAAATTGATCATACAGAAAACCACTCAGACCCACATCTAACGAAAAAGTAGAGCAAGAGCTCTACTAATAAAACCATGATAGGCGGCCCTATTCGAAATATAATACAGTGATAGTTTTATGCATTTACCAACCTCATATTTTCATCATCCATTCCAAATATATAATCGAACTCTGTAAAATCTGATTTCTTTGTCTGAAAGTAGAAGTGATATAAAGATCCATCAAAATAAACAATTCACAAAAAATAATCACCTATGTACTTTAGACTCACTTAAGGTCATTTGAGTCTTTCCTTTGATTACCTTACAATATCAATTTATTATTTTACATTTTTTAGTGGTTCTATAATATTTTATATGGCGATTTTTGTGTGTAAGACAAGTATATGTACTCTCTGATATGTTTTAAATAATTCTATTGACAGGAATAATCTTTTGCCATCATATAGTCCTAGGGCTGATTCTGAGAACTAAGCTAAATCCAAAATTGGCTGCACTTCCCCCCCCCCCCCCACCATAGAATATAGGTTTGTCACTTTTTATCTTTATTTGGTATATATGGTACTATATCAAAACATCACCCTTGTAGAAAAGTGTGTGAAAGATAAGAATGCTGCCTTTGAAAAAAAAAAATTGGCAAAAAAACATGAGTAAATTTAAATTTATGCCTCAGCAAACATCAATTACCCTGGAACTACACTGCATTATTTTTTATATAACTATACTGTTAAATGCATACCAGGTCAAATTTGCAATATTTGTTATGGGTTTTGTCGACTGCAAGTGTACAAGCAACTTTTTCGTTCCCACCGTCCGAACTCTATGACCGACAACAGTAAATGGTCTTCATAAGGTCTTTAGGACACTTTTTGAAAGGGGTAATGTTTTCAAATGAAAGCTGGTAAACCAAAGAAACAGAATATACCATAAACCTATATTCTTCTAGAGGAGGTGTAGCAAAATCAAAATTTTCACAATCAGCCCCCGGGTGGCGTTTCACTAAGCGATCTTTAAGGCAAAAATTATCTTTAATACGCCAAATCCTCCTTAAATAAAGATTTATCCTTAATTAAAGATTCAACTGTTTCACGAACGACTTTTAAGGAGTGATCTTTAAGTCATCCGTTTCACTAAAGATCTTTAACATGTTTAAGGCGAAATCTTTAATTATAATACGCCAAATCCTCCTTAAATAAAGATTTATCCTTAATTAAAGATTCAACTGTTTCACGAACGACTTTTAAGGAGTGATCTTTAAGTCATCCGTTTCACTAAAGATCTTTAACATGTTTAAGGCGAAATCTTTAATTATAAAGATTAGATTTAAAGAGTGGTCGGGGGCACTCTTTAAACAATTAAAGATGATCTTTAACATATATTTATTCATGAATTTGTATTTTATCATTTGCGTAGAAAACAACAGCGCATCAATGATAAAAGTTGTAGGCCTAATCAGATGTTATATTTTTTCTTGAATTAATTATTCGTCTTCAGGGGCGGATCCAGGATTTGAAAAAGGAGGGGGCGCAGGGGGTTTGGCTTGCCCCCAAAATTTTTTTGGCCAATTTAGGGGACTTTTTAAAGAATTTGGCGCAAAAAGGGGTGGGCGTGCACCCCCTGCGCCCCACCCCCCTCTGGATCCGCGCCTGGCTTTACTCACAGTTTCGGTGATTATCTTCAACATTGATGTAGGCTACTCTAGGCCTACTGTTTATACCTTTTCAACTCTAGAATAAATGGCTATAGCGACCTAGAATACTTGATTCTAACCTAACCTAAACAAAGCCTCGGTTATGTGGCGGTAGCTGGTAGATAAATAGGCCTAGTATAGGCTGCCTACCCGGACACTGTACAAGTTCCGTGTGTGTACAGTGGCCTACAGTAATGTGTAGCCTATAATGGTGCGGTATGTGCTGGTAGCTGAAATATGTTATATATGCCCTATATCTCATACAAACAGGCGACATGCTGGGTTGCTTTACTCCCAGAGGCTATACAATATAGACCTAGACAAATTACATTATACATACTACATTATAGTTAGGCTAATATAACTTAGGCCTATAATTAAATCTATAATTTCACCAGGTAGGCCTATCTTCATGTTTACCAATAGCCCTACCCTGTCCTCGTGTCCTGTCACGGTGTGACGCACTGTCTAACGAGATTGATATACATTTACTGTTATTCAACTTGATCTGTATATAATTAAGCCTAGAGTGTCGACATTACGTTATTTATTATTATATTTTATATATCCTTAATATTATTATCTATAAACTTGACTGACCTAATTACATTTATAAACAAAGAACCTAGGACTACCGGTAGTGGTTCATTATTCTTTGGTAGACTACACGTGTTCCAGTGAATGTTTACAAAACAATGATGTCATGCTGCCGTCGTCAGATTGGTTAAAAACAACGGATGTTGTAGTGTATCGTGCGAAATGATGATCATGCATAAATTATTTGGCACTTGGCGATAAAGATTAAGATATAAGGTAAAGATCGCGTTAGTGAAACGGTCAGACAGAAAGATCTTTAGAACACTGGATGATCTTTAGTCTAAGGACATTCTTGCCTAAAGATCAGTGAATGTTAGTGAAATGGCCCCCAGGACTAATAGTGGAATCTTTAATTTTTTAAATGGTTTAAATGCAAAATTTTACAATAAATACTATATATAGTATTTATATATATTATATTTAAAGCAACACCATATTTTTACACCTTGATAAACCAATCACAATAATTGAGAGGCATCAAGGTCGGGATCTGCTTTCTATTTTCAAGTCATTCACTCGTCATGTGTGCTTGGAATTAGAATGACTGCAAGATTCTGTTAAATTTATATATCCTGATTGTTGTCAAATGCCAGTGGTGATTTTTTTTTTATTGCGACATAAAAGAAATATATTAAAAGCAATGTGATTTATAAAAGAAATTAAAGTCAATTTTAGCATGACAAGCCTCATCTGTATGTTCACCTATTCATGAAGATTAGGGGTGATTATATAACAAGATATAATTCGCATGGAAACAACAAAATATTACATAAAAAAATAACAATGTATTTTTACCAAGCGAACAATGTGGCTATCATTGTCTAAGCCTCTTTTCTTCAGACATTTTGCAGCCCGGCTGTCGGGTCCTTTTTGTCCAATGTGGTAGGCAGCCATTGCAGAACTGTCTATGTGCCACTATTTGATGAAATAAAAAATTGTCATTGAATATTGTATATAGTAAAACTCACTTTAAATCTGTCACTTTCGCGTTGCATGTTTTTCGCTCATTGCTCAAGCAATTTTCATGCGATTCTCATGAAATTTGACAAGCGTTAGTTTCTAGTCTTACGGCACCTGCCCTGAAAATTTCAGGGAAAAATATTATGTAGTTTAAAAGTTAGACCATTTGACATGTAGTTTTTGCGAATTATGACGCTCCTCTATAAGTATAAACCCATTGAACGCTATCAGCTTCAATCACGAAATTCCA
This sequence comes from Flabesymbios commensalis, assembly GCA_964017125.1. Classification (NCBI taxonomy): domain Eukaryota; kingdom Metazoa; phylum Annelida; class Polychaeta; order Terebellida; family Flabelligeridae; genus Flabesymbios; species Flabesymbios commensalis. Next base: position 922,995 of record OZ024914.1, read on the forward strand.
CTACATGTCAAATGGTCTAACTTTTAAAATACTCATTCAAATTTCACAAAATTTCCAGGGTAGGCGCCGGAATAGTTGAAAAAAGTGCTTGCAAAATTTCATGGAAATTGATTTAGAATTGACTGAGAAATCAGCGAAAAACACCCAACGCTGGTGGAAGTTGACTGCAACTTTTTTTTTTTATCGATGTGTCATGTATCATTTGAAACGCCTACTTTATTCACAGCAAAACACGCCACGTTGAAACAATGTTGTTTTATTGTTGCCCCAACGTCTGCGACGCTGGCCCAACAGTAAAACATCATTGTTTCAACGTCTATTTGCTGGGTTCTTGTCATAGAATAGAATAGAATAGAATCTTATCGACCCGCTGCGAGCTAATTTCGCAGCTGTCTGTGGTGACCTACTCCGCAGGGCTACAGCGACTCCAAGCCTCCATGGGCCTGGAGAAGCGAGCATCCACCTATTTCTCCACTCCCGTACCCCCTCCCACCTTCTAATTTTTATATCTACTTTACTCCCCCCGCCTATTTTGCTTTAATGGGGTCCACACCCTTGGGTCAGTCCCTCTCCCTCTTTAGAATCTTATCGACCCGCTGCGAGCTAATTCAATAGCTGTCTGTGGTGACCTGCTCCGCAGGGCTACAGCGACTCCAAGCCTCCAGGACCAATGGCCTGGAGAAGCGAGCATCCACCTATTTCCCCACTCCCGTACCCCCTCCCACCTTCTAATTATTATATCTACTTTACTCCCCCCCTCTTACCTTATAACTGGGGTCCACTCCCTTGGTTCAGGCCCTCTCCCTCTTCTCTGCATCAACTGTAAAGTAAATTACCATAGGGGCCATAGGTCTATATTATATAGTGATGATAAACAAAATACGATTGTATTATAAATTAATACAACAAATTTAAATAGTGTAGGACAAATTCTAGTAGTACTTTATAGCTCATACTTTATCAACCACGCCTTCCTTTGTGACCAAGTCCCGGAACACAGCTTCCGCTATCTGTGATCGACAGCAATTCCCTTCAAAAGAAAAATTGTACACAAGATTAGCGTACGGATTTGCGACACACCAAATCATGCAAATTCCTTATTAAAACCCATAATGTTTCTTGTACATAGTATCATGCTATTTGCGTAAAAGTTACCTAAACAGATAAAGAGTACGGATTTTTTCTCACTGCTGCCGGCCATGTTTACTTTTTGCTGTGTAGCTATTCGTAAATATATCTCGAGAAAAAAAGATTGTAAAAAATAATCATCAGGGCCAGATTGCAGGAAAGAGTTTAAGCCGAAAGATGATCCAATTCCACAAGTTAATCCTGAGAGCTGTTCCAGGAACGGGATTAAAGTTAATCTTGTATCAGAATTGGTCCTAAGTTTAACCCTGCTCTGGAGGGGGTTTAAAGTTAATACCTGTCAAGATTAAAGATTCATACAGCTACAAAACGGGCATGCGTGGGACCGTCACGTGTAGGCCTAAAGTAGCATATATATAGAGTACATGGCTGTAGGCATACAGTAACCTACTGTACAGGGTGACGGCATTAATATCATCAACTAAACTGATTACAAGATACTGCTTAAACGATACATTGACCCAGTGCTGTTTTAATGTTGGACCAACGTCTGCAACGCTGGTCCAACATTGAATCAACAGTGGACAAATGTACTATGTTTGAGAGAAAGTCCACCTGCCCAGCAAACATAACACATTTGTATAACCTTTATACAACGTCGGCCCAACGTCTTCGACGTTGGTCCAACATTGTATAAAGTCATACAAATGTTTTGTGTTCACTGGGTTTCAATACAAACTTGGGGTCAAACAGTTTCGAAATCCCGGCAGTAATACAGTCAGTTTGTTTGCAACCCAGCGACCAAGTAGGGGCTACGGTCAAGGGCTTTGAATTATTACCTCATAGATGTCGCTCAAGTATATATGAAGTTGCTGTGATTTGAGACCTTGCTCTTAATGAGGCTTTGGGTATGAAACGCATATGTAGCATTATTATGGAATAGGGCCTGGGCCTACCCATGGGCACTATTGCATTCTGGGGGACCCTTGTCCCACAAATTTTGAAAGTAGACCATACCTTTAACGGCTTCAAAACTATGAATTATGGACAAACCGAGTTTAATATATTACCGAAATTAGTGCGCAATCAATATAAGAAACATATTGGATCGATTTATGTCGATCAGGTTAAAGTCACCGGCACAAACATTATAATATTCATTGATCAATTTTACTCACCTGTTTTTAAGCGAGTTCGTTCCTACATGAATGGCGCACAAACGTAGGCCTACAGGCTAGTGTGCACAACACTGGATGCTGACCAAGCCTTTGTCATTGTGAATTTAGATAGATATTTATTGACGACGGTAAGTCTATGCAGACTTATGCGTCATTAAAATGAACATATGTACAAGACTATATACAACAGGATTAGTTCGGTAAAATATGCATGCTAAGTTAACTCAAACATGTTAAAATCAAACAACATTGAATACTAAAACAAGCACAGTTTAAATAAAATATGCATGAGAGCTATTTAAAATAACCTACAGTTGAACAACATTGGCATGATATTTTTAAGTTTCCCGCACCAAAACCAGAGATAAAATAGCTACTGCATATAGCAAAAAACTCTCTGGAAAACGTAGAAACCGAGTAATTACATAATGAGTGAGAGTATGTATAAAGAAGAGAATAATAATAATAGTTACATTGAACATGTTAAAAAAACAATCTAAAAAATGCATTGACTGATGTCAGCTCGAAACACCAAAATGATCAGAGGAATCACCAGCCGCAGCAGTCGCTGATACCACAGTGGTGTTCCCCCGACAGCATGGATGATTTCATGTGTGGATGATTAGAGAAATCACCAGCCGCACCAGTCGCTGATACCACAGTGGTGATCCCCCGACAGCATGGATGATTTCATGAGTGGATGATTAGAGGAATCACCAGCCGCACCAGTCGCTGATACCACAGTGGTGATCCTCCGATAGCATGGATGATTTCATGAGTGGATGATTAGAAGAATCACCCGCCGCACCAGACACCCTACGCCCCAATCGTTTTATAAAGTGGAGGTACCCGACACGCTTAAGGTTTGAAAACAGCTATAGGTGTATTTTGCTAAGCATATTACTAATGGTCGATGTGTAGATGACATAATATATATAAATTTATCGTCGTTTGAGAGTGAGTCAAATTCACTATTTAGTAGTTTGCTTTCGGCAAGTAAACTAGTTCGCTGTGTAGCGAAGTAAGAGCAAGTAATTAAAAAATGAATTTCGTCATCAACAGAGTTTGATGTACATCTTTGACATATGCGCTGTTCCAGTGGTAGTTTTTGCGGCTTGACATGCCTTCCTCGTTCAATTTCTACCATATGTGAGCTCATTCTTAATCTTGATAGTGCCTTCATCCACCTTGTATCAGGGATGTAAAACAGATATTCTTCTAGCGAGTGTTCGAATTTGAACTTTATGTACGTTCGTAATTTTATGGAGTTTTGGGCTTTGATAGACCAATCAACTTTATATGTATTAAGCAAACATGATTTAACTTGTTTGATGAGACGATTGGCATTTTCTACCCTATGATTTTCCCAAACGTTGTGGTGGTTTGTTCGGAATAATAATGACCTGATGTGAGAGCACCAATTTGTTTCACCAATAAAATCAAGAGACGCCAGTGAGTTGTACGCAATGCTCAAATAACAGCTTCTAGGCAAGGAGATCAAGCGAATCCAGTATTTCAAAGCTAGAATTTGTTGTTTTAAAAAGAGAGGAAACCTTCCTGTATCCCCATAAATAGTAACTGATGTGGTTTGTTGTTTGACTCCAAGCATATTTTTCAAGAATGATTAATGGACTGTCTCGAAGTCCAATATTTCTTTACCAATAAATAGTACCTCGCTACCATACATCAGTATTGGCTCTATTTGGGCTTGGAATACTTTTAGAGACAATTTTGGCGTTGGATGTCCTAAGTTGTGCTATAATTTCTAATTGTGAATATTGCTTTGCGAGCTTGTTCAGCCAGATACAAATGGTTTTTTTACAAATATATTTTTATTATTACTACACCAAAGACCTAAATATTTATATTTGTCCACGATTTCAAGCGTATTTTCCGCAAGTGTGAAAGAAAATGAATGTTTAGCATATATTTGGTTGTAAATCACTATTTTTGTTTTAGCAATGCTTATTATCAGATTCCATATTTCACAGTACTTGTAAAATAAGTCAATTTGTGCCTGTAGGCTCTCTGCAAATTCTGAAAAGAGGACTATGTCGTTGGCAAATAGGAGGTACGCAAGGTATATGTCTCCTATCTTAAGACCGTATTTAGGATTTAAATATTTTCCGAAATCCTGCAGGAATTCATTGAAAAGTTTGGGGCTTAAGACACCCCCCTGCATGACACCATAACGGTTTTTAATAGGCTTGCTAATCTTGCTGTTCCATTTAACTCGACTGCTAGAATTAAGAAACATAGATTTGATTGTATTCATAAATTTTCCGTCGACATTGCGCTGCTGCAGTTTCAGGATAAGTGCATCTCTGTTTAAATAATCGAAAGCTTTGGTCAAATCTATATAACAAAGGTAGAGCGGTTTTTTACGTGTTTTTTGCGTTTCAACCAGATTGTACAACACAAATAAATTATCAGATGTCCTACAATCTTTTTTAAAGCCTCTTTGTAGAGGATCATCGTCACGGCACACTAAGTTTTTAAATGACAATCTATTTTCGAGTACAGATTAAAAAGCTTTTGCAAGAGAGGGAATCAGAGAAACTTTCCGATAGTTCTGTGAATCTGACTTATCACCCCTTTTGTGAACTGGGTATATCAACCCTTGTGCCCAGTCATCTGGATAATCTGCCGAATCGAAAATGGTATTGAATAATGTTGTCAGTAAAGGTGTGAAATATTTAATGTCCGATATAGCTCAATCGGAATTCCATCAATTCCCGATGCATTACCTTTTCTTATTCTACCTAGCGCTTTCTCTACTTTGTCCAATTGAATTTTACCATTGAGAATGTCATTCGATATGTCGTAATTATATCTATCAATAGGTATTTTTTGTTGTATAGTTTTGAATTTTGTATTTGCGTTTTGACCGGTAGGTGGCTCACTTTGTTTTAGAAAACAATTGTAAAATTGGTATAGTTCAATTGTGCTTTCGCTAAGGCTCTGTCGTTGCAGGCGTTTCCAGAAACCCCAATAATCTTTTGGATTGTTACTACACATCTCTTCAAGATTTCCTTTCAAGTTTGTATTATAGTTTCGTTTTTTTCTTTGGATTGTAATTGTTGCATAAGTTATGGTAGTAATTGTTGTTCTCGGTGTAAGTTAAATTCGACCGCTTTGCATAAGTATTTATAGTTTTTCTAAGCTCATTGCATTCAGAATCAAACCAGGCATTGGTTGGCATCTGTTCCATGGAGCTGTTATTTTTGTTAATGTTGACTTTTTTTAAAATGCCAGAAGATGCAGTAGTGATAAGCTTATGTATGAGGCTACATATATAATCGCTTGATCGATCATTGTTGGCATTTAATATCAGTTGATCTATTATATTATTACACTCATCTCTTCGTAGAGATATTTTATATTGGTCAGTACGCGATACATTCCAGATATATTTATGATAAGCTTTATACACAGTCACATGGTCATAATCTTTCACGGATTTATGTGTATTGCAAAGTGGTTCAATTTCCAGGCCAAACTCGATAGGACAATGGTCGGATTCGACTAATTTAGGTGCTACCGCAAAGTCTGTTATCATATTATAACAGTTTGGGTCAAATAGCATATAATCTATTACACTTTTACCATTTCTATTATAGTATGTAAAAGAGCCTCTGTGTTTATCCTGGTAAATTCTACCATTTGCAATAATAAGACCTGTATTTTTACCAAGTTCTAATAACAGTTTACCATAGGTGTTTGCCTTAGTATCCCTATTATAACGCTGTGAATCGGCTAAGATATTAGAGCATGCAAAGTTTGGCTGACCACCGTTAAAAGCAGTAAATTCATCTGCTATAACATCCGGTAAGGTGCTTGTGCGGGCATTGAAATCCCCACAAAGAAAAATATCATAATTGTTTGCACATTTACTATATTCAAGTTCAATAATGTCAAAAATATCTTGCTTTATGCCATTATAACTCGAATCTATTGGTGGTACATAGACGACACCAATCATTATTCTTTTTTTAGTATTTGTATTAACACTGCTCTTAAATGTGATCCACACCAAGCACTCATTTACTCTTTTAATTTCGATATGCTTGGTCAGCTGATTAGCAACTAAAATAGCTATACCACCAGAACAGCGCTTCGCTTTTTTATGTCTCACTTGCCGTGTAAAATTATACACAGTATAACTTGAGAAGTGGATAGTCTTCTGAGAGTCTAGCATACTTTCAACTGAACAAACGATATCATGTTGACAAATGTACTCACATAACTGTTCTTTTTTGTAATTTATCCGTTATTCCGCGAATGTTCCAAGACAGTATGTTCACACGATGACACTCAGGCGAATTTACAGGCACGTGATGGTCCGGAAAATTGTTCACTAACTCTGAGGAAAGCTCTTTGGTGTGTGAAAATTTACCATCATTTCAATATTACGTGCCATCAAATCTTACTTGGTGAAAGAATACTCCCTTGTGGGACACCCTCCTTTAAAGAGTTGGATTTTAAATTTTCTCCCCTTTACAAAATTATCACTAAATATTGGTAATCTAACCCTCAGACATATGTTATGGAGATCTTTCATAATACCACCCTTCCAGGTGGTATCATATGTCTTTTCTAGGGCAAAACATATTCCAACTGTATGTTGATTTTTATCAAACCCTTGATAGATATTATAAGTCTCCAGTCTGATCAAATGGTATGTGGTACTTTTGCTTTTCTGGAAACCACATTGATATTTAGTAATAATGTGGTTGTCCTGTAAGAACCATGTGAGATGATTATTAATCATACGCTCCATGATGAGACAACTGTCTTGATAGTCCAATTGGTTGAAAGTTATTGGGATCTGTTTTGTCTTTACCGGTTTTAAGAACAGGAATTAGTGTTGCTTCCCTCAATCCATCCAATTTTGTGATTGCCACAGATTATTAAGGAGTAGACACAACAGTTCGATTGATACATCAGACAAAAGTTAGTGTTTCAAAAACTTGTAATGAATGTCATCAGGACCAGTTGCCGAGCAATAGATTTGACAAGTTCTCGTTTTGAAAAAGTAAAATTGTAATTTTCGTCATTGTCTGCCCCAAAGTCCAATGTTTTTATTCTTCTCTCTATCCCTAATTCTCTGGATGTAATGTCCTGGTGAAGACTTAGTAGCAAATGATGTTACCAGTGTGTCGGCAATCTATGTTTTATTTGTTATTGTGTTTGATTCAGTGACGGGCTACTTGAAACTCTTTACCTTCCTTATCATTTGCCATGTTTGTTTGACTTATGTGTTGAGGTTTATTGTGGAGATTATGCTCGGCATCACTGATAGTGCAGCAAGCCTTAGCGTTAATCTTTTTTATATCCGTCAAGGTTTTGTCCCGTCAATGTTTTTTAAAAATTATTTAAGGACTTTTTCCTTTTCTCAATTGCCTTTCTACTTATCAAATCAGTTTATTTACATTTTGTAGAACTGGCGAGGTTTTTGGTACTCTTTTCGGCTATTTTAATTAATTTTGTTAAAAAAAGGGCTATAGGGTGATCAAATCCCCTCCTCACTCTCAAACTGAGAGATTGTGAGGCTCTTCATATAAGATTCGTGGAAGCCCTCCCAATCTCCCTCGTGCAATTTGCAATGCTGTACGCTTTCTTTTGGAAATTTTCAATTATTCTACCACGTGCGTTGATGTTCCTACAACCCTGAAATGTATGAAGCTCATTAAAATCTCCCAGTAGCATGAAGGTAAATCACACTCAGCCCTACATACAGTAATTATGTCTTGTGTATTGTATGGTTACATGTATATGTAGAACTTATCTATCTCACTTCAAAACATGTAAAAAGAACCATAGCTTGTGTCTGTGTTCCATTTCTGGCCAAAAAAATGCTAATTATTGACAATTTTGTTATCGGTGGCGACCATTTTGAATTTTTGTATAACCACTATAGGGGAAAAATGGAAACAGTTTTTGTTGTTTATCTATGGGTTCTAAATTAGTGGAAAAAAACTGTCATTCAAAATCAACATGACACAGAATTACACACTAAGATATACATTATTATCACTTGCGAGGGCTCTACTCGTAGAATATGGCTAGCTAATGCCGGCGTAAGATTTGGCTATCAGCGCTACTCTAGGGCTGATAGACTCTCTGTGTGTGCGCTCTGTCACCTACCTAATCGCCTGCTAGCCTCGTGTCTGCGAGATGCCATGTAAGCACAGATGCACACCTGGGGCCAGTTTCTGTATCGTACTTAAGTAAAAAGTGTTAATTTTGTACTTAAGTACGTTACAGAGACCGGCCCCTGCGGCCGATTTCTATAACTTACTTAAGTAAAAAGTTAACATTATGCTTGAGGATGCTACGTAAGCCAGCCCACTTCATTTTTTACTTAAGTACGTTACAGAAACCGGCCGCAGGGGCCGGTTTCTGTAGCGTACTTAAGTACAAAGCTGAAACTTTTTAGTTAGGTACAATACAGAAATCGGCCCCTGTTCTATGCTGGAGCCAGTTTCTGTAGCGTACTTAATTAAAAAATAAAGTGGGCTGGTTTATGTAGCATACTTAGGTAAAAAGTTTTTACTCAAATATGTTATATAAATCGGCTGCAACGTACTTAAGTACAAAGCTGAAACTTTTTAGTTAGTTAGGTACGATACAGAAATCGCAGAAATCGGCCCCTGTAGGCCCTGATTTACGTAGGCCTATGCTGTAGCCTAATTGTATACAAATGATAATTATGTTTTCAAGATTCGGTGGATAAGTGATAATAATAACATGATTTTTCTCATGTGACAGGCTTTTTTATTGGCCCTCCACAGATGGCAGAAGCATCGGCTCCGCCTTGGGCAGCAGGCGTCTGCGTCGGGCCAATAAAAAAACCTATCACCCTCGAAAAGCATGTTATTGTTATGTTATCAGGGAAAAAACACTCTCAATAACACATTATGCCCTATCATCCCACCCTAACGTCATCATTTGTACATCATTAATCTCATCAATGAAGTCATCGTCGCCATTTAACGCCTCCCATCGCCTTTTAGCACTAAAAATGTATATTTCTATTCTGTACCCAAAATGTGGGGGACAAAAAACTTTCTCGAGAAAGTGATATTACATAATTATGCTCCAAGCTTATTGATTAAAAAGTTGTATTATCACAGTGGCTAATTATTTTAAATTATGCAAATTAGTTTATACAATTTCTCCCCTAATTTGGTACAATGCCAATAAAGCTATAAATGTTCTCAATGAGTTGACTATATGAAGACATAAATTTAAAAACCTTGAGATAAAAAAATTTGGTTTCATTACGTTTATATAGCAATGTCTACCACATATTTTTTCAGCCACTGCGGTTTGCAAGATATTGATCACAGTCATGACATGCATGAAAGTTTTTTTGTCCGACCATACTACAGTACTGGTGGTTCAAGTGCAATATGGTTCATGTTACGGTTTCTATGCATAAATTATATTGAAAATTCAAATGGTCACCAAAAAGGTACAAAAATATGCCAAATCGGATCTTTGCCCTTAAAATTTATATGAAATTTTCTCGAAATGACATAACAGCATACACTATTATCAGAGCTACAAGGAATTTGGATGGAAAGGAATTTTGATTGTTTAGTTTTAGTGATTCCATAGAATCATATAGGCTAGTGGAAAAGGTCACAAAGCTTTTATATAGCATGACATGAATTTTGTAACCCATTGACATATAGATTACATCGAGTCACACAACATAATATGTATCAATGACAAGAGCACACTCGACGATAGCCCGCCGCCCATATTGAACTACAAGGTCAAATTATTGACGTAAAATGCAAAAAATAGCAATAATTTTTTTATTTCAACCATTATTGAACTTGTCCGAGAACTGGTCACTAGTAACATGCATAACAAATTTGGGAAGGATACACGAAAACTTTCCAACATGGCGTGCCCACAAGGTCAAATTATTGCGAAAAATGCGAAAAGCACAATAAATTAGCCATTTTTTATTTTTTTAGACATTATTTACTTGTCCGCGAACTGCTTATTAGTAGCATGTATAACAAATTTGGTGACGATACATGAACATTTTTTCAAATTATCACGCCCACAAGGTCAAATTATTGACGTAAAATTGCCATAAATCGGCTATTTTAATTTTTTTTTAACCATTATTGAACTTTTCTGAGAACTGGTCATTAGTAACATGCATAACATATTTGGGAGAATACATGGAAAACTTCTCGCGCCCACAAGTAAATGTTAACACCGACGAACTGCAATTGCAATAGCTCACCTTTTTAAATTAAAATGCGGGCTAAAAATGAAATAAACATTACTCATTCCCCAGAAACAGTCTGTGTCATTAGTTCACGTGGCATAGTTTGTTTGCATTTGTTCAGTTCATGCTTGCATAGTTTGGGAGGTGAAGGGGGTCTGTCCTCACTCGCCCTCTGGGGATTTTACAGTCAGTTTTTCATAATCAAAATTTATACGATTTAGTGAGCTCCTGGAAATTGGTGACCAAATTAGGTTTTGTGAGCATCAGAAAACTCTTTTACAACCATAATTTTTTCAATTTTAGATTGAGTTGAGTGAGAAGCCCAAATATTAAAAATAGGCCTACTGGCCAACACGACTGTGGAGGACGGAAACATCTCTCCCTACCTGGGCAGGATGAATAACATCTCTCCCTACCTGGGCAGGATGAATAACATCTCTCCCTACCTGGGCAGGATGAATAACATCTCTCCCTACGTGGGGCCGGTTTCTGTATCGTACTTAAGTAAAAAGTGTCAGCTTTGTACTTAAGTACGTTACAGAAACCGGCCTCTTCGGGCGGTTTCTGTAACGTACTTACGCAAAAAATTAAGTGGGCTGGTTTACGTAACATACCTCTGTAAAAAGTAAACTTTTTACATAAGTATGTTATAGAAATCGGCCGCAGGGGCCAGTTTCTGTAACATACTTAAGTACAAAATTAACACTTTTTTCTTAAGTACGATACAGAAACTGGCCCCTGGGCAGGATGAATAACATCTCTCCCTACCTGGGCAGGATGAATAACATCTCTCCCTACCTGGGCAGGATGAATAACATCTCTCCCTACATGGGCAGGATGAATAACATCTCTCCCTACCTGGGCAGGATGAATAACATCTCTCCCTACCTGGGCAGGATGAATAACATCTCTCCCTACCTGGGCAGGATGAATAACATCTCTCCCTACATGGGCAGGATGAATAACATCTCTCCCTACATGGGCAGGATGAATAACATCTCTCCCTACATGGGCAGGATGAATAACATCTCTCCCTACATGGGCAGGATGAATAACATCTCTCCCTACCTGGGCAGGATGAATAACATCTCTCCCTACATGGGCAGGATGAATAACATCTCTCCCTACATGGGCAGGATGAATAACATCTCTCCCTACCTAGGCAGGATGAATAACATCTCTCCCTACATGGGCAGGATGAATAACATCTCTCCCTACCTGGGCAGGATGAATAACATCTCTCCCTACCTGGGCAGGATGAATAACATCTCTCCCTACATGGGCAGGATGAATAACATCTCTCCCTACATGGGCAGGATGAATAACATCTCTCCCTACATGGGCAGGATGAATAACATCTCTCCCTACATGGGCAGGATGAATAACATCTCTCCCTACCTGGGCAGGATGAATAACATCTCTCCCTACCTGGGCAGGATGAATAACATCTCTCCCTACATGGGCAGGATGAATAACATCTCTCCCTACATGGGCAGGATGAATAACATCTCTCCCTACATGGGCAGGATGAATAACATCTCTCCCTACCTGGGCAGGATGAATAACATCTCTCCCTACATGGGCAGGATGAATAACATCTCTCCCTACCTGGGCAGGATGAATAACATCTCTCCCTACATGGGCAGGATGAATAACATCTCTCCCTACCTGGGCAGGATGAATAACATCTCTCCCTACCTGGGCAGGATGAATAACATCTCTCCATACCTGGGCAGGATGAATAACATCTCTCCCTACATGGGCAGGATGAATAACATCTCACCCTACCTGGGCAGGATGAATAACATCTCTCCCTACATGGGCAGGATGAATAACATCTCTCCCTACATGGGCAGGATGAATAACATCTCTCCCTACCTGGGCAGGATGAATAACATCTCTCCCTACCTGGGCAGGATGAATAACATCTCTCCCTACATGGGCAGGATGAATAACATCTCTCCCTACCTGGGCAGGATGAATAACATCTCTCCCTACCTGGGCAGGATGAATAACATCTCTCCCTACCTGGGCAGGATGAATAACATCTCTCCCTACATGGGCAGGATGAATAACATCTCTCCCTACCTGGGCAGGATGAATAACATCTCTCCCTACATGGGCAGGATGAATAACATCTCTCCCTACATGGGCAGGATGAATAACATCTCTCCCTACCTGGGCAGGATGAATAACATCTCTCCCTACCTGGGCAGGATGAATAACATCTCTCCCTACCTGGACAGGATGAATAACATCTCACCCTACCTGGGCAGGATGAATAACATCTCTCCCTACCTGGGCAGGATGAATAACATCTCTCCCTACCTGGGCAGGATGAATAACATCTCTCCCTACCTGGGCAGGATGAATAACATCTCTCCCTACATGGGCAGGATGAATAACATATCTCCCTACATGGGCAGGATGAATAACATCTCTCCCTACCTGGGCAGGATGAATAACATCTCTCCCTACCTGGGCAGGATGAATAACATCTCTCCCTACCTGGGCAGGATGAATAACATCTCTCCCTACCTGGGCAGGATGAATAACATCTCTCCCTACACGGGCAGGATGAATAACATCTCTCCCTACATGGGCAGGATGAATAACATCTCTCCCTACATGGGCAGGATGAATAACATCTCTCCCTACATGGGCAGGATGAATAACATCTCTCCCTACCTGGGCAGGATGAATAACATCTCTCCCTACATGGGCAGGATGAATAACATCTCTCCCTACATGGGCAGGATGAATAACATCTCTCCCTACCTGGGCAGGATGAATAACATCTCTCCCTACATGGGCAGGATGAATAACATCTCTCCCTACCTGGGCAGGATGAATAACATCTCTCCCTACCTGGGCAGGATGAATAACATCTCTCCCTACATGGGCAGGATGAATAACATCTCTCCCTACATGGGCAGGATGAATAACATCTCTCCCTACATGGGCAGGATGAATAACATCTCTCCCTACATGGGCAGGATGAATAACATCTCTCCCTACCTGGGCAGGATGAATAACATCTCTCCCTACCTGGGCAGGATGAATAACATCTCTCCCTACATGGGCAGGATGAATAACATCTCTCCCTACATGGGCAGGATGAATAACATCTCCCCCTACCTGGGCAGGATGAATAACATCTCTCCCTACATGGGCAGGATGAATAACATCTCTCCCTACATGGGCAGGATGAATAACATCTCTCCCTACCTGGGCAGGATGAATAACATCTCTCCCTACCTGGGCAGGATGAATAACATCTCTCCCTACATGGGCAGGATGAATAACATCTCTCCCTACCTGGGCAGGATGAATAACATCTCTCCATACCTGGGCAGGATGAATAACATCTCTCCCTACATGGGCAGGATGAATAACATCTCACCCTACCTGGGCAGGATGAATAACATCTCTCCCTACATGGGCAGGATGAATAACATCTCTCCCTACATGGGCAGGATGAATAACATCTCTCCCTACCTGGGCAGGATGAATAACATCTCTCCCTACCTGGGCAGGATGAATAACATCTCTCCCTACATGGGCAGGATGAATAACATCTCTCCCTACCTGGGCAGGATGAATAACATCTCTCCCTACCTGGGCAGGATGAATAACATCTCTCCCTACCTGGGCAGGATGAATAACATCTCTCCCTACATGGGCAGGATGAATAACATCTCTCCCTACCTGGGCAGGATGAATAACATCTCTCCCTACATGGGCAGGATGAATAACATCTCTCCCTACCTGGGCAGGATGAATAACATCTCTCCCTACCTGGGCAGGATGAATAACATCTCTCCCTACCTGGGCAGGATGAATAACATCTCTCCCTACCTGGGCAGGATGAATAACATCTCTCCCTACCTGGGCAGGATGAATAACATCTCTCCCTACCTGGGCAGGATGAATAACATCTCTCCCTACCTGGGCAGGATGAATAACATCTCTCCCTACATGGGCAGGATGAATAACATCTCTCCCTACATGGGCAGGATGAATAACATCTCTCCCTACATGGGCAGGATGAATAACATCTCTCCCTACCTGGGCAGGATGAATAACATCTCTCCCTACATGGGCAGGATGAATAACATCTCTCCCTACCTGGGCAGGATGAATAACATCTCTCCCTACATGGGCAGGATGAATAACATCTCTCCCTACCTGGGCAGGATGAATAACATCTCTCCCTACATGGGCAGGATGAATAACATCTCTCCCTACCTGGGCAGGATGAATAACATCTCTCCCTACATGGGCAGGATGAATAACATCTCTCCCTACATGGGCAGGATGAATAACATCTCTCCCTACATGGGCAGGATGAATAACATCTCTCCCTACATGGGCAGGATGAATAACATCTCTCCCTACCTGGGCAGGATGAATAACATCTCTCCCTACCTGGGCAGGATGAATAACATCTCTCCCTACATGGGCAGGATGAATAACATCTCTCCCTACCTGGGCAGGATGAATAACATCTCTCCCTACATGGGCAGGATGAATAACATCTCTCCCTACATGGGCAGGATAAATAACATCTCTCCCTACCTTGGCAGGATGAATAACATCTCTCCCTACCTGGGCAGGATGAATAACATCTCTCCCTACATGGGCAGGATGAATAACATCTCTCCCTACCTGGGCAGGATGAATAACATCTCTCCCTACCTGGGCAGGATGAATAACATCTCTCCCTACCTGGGCAGGATGAATAACATCTCTCCCTACCTGGGCAGGATGAATAACATCTCTCCCTACCTGGGCAGGATGAATAACATCTCTCCCTACCTGGGCAGGATGAATAACATCTCTCCCTACCTGGGCAGGATGAATAACATCTCTCCCTACCTGGGCAGGATGAATAACATCTCTCCCTACCTGGGCAGGATGAATAACATCTCTCCCTACCTGGGCAGGATGAATAACATCTCTCCCTACATGGGCAGGATGAATAACATCTCTCCCTACATGGGCAGGATGAATAACATCTCACCCTACATGGGCAGGATGAATAACATCTCTCCCTACCTGGGCAGGATGAATAACATCTCTCCCTACCTGGGCAGGATGAATAACATCTCACCCTACCTGGACAGGATGAATAACATCTCACCCTACCTGGGCAGGATGAATAACATCTCTCCCTACATGGGCAGGATAAATAACATCTCTCCCTACCTGGGCAGGATGAATAACATCTCACCCTACATGGGCAGGATGAATAACATCTCTCCCTACCTGGGCAGGATGAATAACATCCCACCCTACCTGGACAGGATGAATAACATCTCACCCTACCTGGGCAGGATGAATAACATCTCTCCCTACATGGGCAGGATAAATAACATCTCTCCCTACCTGGGCAGGATGAATAACATCTCACCCTACATGGGCAGGATGAATATAATGCTGTAGTGGATTTCATAATTGACAACAATCACACAGTTATGGATGTCAATTTATTAGGTACTTTCATATTGAAAACTAAATAAAATCTGTCACAGATATACATGGGGGAATCGTAATTTAGACTTCAGATTAATTTCATAATGTGTATTACATTGAGTAAAATAGTATGATACTGATAGCTTGCAGAGAGGTTTAAAACAATATTGTAATTTCTTCTGACATAGACTATGAGATAATGAAATCTTCTAAGGAGACAGTGTCTGTTTTAGTAAAATTATGTTAAGATTTGAACTACTAAAATTGTAAAATATGCAAAAAAATAAAGATATATATTGCTTATAGGACATGTTCAATAATGAAAAAACACGGACGGACTGCAAACAATCATGTGATAGAAGTGAAAAGAATTTGTTACTAAACAATATCAATTTTGAGATGACGCAATACACTATTACAATATTCTAAAATCAAAACGAAAAAAAGTCAATGTAAAAATTGTGCCGAATCTTTAAGTTGTATGCAACATCATCAAAACAATAAATACGTCTTTTTTTACACTACTGAAATATTATTCACATTAGCTTTATAACTCATTCTCCACAGTAACATATCTTCTGACACACACTATACCACACTGGCCCATTTACACACACAATTATTCACACAACCACACCAATTTAATTTAGATGATCTAAACAGTAAATGGGGTAAAGATAATTAAATGTTTATCAGAATCTGTGTCTGCTGTTGTTATAGTTGCTTGTTTTGTGGAGTGTACAGGATACTAGTTGATGTTATTGTTTATTGTCTTTTCCATGTCATGGGTGGTTGAGGGCTTCGGGTGTTGTCAGCCCTTTTTATCTGTTGTTTTGTGAGAGACGTGTAGACTACTTGATGTCACAGAGAGCAGCCACACCTCTCAGAATCCAGTGCTCGGGGATTTGTACGGTCTTCATCACGATGAAGGTGATGTAGTTGAGATCTGTTCTCTGGGGTTTCTTGTAGACAGGGCATTGATAAAGTCTGGGATCTTTAGCTTGCTGTTGGATGGCATACATATGTACAACTGGTAGCACTGTGAACAGCACTTTAGGTATGGCTTCTACCAAACGAATATTCCTCTTGTCCCAACCAGCTCCATCCAGGTACAGCCCGTAGATGTAAACACCTTCCTAAAAACATAGTAAAAATAGCCATCAGAGATGGGCATAGTTCTCAGTGCCGAAGAACTCTTTTATAAAAATTATAAAATAAAAATATCTGATTGTTGCAATCAATCTAATCCGTCTCATTTTGAGCATGTGTGCCACATATCAGAACATTGGAATAAAAATCTGCTAGTCAATCGCACTTGCAAGGAAAATATGTTTATGTCAGAATGGCGGCAATTTTGAGTCTGATCTGTGACATTTTTTAACTCATCTGGCTGGTGAACACATTGGCCAAGTTTCAGAACAATCTAATGAAAATACAGGAGTCAATTGTGCTCATAGACGGATGTCATGAGGACAACAATAATCTTCAGCTAAATTGCCTTAGGGCTCAAAATTACAGGTTAAAAATTGTTTGTGGGGTGTGGAGATGTCATCTTTGGTTCACTTAGTGAGATCATTATGTAGCACCACGCTATCCAGTGACCAGCCTTTGTGAGCGCCACGTACTACTAACCTGTGGGGGTGTGGATATGTCATCTTTGGTTCACTTAGTGAGATCATTATGTAGCACCACACTATCCAGTAACCAGCCTTTGTGAGCGCCACGCATTACTAACCTGTGGGGGTGTGGAGATGTCATTTTTGGTCCACTTAGTCAGATCATTATGTAGCACCACACTATCCAGTAACCAGCCTTTGTGAGCGCCACGCATTACTAACCTGTGGGGGTGTGGAGATGTCATCTTTGGTCCACTTAGTCAGATCATTATGTAGCACCACACTATCCAGTGACCAGCCTTTGTGAGCGCCACGTATTACTAACCTGTGGGGGTGTGGAGATGTCATCTTTGGTCCACTTAGTCAGATCATTATGTAGCACCACGCTATCCAGTGACCAGCCTTTGTGAGCACGTGTTACTTCTTGTCTCATCGCAGTCAGGAATCCTGGCAAGTTTAAAAACACCACATTTCCATTACTAATATTGGAGCCACAATAAATGTATTATCACTAGGAAAAAATAAATTGGTAAAATAGTGGTAGAATAACCTACCCTGATGACATCGCAAGGCTCTGACACAGTGACCTCCGTTTTTAAATAGAATATTTCTAATACGATAAAAAGTTTACGTCTGTTGAAAATAGCCTATTTTTCGTAGGCACTTGAAAAATTCGTCTCAATTTCATGGCATCTGACTTTTTTGGTAGGCAGTATGAGTGTCGCTTATATACAGCTGGCTGTGGAAACAAAATGGCGTTCAGTGTGACTGGGCCTGGCGCAGTAAATGAGTCAGGCGGCCCAGTCATATCGGTTAAGAATAACCCTTAAAGAGCGAAAACATATTTATATAAATCAAGAGATTCACAGGTGAAATCATCATAAATGTCTCAGTTAGCTCTTTCAGCTTCATTTGAATACCTATGTTATGGGTCTACAGGCATTATAAATAGTTTACTCTTTCAGTGCGTGGATCAATTTTAGATGTCATAATCTGACGGCTAAAATCGATCCACCATCCCCGCAACAAAAGGTTTAAATTTGGGAGATTTTTCATTCAAATTCTAAGTTTGAAGTTGTATAGTTGGATAAAGATTATTTTACTAATCGTGTTACCTTGCGGGTTGAAGAATCCGGTCATCCAGAACACAGTAGGTCGGCCTGAGAAGATCCAGGTGGAGAATTGGTCGTTCCTCTCCAGCATCTCAGTGAACCAGAAACCAAGAGTGGTGGATTTCCAGGAGATTTTCTCCCACAGCTGGGGCACCTTAGCATCGTACATGTTGTCAAGGGCATCACGCAAATTCTGTCAACCACACAATAAACATTATCAACAGCATAATCCCAGACGTTCACATTTGAAAAGTTGGTGGAGAGTGAACAAACCTGACCTAGAAGTTGGAGGGGAGTGATCATTCACCAGTCAACCACAATGACAAACCCGTTGTTGAAGATGGATATATACTCAGGGCAGCAGAGCCAGTTTGAAAAGAGTAATAACTATGGACGAGGTAGGTGTAATTTTTAGGATGAAAAAATGTTTATTGAATGTCAGCTGAATGGCCAGTTTGAGGTCAGTGAGTGTACCTGTGGTATGTGTGGACTATATACATGTGTAGTATGTGTGACTGACCTCATTCATAATGATGGTTCCTTCTATGGCCAGCTTGAGGTCAGTGAGTGTACCTGTAGTATGTGTGGACTATATACATGTGTAGTATGTGTGACTGACCTCATTCAGAATGATGGTTCCCTCTATGGCCAGCTTGAGGTCGGTGAGTGTACTACATGATAAATGTCTACCTGTAGTATGTGTGGACTATATACATGTGTAGTATGTGTGACTGACCTCATTCAGAATGATGGTTCCCTCTATGGCCAGCTTGAGGTCGGTGAGTGTACTACATGATAAATGTGTACCTGTAGTATGTGTGGACTATATACATGTGTAGTATGTGTGACTGACCTCATTCATGATGATGGTTCCCTCTATGGCCAGCTTGAGGTCGGTGAGTGTACTACATGATAAATGTGTACCTGTAGTATGTGTGGACTATATACATGTGTAGTATGTGTGACTGACCTCATTCATGATGATGGTTCCCTCTATGGCCAGCTTGAGGTCAGTGAGTGTACTACATTATAAATGTCTACCTGTAGTATGTGTGGACTATATACATGTGTAGTATGTGTGACTGACCTCATTCAGAATGATGGTTCCCTCTATGGCCAGCTTGAGGTCGGTGAGTGTACTACATGATAAATGTCTACCTGTAGTATGTGTGGACTATATACATGTGTAGTATGTGTGACTGACCTCATTCATGATGATGGTTCCCTCTATGGCCAGCTTGAGGTCAGTGAGTGTACTACATGATAAATGTCTACCTGTAGTATGTGTGGACTATATACATGTGTAGTATGTGTGACTGACCTCATTCAGAATGATGGTTCCCTCTATGGCCAGCTTGAGGTCGGTGAGTGTACTACATGATAAATGTCTACCTGTAGTATGTGTGGACTATATACATGTGTAGTATGTGTGACTGACCTCATTCATAATGATTGTTCCTTCTATGGCCAGCTTGAGGTCAGTGAGTGTACTCCATGATAAATGTCTACCTGTAGTATGTGTGGACTATATACATGTGTAGTATGTGTGACTGACCTCATTCATAATGATTGTTCCTTCTATGGCCAGCTTGAGGTCAGTGAGTGTACTCCATGATAAATGTCTACCTGTAGTTTGTGTGGACTATATACATGTGTAGTATGTGTGACTGACCTCATTCATGATGATGGTTCCCTCTATGGCCAGCTTGAGGTCGGTGAGTGTACTACATGATAAATGTCTACCTGTAGTTTGTGTGGACTATATACATGTGTAGTATGTGTGACTGACCTCATTCATGATGATGGTTCCCTCTATGGCCAGCTTGAGGTCAGTGAGTGTACTACATGATAAATGTCTACCTGTAGTATGTGTGGACTATATACATGTGTAGTATGTGTGACTGACCTCATTCAGAATGATGGTCCCCTCTATGGCCAGCTTGAGGTCAGTGAGTGTACCTGTAGTATGTGTGGACTATATACATGTGTAGTATGTGTGACTGACCTCGTTCATGATGATGGTCCCCTCTATGGCCAGCTTGAGGTCAGTGAGTGTACTACATGATAAATGTGTACCTGTAGTATGTGTGGACTATATACATGTGTAGTATGTGTGACTGACCTCATTCATGATGATGGTTCCCTCTATGGCCAGCTTGAGGTCAGTGAGTGTACTACATGATAAATGTGTACCTGTAGTATGTGTGGACTATATACATGTGTAGTATGTGTGACTGACCTCGTTCATGATGATGGTCCCCTCTATGGCCAGCTTGAGGTCAGTGAGTGTACCTGTAGTATGTGTGGACTATATACATGTGTAGTATGTGTGACTGACCTCGTTCATGATGATGGTCCCCTCTATGGCCAGCTTGAGGTCGGTGAGTGTACCTGTAGTATGTGTGGACTATATACATGTGTAGTATGTGTGACTGACCTCGTTCATGATGATGGTCCCCTCTATGGCCAGCTTGAGGTCAGTGAGTGTACCTGTAGTATGTGTGGACTATATACATGTGTAGTATGTGTGACTGACCTCGTTCATGATGATTGTTCCTTCTATGGCCAGCTTGAGGTCAGTGAGTGTACCTGTAGTATGTGTGGACTATATACATGTGTAGTATGTGTGACTGACCTCGTTCATGATGATGGTTCCTTCTATGGCCAGCTTGAGGTCGGTGAGTGTACTACATGATAAATGTCTACCTGTAGTATGTGTGGACTATATACATGTGTAGTATGTGTGACTGACCTCGTTCATGATGATGGTCCCCTCTATGGCCAGCTTGAGGTCAGTGAGTGTACCTGTAGTATGTGTGGACTATATACATGTGTAGTATGTGTGACTGACCTCATTCATGATGATGGTTCCCTCTATGGCCAGCTTGAGGTCGGTGAGTGTACTACATGATAAATGTGTACCTGTAGTATGTGTGGACTATATACATGTGTAGTATGTGTGACTGACCTCGTTCATGATGATGGTCCCCTCTATGGCCAGCTTGAGGTCAGTGAGTGTACCTGTAGTATGTGTGGACTATATACATGTGTAGTATGTGTGACTGACCTCATTCATGATGATGGTTCCCTCTATGGCCAGCTTGAGGTCGGTGAGTGTACTACATGATAAATGTGTACCTGTAGTATGTGTGGACTATATACATGTGTAGTATGTGTGACTGACCTCGTTCATGATGATGGTCCCCTCTATGGCCAGCTTGAGGTCAGTGAGTGTACCTGTAGTATGTGTGGACTATATACATGTGTAGTATGTGTGACTGACCTCGTTCATGATGATGGTCCCCTCTATGGCCAGCTTGAGGTCGGTGAGTGTACCTGTAGTATGTGTGGACTATATACATGTGTAGTATGTGTGACTGACCTCGTTCATGATGATGGTCCCCTCTATGGCCAGCTTGAGGTCAGTGAGTGTACCTGTAGTATGTGTGGACTATATACATGTGTAGTATGTGTGACTGACCTCGTTCATGATGATGGTCCCCTCTATGGCCAGCTTGAGGTCGGTGAGTGTACTCCATGATAAATGTCTACCTGTAGTATGTGTGGACTATATACATGTGTAGTATGTGTGACTGACCTCGTTCATGATGATGGTCCCCTCTATGGCCAGCTTGAGGTCGGTGAGTGTACCTGTAGTATGTGTGGACTATATACATGTGTAGTATGTGTGACTGACCTCGTTCATGATGATGGTCCCCTCTATGGCCAGCTTGAGGTCAGTGAGTGTACCTGTAGTATGTGTGGACTATATACATGTGTAGTATGTGTGACTGACCTCGTTCATGATGATGGTCCCCTCTATGGCCAGCTTGAGGTCAGTGAGTGTACCTGTGGTATGTGTGGACTATATACATGTGTAGTATGTGTGACTGACCTCATTCATGATGATGGTTCCCTCTATGGCCAGCTTGAGGTCGGTGAGTGTACTACATGATAAATGTCTACCTGTAGTATGTGTGGACTATATACATGTGTAGTATGTGTGACTGACCTCATTCATGATGATGGTCCCCTCTATGGCCAGCTTGAGGTCGGTGAGTGTACTACGCACTACAAACAGCACCTTCTGCATACGATCAATCTCTTGTCTCAGGAAAATGTTCAGCGGTTGTAAAATTCCCATCTTTCTCAAACGTTCACGCACCTAAAACCAAAAATATTCCACAAATACATAACTGACCAAACATCAATAAGCATTTTCTATAGCAGAATTTTGTTTGTTAAATAACAAGCAAGACTATGTGTAGGCAGATAGTGCATTGTATGCAAACAATGTGTTATGTATATATCAATCAGAGTAAATGTCAAAGCAAGTTCAAGTTGAGATGATATCATACAAGACATGATTCACTTTATTTATTGTAGTGCATTGGAAAAAGATGAACAAAAAAAAAACAAATCATACAGCTAAATAAATTTAATTTTAGCACATGTATTATTCTTTTAACGACAGACTAGCATTAGATCACTAATCTTGTTTTCACCTCATGGGGAACATAATCTTCGGGTAGCTTCTGCAGCATGTCATCAGCTAGTTTATAGACTACACTCTCTCTGGTCTCTCCTCCTCCTCCACCGCTGTCCTTGGGCTGAATGTCCATGATCGTGTCCAGGACCTCCTTGGCCATATTACTCTGGTATCTGCAGAAAATAACATATCTAGCGTGAAACAGATGATAGTTAATAATTGGGTAAAACAGCTGTCAACAGACTTAACTCTTTAAGCCCTCACAATGCATTAAAGCATTTTACATCTCTGAAAAATGATTGAATTTCCTAAAAACTAGTGGTTTTAGAACAAAAATTTTCATGGAACTGTTTTAAAAATAACAGTATATTTTTTCCATTTGTCACCCACTTTAAGTCATCTTCATGCACTACAAGGCGAGAATTGCGACAGCAATTCGCGGCTTGTAGTGCATGAAGATGACAATTTCAAATTCAGGCTCGAAAGGGTTAAACCTTAAAGCTCATAATCATAGAATTTATAATTTCATCCACTTGACGTTGTATCTCACTACCACGACACACAACACCAAGTAGGCAAATAATACTTACATGTGTACAATCTTGGTGTTGTATCTCACTACCACGACACACAACACCAAGTAGGCAAATAATACTTACAAGTGTACAATCTTGGTGTTGTATCTCACTACCACGACACACAACACCAAGTAGGCAAATAATACTTACAAGTGTACAATCTTGGTGTTGTATCTCACTACCACGACACACAACACCAAGTAGGCAAATAATACTTACAAGTGTACAATCTTGGTGTTGTATCTCACTACCACGACACACAACACCAAGTAGGCAAATAATACTTACAAGTGTACAATCTTGGTGTTGTATCTCGCTATCATGACCTACAATCTCAAGTAGGCAAATAATACTTACATGAAGTTGTGGATAGCGGTGACTTCAAGTGGGTGATAATTACTTATATCTGTTTATTTTGAGACTAAACATTTGCAAATCTTGTTGATTGTTTAAACGCTCATTTCATTCCAAATAAATGTGAATTGATCATTTAATCAAATAAATTAAAAAGACTCTAGTCACGCTTAGCCCTGGGCTAAAGCAACGTCTTGCATTTACCGGGAGTTGACTTACGTGATGTCAGCGTTGCCATGAAGACCAAAGGCTTCTGGTGAGTCTACGAGAGGCATAGCTTCAATCAGGGACATATACTCCTCTATCTTCTTTACTTTAGGAATGGTATAGCCAACATAAAACTGAAAGCTGTCCAGGAACATAACGTCACCAAACCACACCTGTACACACATATTGGATAAGAATAGAACCAAGCATCATAATTTGCTACAAATATTCAATAAAGATTGATGAATAAGTAACCCTAACCCTGGCTATTTGTGTGACTGTAAATTCCTGACAAATCTAGGTTTTTTCAAATGTTGTGCTTTTGTAATACATTAATTTATTATACTCCTTAAATAATATACATTTTGCTGCTCGTTTTCCATATAATTTTTTATTGAATATAGAGCACAGTTCTGTGAAGATAACAGACACCAAGAAAATTCTTATGTACCTTTGCAGTCAATTATGTTAACTTTTCTAAGAGTCTGCAAGCTCTGAATCTACAAATTATATGTTTCTATGTTGAATTAGACCATTCTTGAGTGTCAAAGCTTTTATATAATTGACCCTATATAATAAGATAAAGTAAATCTTTTCACCTTGGCGAATGTATTCAGCAGCCGTTTATCATAGTCATCTGTTACACGACCACCATATTGCACCTCTCCTAACATGTAGCGTACAGTGTTCCACGAGACTCCCTATAAGACACAATAACATTATCCTTGTAGTACCGGTAGCAAAATACAAATATGGTCACTGTGCATTGTAATGTGATTTTAGTGATATCAGATTAACATACCTTTTTAGGATCTATGTCATCCAGATGGTTCTGTACAAACTGAACGCTTGCCGTCCAATCAGCAGAGTTAAACTCATATGGGATGTTCCATCCCAGGGGTCCAAATTTACGACGCTCCTGGTTGATAACAAAAGTTTATTAAGGTACACTTTGATTTACAAAGCACTTTGACTCCTTGGATATGAGAGGGTGTATCTGCCACTTTACAAAGTGACAGATACACCCTTCCATGTCCAAGGGTAAGGACTTACCGTGACTTATGTTTCATACAAATACTCTCCCATAAATCACAGTAGCATCCACAATCAATGATATAAAATAATAATGAGCTAGTTTGTTTTGCAAGTAGAAATTTTCAACCAAAATGTGACAATGAGAGATTTAGTTCTTTCCAGTTCTTTGCACATCACCCTTTAAAGTTTAAGCTCTACATTATGAAATCATTATTTTACCCACTGAAGTTGTGTGTCGCTGCCACGACCCACAACTTCAAGTGAGTAAAATTACTTACATTTGGACAATGTGAATTAAAACATATGCCAATCAGTTAAACCCTCAAAGCACTGGAATATTTTTCACATAAACCATGAAGACCAAAGGTTTTTTTCAATTTGAAATCATCATTAATGTCTTCGTCAGCTCTTTCTGATTCATTTGAATACCTATGTTATGTTTTTTTTTAATTATTTCAGTGCTGGGACTATATCTATATATGTCAGAATCTGATGTCTACAGATGTAAGATTCTGATGTATAAAGAAGGTCCGCAAGGTTAATGCTGATTTCCCAAATTTTCTTGTTTGAAGGAGAATAAAAAGACTGGAAACGGCTATAGATGCGATTAGCACTTTTATTAAGGGTTGAAGATCAAATGTGAGTGATTTCAGCCAGATTACAAGACTTTGATAGCCACAAGTAATTTTTCTTGTTAGGGAGATTTTTACTAGTGGCAGATTATGATGATTGTCAGAATCAATCATCATAATCTGCCACTTTTGAACCTTTTGGTTGTCAGAATTTTTTTAATTTAACAGAAAATGATATTACTCTTTGTTTTCAAGTTAATTGTTTTTAAAACTAGCTGATTACGCTTTAAAGCATATGTGTAAAATGTTAGTTGCATAGAAAGTTATATTCCGCCCACGTTTAATAAACGTACCTGTACGACAGTGTGCAGGAAAGACACTCCATATAGAATGGGTTTCCACTGCATCATATTATTGATGTCCAGGAAGTCTTGTGTTATTGCAGCATAAGTCCGCTTCAATCCAGCCTTAATTCCTAATGGCGGCTCATTGGTAAACTTGATAGATGCCTGCACAAAATCAGGTGGAATTTGGTTCAATTTTAATATAACATAAACATGATTTCTTAGTGTGATAGGCTTTTTATTGGCCCGACGCAAATCCCAGCAACCCAAGGCAAACCAGCGGGCTGCTAGCATCTGTGGAGGGCCAATAAAAAAGCCTATCGCACATAAAAAATCATGTTATTACTATTATTATCGCTTATCCACAAAATCTTGAAAACATATTTATTATTTGTCTACAAATCCAGCATAGGCCTACATGTCTACGCAGATACTAACCACCTTGCTAAATATCACAGATCACCCTTCTTCAGCCAGGTGTCAGCCATGGTAGCCATGTAAACTGGCGACCCCCCCTCCGCCTGTAACATTGATCAGTGCTACCCGCATAGAACAGGCGGGCAACTGTACTTCTGTACAAGCCGAAAACACTGCCTGTTATAGGCAGTCCACTGTGCTTACACACAGATAGTCTAGCAGCCCTGAGAGTAGGGCTGATAGCCAAATATTACGCACGCATAAAGTAGCAATATTCTACTAGTAGCTCTCTCAAGTGATAATAATGATGGTTATCATTAACCTTGTAGGTCATATTTATGTTGAGAGAGCCATTTTTATGCAGACATAAAATATTACCAGTAAACCAACATTTAAGCTGCAAACTATACCAAAAACAAGACAGTGTCAGAGACTGCAAACCTCGCTGAAATTAATTATTGTAATCTGGATCCAAATCGTAATACGGATCATCCTCAAAATTTAATGGACTGATCCTTGGCTTGATAATCGTAAAGTGTTTTTATGGTCATATATGGTCTGGTTTTATAAGCATCATGTTTTGGTTTAGCTAAAGCTAATCATGTAGGATTTATCACCTAGAAGTAGATTATATTGACTGATATAAACAGTAAATATAATATGATGTAATTGAGGTTGTACCAGAAGTAAAATCATAAAGAGCATACTCTACAATAGCCTGCCGCCATTATTGAAATTGTCCGAGAACTGGTTATTGGTAACATGCAGAAAAAAATTGAGTACGATACAAGAAAAATTTCTTGAGTTACTGCACCCAAAAATTAAAATTAATGACGTAAAAGGCTATAAATCATTGATTTTTTAGGTATAAATTTGAGCAGGATACATGAAAAACTTATGAAGTATAATTAAAAATACCGTATTATCCCTAATAAACGCGCCGGTCGCGGAGACGAAGTTGGGGCACGTTTATTATGTGCACAAAAATGTTAATCTGTATTTCACGGCCGCGGCGCCGTCATTAAGCCATGCGACATTGGTGAGAACTGACTGCACATGCAAGCCCCCATCCACTCTGACGCCGCCACTCGTGCGCGCTGGCAGCAGGTGTAACTGGTGTGTTAACACAGGCTGACACCTTATGCAGCCACGGCAGGCTAGACGATGCGGTCACCATCATATTTCATCTTGGAGTGTTCTTATTTGGGCACGACGAGATCTAAATATGGTATTTGTTTTTAGATACATTGGAATAATAGAAATGCGTCAGCGGCATACTGTATGAATGCTTTAAAAAGACGTAGGCCTAACTGATTCAATTTACGTCTAATTTCACACAGTGTGTAGGCCTCAGAATGTCTGCCACAGCAGACCGTCCCCGGCCTGATGACGTCATCTACTCTTGCCGGCCTTAGCCCGCCACTTATTAAATGATGGTATCACCCATAAGGTAAAATTAGCGCCGTAAAAATCACAATAAATTGCCTATTTAGATTTTTTTCAGCCATTATTGAACATGTACAACAATGATTAAGAGCATGCAGGACAAATTTGACCAGGATACATGAAAAACTTGTCAAATAATGGTGCCCACAAATAAATGTTAACGCTGACGCCACCACCGAAGTTCAATCGCAATAGCTCACCTTTTCAATTAATTTTAATAAAGATAAACTTCATGTTTAAATTATGACAGAGTCTGGTAGCAACATTCATGCTGTTAATAATGAGATATTTAAAAAAATATTTAAATTAATAAAAAAAGATTAGTCTCAAATCTACTTAAATGTCAATTTTTTAAGTGTTGACCTGCCATGCTTTCTCATACGGCCGGGTGCCGAGTGATCCCATATCATACGGCTGGGTGCCGAGTGGTCCCATATCATACCTGTAGCAGACTAATAGGAAATCCACCATGTGGCTCCGTAGTGATCCATACACGGAACTGCTCATGTACAGTTTCTGTCTCTGTCACTATCTCCAGCAATTCATCCATGAATCCAAGTCCCAAATGACAGTTTTGGAGCAGTGCCCAGCCCCCCTAGAATATAAACACACTTGGATAAATGTTGAAAAGTCAACAGTTATTTTTGTTACTAATGCTTATATTTCCAAATAACAAGAAATCTAAAACATATTTGTTTTAGTTACTGAGCATTGACCAAAACATATTTTAAATTGTAAAGGGTGGATTTTACTTGATATGTACCAGAGCGTAATGTATACATTTTGTGTGTGTATTCAGTAATTGACATATTTCAGATCTATTCACATGTTGTTGTACATATTGATATTGGTGAATCATGATTGGAGATGTGGTAAGAGGCTATGGTTGTTGTACGTATTGATATTGGTGATTTATGAATGGTGATATGGTAAGAGGCTATGTGCTCACATTCTGCATGAACTGGCTTAGCAGCCGACGAGCATGAACTTCTTGACCTTGACCCATGGAAATAGCCCGAACCTCTATAAAGAATGATAAACAAAATGAAAGTACGTCTAAAATCATACCATTATAATAAAACACCAAACCTCTTAACCCTTTAAACCCTCACGATGCAGATGCATCAAATCATCATTTTGCATCTCGGAAGAGTATTTTAATTTTCTACGTCTAGGGGGTTTAGAACGAAAATTTTCATGGAACTGTTTTAATAATAACAATTTTTTTGGTAATATGCCACCCACTTCAAATCATTATCACCCAATAGAGGTCGAGAATTGCGACAGCAATTCGTGGCTTGTATTGCATGAAGATGACAATGTTCAATTCAGGCTTGAAAGGGTCAATTAAACACAAATTAGCAACCATACAATCTAAACAAAAATAAAGGGTGGACATAATACATGTATGTCTGATCATAAGTGAGACAGAAATGCTTAAACTAGTTTTTATTGACATCAAGTATAAATCAGGTACTGACCAACATTGAGTTTTTTGCCGAGATCTTCAATCTGGTTGGTTGGATCAGAGCCCATGGAGAGTAGACAGATGAGGGGGGTACGTATATCACTTTCTGCCCAGGTGGCCTTTAGGTCAAGCAGCACAGTGTCAGCGTAACGCTCACCCATAGAGTCTGCAATGTACTTCCTGGCTTGTGCTATAGTACGATCTGGGCACCAAGATCTAAAATAATCAAACATATCCCGATGGAGGAGAAATTTTGGAAACACTGACTATACACTACACAAAATGACTGACGGAAATAGTAAAAAATACAAACAATTAAAAAAAAACATGGAGATTAGAAGGTGATTGAATGTTTCAAATCTTTCATTGAATTGGCAGATTATAAAAATTTTATTAAAAATTTGCTATCATAACAAATTTAAATGTTTTTGCTTTGGGTAAATTCCAGTATTTCGCTGAATGTTGCTTGTTGAATGTTACCCTGTATAGTTGACTCCTTTCACCGCTAATCATCACTATAGATATGCTGAGGAGAAATGATCACTAAATATGTGAGATTAGCTGATGTTTTGACTGAAATTCTGTATATTTAGGTACTTTTACTCACTTGCGGGTGGATGAGGATATAAATTATTACAAGGTAAATATCCAAATGAATAAAGAAGTAGAATAGGATGATATTATATGGAGACTGACCTGAGAAGGAGTAGTTTTCTAAACGTATCGAGAGACGATGTATAACCATCAGGAATCTGTTCCTCTTCTGGAGCGTCTTTATCAAACCACGTGTGCCAACCTTTCTCATTACGCATCACCTGAAAATATAAAAAAATACAACAACATTAAACTCAATTATTATTGTCCAAGCCAGACATAATCGACTTATTACTTGTTCACTCAATATATTTCCGGCTATATTTTTTAGTCATTTGAAGCTGGAATTGCTAAATCAATTTCCAGCTAAGATCACTCCCAAATTAAATTATTTCATGAAATGATCACCTACCACAAACTATTAGTGACCCGCCACGAGTCAGATTTTATCAGGATAATTTTTTAAATGAATACACATAGGTATAGCAGGACAAGGGTTAAATTACCTAAATTTTATGAACTACTGTCTATTTTATTATCTGCACTGAAAATATTACCCACACAGCTATCTATGCGTATAAAAATGAGCTGTTTCTAACCTGTGACAGGATCTCTGAGAACTGCTTGAGTTTACTGAGTTCTACCAGATTAAGCCATGTCATATCTGTGATCCATTTACACGGCTTAGGCTGCACAGCATTCAGATCCAAGGCCGCCCCACCTGTAATATTATACAATAAGCCATGTCATATCTGTAATCCATTTACACGGTTTACACAGCATTCAGATCCAGGGCTGCCCCACCTATAATATTATAGAATAAGCCATGTCATATCTGTCATCCATTTACACGGCTTACACAGCATTCAGATCCAGGGTTGCCCCACCTATAATATTATACAATAAGCCATGTCATATCTGTCATCCATTTACACGGCTTACACAGCATTCAGATCCAAGGCCGCCCACCTATAATAATATACAATAAGCCATGTCATATCTGTCATCCATTTACACGGTTTGCACAGCATTCAGATTCAAGGCCGCCCCACCTGTAATTTTATACAATAAGCCATGTCATATCTGTAATCCATTTACACGGTTTACACAGCATTCAGATCCAAGGCCGCCCCACCTATAATATTATACAATAAGCCATGTCATATCTGTCATCCATTTACACGGCTGCACAGCATTCAGATCCAAGGCCGCCCCACCTATAATATTATACAATAAGCCATGTCATATCTGTCATCCATCTACACGGCTGCACAGCATTCAGATCCAAGGCCGCCCCACCTATAATATTATACAATAAGCCATGTCATATCTGTCATCCATTTACACGGCTTACACAGCATTCAGATCCAGGGTTGCCCCACCTATAATATTATACAATAAGCCATGTCATATCTGTCATCCATTTACACGGCTTACACAGCATTCAGATCCAAGGCCGCCCCACCTATAATATTATACAATAAGCCATGTCATATCTGTCATCCATCTACATGGTTTAGGCTGCACAGCATTCAGATCCAGGGCCGCCCCACCTATAATATTATACAATAAGCCATGTCATATCTGTCATCCATTTACACGGTTTGCACAGCATTCAGATCTAGGGTTGCCCCACCTATAATATTATACAATAAGCCATGTCATATCTGTCATCCATTTACACGGCTTACACAGCA
The DNA here is from genome assembly GCA_964017125.1 of Flabesymbios commensalis. Classification (NCBI taxonomy): domain Eukaryota; kingdom Metazoa; phylum Annelida; class Polychaeta; order Terebellida; family Flabelligeridae; genus Flabesymbios; species Flabesymbios commensalis. Next base: position 954,917 of record OZ024914.1, read on the forward strand.
TTCAGATCCAAGGCCGCCCCACCTATACTATTATACAATAAGCCATGTCATATCTGTCATCCATTTACACGGTTTGCACAGCATTCAGATCTAGGGCCGCCCCACCTATAATATTATACAATAAGCCATGTCATATCTGTCATCCATTTACACGGCTTACACAGCATTCAGATCCAGGGTTGCCCCACCTATAATATTATACAATAAGCCATGTCATATATGTCATCCATTTACATGGCTTACACAGCATTCAGATCCAGGGCCGCCCCATCTATAATATTATACAGCAAGCCATGTCATATCTGTCATCCATCTACACGGTTTGCACAGCATTCAGATCTAGGGCCGCCCCACTTATAATATTATACAATAAGCCATGTCATATCTGTCATCCATTTACACGGCTTACACAGCATTCAGATCCAGGGTTGCCCCACCTATAATATTATACAATAAGCCATGTCATATCTGTCATCCATTTACACGGCTTACACAGCATTCAGATCCAGGGCCGCCCCATCTATAATATTATACAATAAGCCATGTCATATCTGTCATCCATTTACACGGCTGACACAGCATTCAGATCCAAGGCCGCCCACCTATAATATTATACAATAAGCCATGTCATATCTGTCATCCATCTACATGGTTTAGGCTGCACAGCATTCAGATCCAAGGCGGCTCCACCTATAATATTATACAATAAGCCATGTCATATCTGTCATCCATTTACACAGCTTACACAGCATTCAGATCCAGGGCCGCCCCACCTGTAATATTATACAATATCTGCTATAACCCTCAAAGCACTAATCTGTTTCATTGTATATCAGCAGGGTAGCGCCATGTTCACCCTCACATCCCAGTATCGCAGCAGTGATCCTCCTGCAGTGTCTGTGTTCCATCTAGTCATTTTTTATCCGATTATATTTACAAGATTGACATATATTTTTAGTCATATTGTAAATATATCAGTATTTTTAGTGATTATTTCACTGGGTCAGTGTAGTGAGACACAACTTGAAGTAGGTACAAATTTAAATTATGTAGGTATAAAGGATCTTGAATTATTATACAACATTGCTATGGAGCAAAAGATTCTGGATGTTGCAAAAATGATAAATTGACACTTGTCATGTCTACCTTTGCTACCTAAATGTTTAAGCTCACACAAGGAATGTCATATGTTGGACAAGACTATTGCGTATTGTATATGAATCTGTTAACTACACATTTACAACAGTAAATTAATGCGACAATTCCTAAAATATCTGATTCCGGGCAACACCATTTTCTCTTGAACAACATATAATTGAACTCTTTAAGTTGTTTAGATCAAGATGTGCAAATGTTGGTCTCAAATTTAATAAATATGAGTATTTTCCACCCATTCCAAGTTGTGGATTGCAATGGCGAGACACAACTTCCAAGTTGATGAAAACTCACAGTGCTTCAAGGGTTATGTATGTCATGTTGTATATATATGAGACATAGGTGCAACATGTGTTACATGCATAGTTCACAATTATCAATTTGAAGCAAATGAGATAATGTAATTATGTTACTACATCTATGAGAGGTGGTGTGATAAGATACCTTTGATTAGGACCTGGAACTCGTTGTGTTGTACTTTATCTTGCTGGACATCTATCTTCAATGTGAGGAGCACGGTGAAGAGGAACTTGTGGTTTTCATACAGTCCACGACACGTGTACTTGAACACCTCATATGTCAGGAAGTGTATAATGTTATGTATTCTCTTACTATTCACTGGCGACTTCTCTGACCTGTAAACAGTAAAAATCCCTTAGAGACGTGATGTTGATTATTGCTTCACACTTAATCACATGTGCTCTATTAAAAAAATAGTATAATAATGTAGCCAACTGTAACCCAGCTACAGTTGGCTACATTATTATACTATATTTTAATCAGTACCAGATCATTCTAGTGTACCTAAAGAAAAACATTGTTGAATAATTTAGACAACATTTGGCTTAATTTTCTACAATTTTTGAATCAGTATCAGATCAATCTAGTGTGTAAAAAAAGAACAATTACAGAATAATTTAGCTGGATGTTATAAATTGTATGCGCTTTTTACAGCAGTTGATGTTGTCATCTCTGAAACATACATATCTCACATATCAACAGCAGAAATTCTAAACTTTGGTTTGATATACCAGCTTTAGGCCACACTTAAGAAATTTTACCAAATTTTCATATGCTGATAAGTGGAAATCGCGATAAAATTCCATAGAAGTTAAAGGGTTAACCTTTGAGCCCTTACAATGCTGAAATATTTAACCCTTATCCTGCTGATCATGACTATTGTCATTTTTAATCTGTTTTATTAGTCGAACAAATCACAGTTATTGGGTATGAAATGTGTATGAACAACAAGATTTGCAAATATTTATGCTCAAACTAAACAAATATGAGTAATTTTCAGCCACTTGAAGTTGTGGGTCGCGGTAGCGAGACACAACTTTAAGTGGCTGAAAAATTAAATAAATCAACTTATCAGGATAAGGGTTAATAGTCGAAAAGGCTAAATTACATTAAAAAGCTCATGTAAAACAGCTTGGTTAGCTCTATCAGGTTCATTTAACCCCTCCAGCCCTCATGATGCATTACAGTATCATTATACATCCCTGAAAACAGACTTAATTTTAATACAACCAAGGGTTTTAGAAGAAAATTTCCATGATAGTGGTTCACCAATACAAGGTCATGGAAAATTTTCTTTACTTTTCCACCCACTTCAAATCATCTTCATCCACTATAAGTCGAGAATTGCGGCAATGAAAGCGTTAAATCTGTGCAGGAATTGAATTTTTACGTCAGATTCTGTTGAGATGATGAATAACAGTGAGAGGAAATACTTACCAGGTCTAGTTGATTTTACATCTTGACAAAAATGTATGCATAGTTCCAGCAAACTTAATAGCTTATTTTACACTTATCAAATTAATAATCATACTTGAACTTCATACTTGAACTTCAAGTGGGTAAAAATAGATCTGCATGATTTGCATCAAAACAATCTAGCTAGGTATATGTGAAATTATCCTTAAAATTTTTTGTTTGAGGGGCAGATTTGACGAGCACTGGTCAACAAATTCACAAACTTCAGAAATACATATAGCATTTCATGTGGGAGGTGGTTTGCACCTCACTAGGTTTTGCAAATTAAAAAAAATGCCTGCAGCAAATTTTTTTGATATACGTATGCTTTGTGTTTTATAAAGTCCCAAAGTGAAACATTTTAAATGATTCATCATAGTTGGGTTTTTCACAGCAATTTGAAATTATCATAAATGTCTTAGTACCTAGCTCCTTCCGCTTCATTAGAATACCTATGTTATGGGTCTTTATAACAAATGTGATTCTTTCAGTGTGGGGATCGTCTTTAGGCGTCAGAAAGGCTGTTCCCGAGTTGAAAAGGCTAAGTATGTGATTAGTGGAGAGCAACATAACATCTCCTATGGTGAACATTTTGCCTTTAAATATAATGACCTATTTTGCTCCATTTTTTTAAAAGATGAAATAAATACCTTGTAATAAAGTAACAAAATCTGACTTAAATGACAACACTTATCATACATCAAAAGGTGATCAACTGGCACCATATCAATATAATATGCAACATCAAAACTAATAATGGCAAGTAAAAAAAAATTAATTGAAAGTTATGAGAGTATGTGTACTTGGCCATGGAAAGATCGAAGATACCAAGGAACTGTCGGAGTGAAGTTTGGTACATACAGTTGACAACACTCATCTCGCAGATGAGGAAATATAGAATACTGCCACGAGTGGCCACTGTAAACAACATGAGGATATATAGGATACTGCCACGAGTGGCCACTAAACAACACACTCAACATGTTACCTGATAGTGATTCACGCTAAAATATCACACATTCACAAATAGTTATAATATGCTGAATTTAATTTGTCATCTAAATTTCTAATCCCACGAACACAAAATGGCATCTGTAATTATTTGGATATATGTTCAGCTGAGATCTATTGTGAATCAAAGGGTTGGTAAAGGTTAATCCTCACCATCAGTAGTTATTTGGATATATGTTCAGCTGAAATCTATTGGGAATCAAAGGGTTGGTAAAGGTTAATCCTCACCATCAGTAGTTATTTGGATATATGTTCAGCTGAGATTTGTTGTGGAATATTTAATACAAATCACTGTGAATCAATGGGTCGGTAAAGGTTAATCCTGACACATTGTACTTCAAAAGTCACTACATTCAGTATTACAAGTGGTATTACAAATACAATATGCAATCAATATTCAACAGTAAGACAAGTATCTTAGCACACAGGATCAGGGTCATCATCAAATAAAAGATAAAATGAAAGCAATCTGGAAATATGAGAAAAAATACAAAATCACAAATTTACCACAAACCTAACATTTAGTCATACAAAATTATTTTGTTTTTGCTAGTGAAATATATGATTTTAAGTTTTATGAGAAGGTGATTTCACCACGAGAGAGCGTACCTGGTCTGAATTCTTCTCTTGCCTCATTGATCTTGATTTCTGTATCTGCAGCTACGGCCAGCTTCTCACTAACCTCAGAAGCCGTTGTTTTAGTAATGGCAAGCACTTCAATAAGTGACACATCATCCACAAGAGAGCCCTATAAAAATAAAATCTTTCAAAATAGCATATCAAACTTGTATTAATACATCTGCAAACACAAACATGTGCCCTGCCATGTGAAAAGGTACATCAAGGTGGAATCGTTACAAATATTTCATTTATAAGTCATTTTAATGACTTCTTAAGTAAAATTAAAAGGGATTTTCACCCACTTAGAAGTTGTGGGTAGCGGTAGTGTGACACAACTTCAAGTCGGTGAAAATTAAAATAAGGATGTTTGTGGAATGGGCCTTAGTACCTTAGTACTGGTCAGTTTGTACAGCAGGTTGTCTTCTAGCTCCTGCATCTTCCGGGTGTTGGCCGTCACATCTTCCATCAGTTTGATTCTCTCGGCCTCCAGCTCCTAGAAAAACAGAAAACATACCAAATATAAACATGCACTACATTTCAAAACAAAAAATATATTCTCATCATAAAATTTCATTGTGATATTTGCTAGAAATATATTGCTAACAACTAAAACATTTTTGTCAGAGATTACAGAGTCCATAGTGCATAGTGACTTGCCTGTTTCTCCGTCAATATTACACGCCCCAACAGCTGATCTTCCAATCCTTTCATGGTCACAGTAAAGTCAATGATGGCTGTTCTCGCACTGATCTGTATCACAGCACACACACAATCAACAGATAGAATAGTCAATTTGAAATCATCATAAATGTCTTAGCTTAGCTTAGCTCTTTCCGCTTCATTTGAATACCTATATTATGGCCAACATAAATTGTATACTTCTTTCAGTACGGGGACATCAGAATCTGACATCTACAGACATCAGATTCTGACGTATAAGGACAGTCCCCGCACTGAAAGGGTTAAATAGAATACTGCTTTGTCACAGCAGTCCATGACCATATGCTGCTTTGTCACAGCAGTCCATGACTATATGCTGCTTTGTCACAGCAGTCCATGACTATATGCTGCTTTGTCACAGCAGTCCATGACTATATGCTGCTTTGTCACAGCAGTCCATGACTATATGCTGCTTTGTCACAGCAGTCCATGACCATATGCTGCTTTGTCACAGCAGTCCATGACCATATGCTGCTTTGTCACAGCAGTCCATGACCATATGCTGCTTTGTCACAGCAGTCCATGACTATATGCTGCTTTGTCACAGCAGTCCATGACTATATGCTGCTTTGTCACAGCAGTCCATGACTATATGCTGCTTTGTCACAGCAGTCCATGACCATATGCTGCTTTGTCACAGCAGTCCATGACTATATGCTGCTTTGTCACAGCAGTCCATGACTATATGCTGCTTTGTCACAGCAGTCCATGACTATATGCTGCTTTGTCACAGCAGTCCATGACTATATGCTGCTTTGTCACAGCAGCTGCTTTGTCACAGCAGTCCATGACCATATGCTGCTTTGTCACAGCAGTCCATGACCATATGCTGCTTTGTCACAGCAGTCCATGACCATATGCTGCTTTGTCACAGCAGTCCATGACTATATGCTGCTTTGTCACAGCAGTCCATGACTATATGCTGCTTTGTCACAGCAGTCCATGACTATATGCTGCTTTGTCACAGCAGTCCATGACCATATGCTGCTTTGTCACAGCAGTCCATGACTATATGCTGCTTTGTCACAGCATTCCATGACCATATGCTGCTTTGTCACAGCAGTTCATGACTATACGCTGCTTTGTCACAGCAGTCCATGACCATATGCTGCTTTGTCACAGCAGTCCATGATCATATGCTGCTTTGTCACAGCAGTCCATGACTATATGCTGCTTTGTCACAGCAGTCCATGACTATATGCTGCTTTGTCACAGCAGCTGCTTTGTCACAGCAGTCCATGACTATATGCTGCTTTGTCACAGCAGTCCATGACTATATGCTGCTTTGTCACAGCAGTCCATGACTATATGCTGCTTTGTCACAGCAGCTGCTTTGTCACAGCAGTCCATGACTATATGCTGCTTTGTCACAGCAGTCCATGACTATATGCTGCTTTGTCACAGCAGCTGCTTTGTCACAGCAGTCCATGACTATATGCTGCTTTGTCACAGCAGTCCATGACTATATGCTGCTTTGTCACAGCAGTCCATGACTATATGCTGCTTTGTCACAGCAGCTGCTTTGTCACAGCAGTCCATGACTATATGCTGCTTTGTCACAGCAGTCCATGACCATATGCTGCTTTGTCACAGCAGTCCATGACCATATGCTGCTTTGTCACAGCAGTCCATGACTATATGCTGCTTTGTCACAGCAGTCCATGACTATATGCTGCTTTGTCACAGCAGTCCATGACTATATGCTGCTTTGTCACAGCAGTCCATGACTATATGCTGCTTTGTCACAGCAGTCCATGACTATATGCTGCTTTGTCACAGCAGTCCATGACTATATGCTGCTTTGTCACAGCAGTCCATGACTATATGCTGCTTTGTCACAGCAGTCCATGACTATATGCTGCTTTGTCACAGCAGTCCATGACTATATGATGCTTTGTCACAGCAGTCCATGACTATATGCTGCTTTGTCACAGCAGTCCATGACTATATGCTGCTTTGTCACAGCAGTCCATGACTATATGCTGCTTTGTCACAGCAGTCCATGACTATATGCTGCTTTGTCACAGCAGTCCATGACTATATGCTGCTTTGTCACAGCAGTCCATGACTATATGCTGCTTTGTCACAGCAGTCCATGACTATATGCCGGGACAAACAGCTAGATGCTCAAGAACCTATTGGTGCAAATTATTCTAAATATATATAATGTAGTGGATGGTACCGTGGGGCATCAAATAGAAATGCACATTTTTGTCAAATTATTTATTTATTTTTCGGGGCTGTACCCTAGGACAAAAAATAAACATTAATTTTAGAAGAGGGCAAGAATAGAAGTTATTAGCTCTTATCCTGCAAAGTATTTTTGTTTGAGGGAAATTGTATTATTTCTCTCCACATTTGTGAGGTGGTGCTGCAAATACTGTGGTACCACAGGGTACAAAAATTCGCCTGGGTGGCGTGTGTTATATCATATATCAACTCAAAAAGAGAGGATAGATGACTACAAATTACCCACACAAACCACAAGTTATTTTTAATTTTCTAAAAAGTTAACCGATATATGTGAATGCTATATACCTCAGGAGTGTATGCGGGGTTAGGTAACTTGGTCGTGATATACAGGTAGAAACCACTCATCACATCACATTCTTTATCTCCAACTTTAACCTACATGAACAAAATACACCATTAATTTAAAAAATCTGATTTTGATGAAATCAATAATTAGAGTAACCAGAGGGATGAGAACAGGTGAAACTGCAAAATGTAGAGAAATTCTCATCTAGGAAAAGAACAGTTCATGACAAAATAAATGAAATTCTCATTCTTGAATAGAGGATACTTTTTTTTAAGAAATGTTTCATAAAAACCTGCCAACAAGCGGAATGTATAAGTTAAGCTCACCTTGAAAGTTCTACCAGATTTGATGAAATTTTTTTCCAGGACATTGTCCAAAGCGGGATCTAATTCTTCTTCCACATCTTCAATAAGGAGTGGACGACCCAGAGAAAGGGCATCTTCTAAATGAGTTCGGAAGTACTTGTGATTCAGCGAAGTTACCTGGTAAACAAATTAGCAGGTAACTAAGTATTTTATTCTTATTCAAAGATTTGAACACATCACTACATTTCAACAATACCATTTTATAGTTCCATGAGTTACAAGTCTTGTTGGAGAATTAACTCAGTTTTGCAGAGACAGTGACATGACGACAGCGTTGCTGAGATACCTATAAGCGATCTGAGAATCAGTCTTCACAATAAAATACCCTGTTTATAATAATTTGATGATAGTGAGGGAAATTGGTGGGAATTTCATAATCGATGATTGGTTATAATTGATTGGTGTAACCAACTAATGTGTTAAGAATACGGGCATCTGGCGGAACAGGTGAGTTTACTAGACGTAAAACTATGTAAGCCCAGTCACACTATTTTTTGAGAAACTGTGAATTAGTCCATAATCTAATTTATCAGCATGATCAGCAATAATCAATTAATCATATTTATAATCGATTATCATAATTGGTGTACTGAATGACTGATCATCGATTATAATCGATCATCGGTCACATCCCTACTACACGCATCATCAACACTGGTAGTTTGTATTTGGATTTTGTTCTAGTTGTGCATAACAACCTAACAAGGAAAGTCATGAATAAGAAACTCATTATTCGAAGTTAAAAAAAGTCACCTAGTTATAGTAAGCTTATTCTCACAAATTACACAATTGTTTTGTTCATTTGTCTTGAATATGTTTTTTTAAACTTTCAATATTTCAGGAAAAATAACGGCTGATTCCAGCATTTCCCCTGACATCAATATTAGTATACGAGTGCAGCATATAATGTGTTTTGTCCACACAGATCACCGTGGTTACCACAGAACCTGTAACACGGATCATCATCTGGTGGCCCTGGTGGCAGGATAGACGGCCATGTGTAATTTTGAAAGCTGACCTGGCAAACCTTACAACACTGAAATATTTTCATATAAACCAGGGAGATCAAAGGGATTTTTTCGATTTGAAATCATGATGAATTTCTTAACTAGCTCTTTCCACTTCATTCGAATTCGGTATTTAATCTGATAAACGCCTGAGGCATTAATTAGAATACCCCTGAGATTACAGGGGGCTGGGCATTTATTAGAGTAGTTTTTTTAATGATCATTAAGGGTACATGATAATGGATTTTATTTTCAAATCAGGGGAGGGTGGGCGTTTAATGGAATATGGGCGTTTATTAGAATAAATATGGTACCTATGCTATGGGTGTACAGCCAATTATAAATATTTGATTCTTTCAGATTCCCACGCTGAAAGGGTTAAACAGAACAAGACCAATCAAAATGAGGTAAACAATTTACCATCTAATCTATCCTCAAGCTGTGTTTAAACTATCAGTAGTACCACAAGATTTTATTTGCTACTAGGTGCTAAGAAATCTCACACAGCATATATCAACCCTTCACCCGCTGAAATAAATTTTTCACCCTCTTGAAGTAGTGTCTCTCCTCTGCGACCCACAACTACAAGTGGGTGAAAATAACTCATATGTGTTTAATTTTAGACAAAACATTTGCAAATCTTGATGTTTAAACACACATTTCATTCACAAAAAATATGACTCAACCTGGTAGCAAAATAGATTAAAAACGATCATAGTCGTGCTTAGCAGTGAAAGGGTTAGATGGTACTGATAGATGTAGCATATTCAAATCATGAGGAATTGTATGTCTGTCAGTGTATAGTGTAGTTGTCACAGTGTATAGTGTAGTTGTCACAGTCTATAGTATAGTTGTTGTCACCTGCATCTCGTTTTCTTTCTCCCTGTTTTTGATCCATGTTTTACCCTGTCCCTGTGGGTCTATCAGCAGGGGGTAGCGGGTAGCTTTAGTCACAATAATACCATTCTGCACAGACAGCTCATCATTAGGCAGACCTTGTAAATTCCATTCTCCAATCTACAATGACAGACATGATCATATAGCCTGTATTAGATGTACAATCAGTAGCGATTCATATTTTTACAACAGGAAGTGTAAATCTATATTGAAGACATTACAGATTTCAATTAACAAAATATCAATCTGCTACACACACAATGGCAACTGTCACAAATCAAATGTAGATTTACAGCACACTGTTGTGTGTTGTGTGTGACAGAATAATGATCACGGTCTACAGTGCTGTATTAATTTTTCCACAGAAACTCTTGACTGTCCACATGTATGCAGTGTTCATGACAGCTTCTAGGGTCTGTGGCCTGTATTACCCTTGTGAGTCAAATATGGCCCATAAACCCTTGTGCTGCTGAATTGTTTCAATACTAGTTTTCATTCATGCGAAGCTGGAATTTTTGACACAATTTCAAACTTAAAATGATGAAAAATATTTATGAACAAGAGGACTAAATTCCTATATCATCCCCGCCATAAATTAGGTCAGTTATTGCGGTCACAAATATTTAGAAAGTCGACTTCTGGTGGCCATTTAAAATTTCAGTAAAATCACCTGCACAATATTTCTGACTTCATTTTTTTGCGTTTTTGAATAAACAAAAAATTATGAAGTTCAAGCATGGCGGCCATTTTGAATTTCCGTAAAACCTTGAAAAAATTGCATGCACATCTCCATATCGTGGGGGATGTGATTGCAAAATTTGAATAATTTACGAAAAATTGCAATTGATCCGTGGCAGCCATTTTGAATTTCAGCAAAACCTTAAAAAATCACCTGCACTTCTCCATATTGTGGGGAATGTGATTGTAAAATTTGAATATTTCTGACGTTAAGGTTTAGAGTTTTTGCGCCCACAAAAATTTTTGGAGCCGACTTCTGGCGGCCATTTTGAATTTTCGTAGCATCTTTTAAAAATCAATTGCACATCCACAAGTTCCTAGGAATGTGATGTTTAAATTTAAAAAAAAATTACCAAACTAATTTTTTGAGTTTTTGCGCCCACCAAAATATTGAAATTGATTCGTGGCGGCCATTTTGAATTTCAGTAAAACCTTGAAAAAGTCACCTGCACATCTCTATATGGTGGGGAATATGATGGGGAATGATTTCTGACTAAGTTTTAGAATTTTTGTGCCCACAAATTTTTTTGGAGTTGACCTCTGGCGGCTATTTTAAATTTCGGTAGCATCTTTAAAAATTCACTTGCACATCCCCATGTTGCTAGAAATGTCATGTTAAAATTTCAAAAAAATTGTCCAGTAGTTTTTGCGTCCCGAAAAAACGTGACGCCGGAAGCCAGACAGAATCCTGGCGCGACTAAAATCCCCCTTCCCCTACGGGCGGGGGATAAAAATAGGCATCTCCAATATTGAATTATTAACTAAGCATCTACCAAAATTATTTTATCAAATGTGGTGATATTTCTATTGATCTAAAACATGCTTGAAACGGTATATAATCGGTTTCAGCAGGACAAGGGCTAAGCTCAAATTGTGTTTGGAGAGTGAGGTGATCCCTCATGATCTAAACCCTTAAGCTGCAGTCAGTCTGCTCCGGCAGGTGGGCACTGTGCCCGTGCTGCCTTGTCAGTATTGTGTCGGCATCTCTCCTTTATTGGACACACATGGTATCAGGTTATATCGAGCAATGTTGGGCTGGGCCCGTATTCTCGTACAAGTTACGATATATCGTAGGCTTCTGATTGGTCGAGATGGCCATCTCGACCAATCAGAAGCCTACAATATATCGTAACTTGTACGAGAATACGGCCCCTGGCGTTCTCAAAATAATAATTTAGCTACTTCTGTTTTGATACATTGTTGTTTTGCCGTACAGTATTTCCCTCCGCCCTATGCCTGGCTTTAAAATTGTCATATATATATCTTAACACCAGTCTTTCTACTTTCCCGTGGTGCATGCTAGCATTCCAGAAATATCACAGACCGTATTCACAGGTGGTCTGCATGGAAGAGACCGCTTAAAAGCCTTTTGCGGGTCCCTTTGCATGTATTAGTTTAACACTTACAACCCTGAAAAGAGACCGCTCAAAAGCCTTTTGCGGATCCCTTTGCATGTATTAGTTTAACACTTACAACCCTGAAAAGAGACCGCTCAAAAGCCTTTTGCGGGTCCCTTTGCATGTATTAGTTTAACACTTACAACCCTGAAAAGAGACCGCTCAAAAGCCTTTTGCGGGTCCCTTTGCATGTATTAGTTTAACACTTACAACCCTGAAAAGAGACCGCTCAAAAGCCTTTTGCGGGTCCCTTTGCATGTATTAGTTTAACACTTACAACCCTGAAAAGAGACCGCTCAAAAGCCTTTTGCAGGTCCCTTTGCATGTATTAGTTTAACACTTACAACCCTGAAAAGAGACTGCTCAGAAGTCTTTTGCGGGTCCCTTTGCATGTATTAGTTTAACACTTACAACCCTGAAAAGAGACCGCTCAGTAGCCTTTTGCGGGTCCCTTTGCATGTATTAGTTTAACACTTACAACCCTGAAAAGAGACCGCTCAAAAGCCTTTTGCGGGTCCCTTTGCATGTATTAGTTAAACACTTACAACCCTGAAAAGAGACCGCTCAAAAGCCTTTTGCGGGTCCCTTTGCATGTATTAGTTTAACACTTACAACCCTGAAAAGAGACCGCTCAAAAGCCTTTTGCGGGTCCCTTTGCATGTATTAGTTTAACACTTACAACCCTGAAAAGAGACCGCTCATTAGCCTTTTGCGGGTCCCTTTGCATGTATTAGTTTAACACTTACAACCCTGAAAAGAGACCGCTCAAAAGCCTTTTGCGGGTCCCTTTGCATGTATTAGTTTAACACTTACAACCCTGAAAAGAGACCGCACAAAAGCCTTTTGCGGGTCGCTTTGCATGTATTAGTTTAACACTTACAACCCTGAAAAGAGACTGCTCAGAAGCCTTTTGCGGGTCCCTTTGCATGTATTAGTTTAACACTTACAACCCTGAAAAGAGACCGCTCAGTAGCCTTTTGCGGGTCCCTTTGCATGTATTAGTTTAACACTTACAACCCTGAAAAGAGACCGCTCAAAAGCCTTTTGCGGGTCCCTTTGCATGTATTAGTTTAACACTTACAACCCTGAAAAGAAACCGCTCAAAAGCCTTTTGCGGGTCCCTTTGCATGTATTAGTTTAACACTTACAACCCTGAAAAGAGACCGCTCAAAAGCCTTTTGCGGGTCCCTTCGCATGTATTAGTTTAACACTTACAACCCTGAAAAGAGACCGCTCAGAAGCCTTTTGCGGGTCCCTTTGCATGTATTAGTTTAACACTTACAACCCTGAAAAGAGACCGCTCAAAAGCCTTTTGCGGGTCCCTTTGCATGTATTAGTTTAACACTTACAACCCTGAAAAGCGACCGCTCAAAAGCCTTTTGCGGGTCCCTTTGCATGTTTTAGTTTAACACTTACAACCCTGAAAAGAGACCGCTCAAAAGCCTTTTGCGGGTCCCTTTGCATGTATTAGCTTAACACTTACAACCCTGAAAAGAGACCGCTCAAAAGCCTTTTGCGGGTCCCTTTGCATGTATTAGTTTAACACTTACAACCCTGAAAAGAGACCGCTCAAAAGCCTTTTGCGGGTCCCTTTGCATGTATTAGTTTAACACTTACAACCCTGAAATATATTTGTATAAACCATGGAGACCAGAAGTTTTTTTTTTAAATTTTGAAGTCATCAAGAATATCTTAGTTTTTCCGCTTTATTTGAATATCTATGTTATGGGCCTACAAGCATTATAATGCTGGGGTCAGCATCACACGTCAGAATCTGACATCTACAGACGTAATACTGTCCCTGCACTGAAAGGGTTGAAATTCTACAATTCATCACCTAGGCATTAGAGGGTCATATCTGCCACATTGTAATGTGGAAAATTCTACCCTCTAATACCATCTACATTTGTCAATATCATTATCACACTTGCAACATTATCATATCATTATGAATGGTCGAGAAACACAACCCCTCCCCCCACTGGCCCCCAGTCATGTCTAAATTTACGTTGTAGCATCAGTGCCAGGTAAAGGGATGGAAAGGTTTAGTATTGCCAGAAAAATCAATCATAGATCTCTGTACATCAAAAAAAGGTGATTTTTTATGTCCATATTTACCTATTACATATTTATCATTGGGAACAATTTTTTTATCTATATTCCAATGAAAAAAAAAACTAAATTGTAGAATTGGCCTTTAAAGAATTAATAAATCTAATTATTTGAAGCTTGAAGCTTTGAAGCTTATTTTTGAAGCTTGGAAACAAAAAAAAAAGATAAATTTTTGACCATAAGTAATGATCACTAGAAACAGAATTATTGGGGATCAACTTAGATAATCTGCAGAAATAATTATTTGTGATACATACTGTAGCATTGTCAGCCAGCATTGCCGTCAGGTTGAGATTTGTAGTATATGGGATAGAGCGTTTACCGAGCTCTTTACTCCAGGTGTCATTGAGGTGAGTACGGAACTCCTGGTTGAAAGGACCAGAATAAGACAAGAATCCAGTACATAGCAGCACGTCACCCACCAGCCTGCCAACATAATATATTATATAATGACACACAGTAGCACAACATGTACAATTTTTCAAATTAAAACTTAAAATGTGATGCATTATACCATTCAATTATCCAATGAATTTTATTTGTATGGTTGATAAATGGTAGGAGGGAGCTTAAAGGGTTTATAAGCTCTTCCCCTACACCATCAGCAGTTGACAAATACATCTCCAGATCAGGGGGAATCTAATCCTTATCATGCTGTTGTCATTTTAAACCTGTTATATTAGTCAACCAAATCACTGTTATTGGGAATGAAATCAAGACTTGCCATATTTGTACTCAAATTAAACAAATATGAGTAATTTTCAGCCACTCAAAGTTGTGGGTCACCGGTGGCAAGACACAACCAGTTGAAAATTGAAATAAATTAACTTGGCATGATAAGGGTTAATATTCATGAACAAAAATTCAGGATCCATGGAATACATTTAGATATATTTGTTTCTGCATGTATTGTCACTCTAATACATGATATTGACCCAGAAAACCATCTAATGCTGTCGCTGAACCCATTCATATTATTTTTCACATTATGAAAATAAAAATCAACGGCTCATAATCAATTTTTATTTTATTTTAAAAGGTTTACCATATACATATTGTAAATTGTTTCAGAGTAATATTCCCAAAAACGTTGAAGAGTAAATTGTAGACAGGAAAAAACAAAGTTTAGATAATTATGGAAAGGTCGGCTGAGAGCTAAATGACAATCTTGTCACAAAATGTGCTGGATTACATTAGCACTGTTTGTAGCATTCTTAAAGACAACTGACATCAAGAATACACGACTTCTACAAACCTTTCAATCTTTGACTTGAATTCTTTGCTTTGCTGGGTCCATCGTACTTTTTCTCCAGCCAAACCTCCGATAAGAGCAGATGCAGCCTCCATTTTCCTGCGGCACATTTCAGCATCATCCAGAAGTTCCTACAAGCAAGAGAAGCAGTGAGGAACACTCTTGCAGCGCGGGGACCGACTTTACACGTTATTATGACATCTAAAGTCAATCCACACACTGAAAAAGTAAAATATTTATAATTGCAGTAGACCCATAGCATAGGTATTAAAATTAAGCAGAAAGAGCTAACAAAGACATTTATGATGATTTCAAGTTGAAATAGAAACCTTTGGTTACGATGTTATTTTACAAATTAATACAGCGCTTTAACCCTTAAAGTGCTAAATTTTTTATATAAACCTTAGAGACCAAAGGGTTTATTTCAATTTGAAATGATCACAAATGTCTTAGTTAGCTCTTTCTGATTCATTTGAATACCTATGTTATGGGTCTACGGCCATTTATAAATATTTCAATTCTTACAGTGCGGGGATCGACTATAGTCGTCAGAATCAAATTTGATCCCCGCACTGTAAGGGTTAACCCTTTAGACCCGAGCCTCTTGGGGATAACCTGGCTTGTTGAGACAGTAAATTATGACGTCAAAATTTTATTTATAATTTTTGTTCTATTGTGTTTTTTAACTTGTTTTATTACACAATATTTAGACCTAAAATGTTTAATTTCATGCCGATATATCGGTACTTCGGCATTATATGACGTTACAAAAATACCGATATATCGGTACATCGGGTACTAGACAATTTGTTTGCTACCAATTAACACCTCACAGTGAATAAAAATGATCTAGTTTTTATAAAGTATTGTAAGTGTAATATATTAACCAATTCACCGTTAAACACTACCATAGTTGTTTATAAATTGTTTTATTGGCGTGCCAGGTTAAATTACAGCTATTGGGAGTTCGTTTATATGTCTTTAAACATCAGGATTTGAAAATGTTTATTCTCAAATTATTAAAATAGGCGTCCTTTTCATGTACTTGAACTTGTGGTCACAGTAGAGAGAGATAACTTCAAGTGGGTGAAAATCTTTATTTTTTTATAGTGCTTTAGGGTTTTAACTAAATTTTGAGAATTCCTCATTTTGATACATGGGTTATATCAAATTAACCCTTTCAAGCCTGAATTTACCATGGTCATCATCATCCACTACAAGCTGCGAATTGCCGTCGCAATTCTCGACTTGTAGTGAATGAAATGATTTACAATGGGTGCCAAATGAAAAAAAGACAGTTCCACGAAAAAATTGTCGCTCTAAAACCACTAGTTGTAGGAAATTAAGTAATTTTTCAGAGATTGAAGATGATGCTTTGAGGCATCGTGAGGACTTAAAGGGTTAATTGCATCGGACGACATATTAGGCTGTTGCTTGGTATATATTATGAGACTAGTCATAGTGGTGCCACATAAACCTGTAGTGCCAATGCTTCATCATGCTCAATCCTGTGAACAATGAACATATTCCTCTCTAATATAACAAGATATTTTTATTTAAAAGCTTTAATTCTAACCTGTTTTTCTTTCATGGCAGCATCATACATGGCCTGAACAGCATCCAGTTCTTTCTGTTTTTCGTCCAGCTGAGCTTGAGCTTCATTCAGTTCACTTGTGGCCTTGCCAAGTTTGCCCTCTTGGATTGCTAGATTTGCCTGAATTCATAGTATTAAAATAAACAAGAGGTTCTCAATATCATTATGAGTTTTATCATATGTATCAAAAGATTCAACTTAATTGTCATTTGAAGTAGATCAAACATTTGCAATGAACCAGCTGAAAGCCATCCCACTGGTAAATGAAGCTCTCAAAAAGTGTATCATCATAATTGGTCTAAAACTGGCTAGTAGATAAGGTCATATTGAAAGGGTTTAAATCGCGCAAGGACAACAATATTTAGTGAATTTAAGAATATCACAAATATTGAATCAGAAGTCATGGAAAATTATTGATAAGTCAACAAAGCATATCTTTAACTGGAATCTATCCAACTGCACGTGAATCAAAACAACGTACAGAAATGCATATATGTAAATTCAAGGTAGTAGTGAAGTACATTATTTTGTGTATTTATTGATCATAATGTACGATAAGAGGTCAATATTTGTGAAAATTAGGCACAAATTGATCGATTCACGACTATCATTCGACTGCTCCTTCACGATCACTCAATGTTTGTTCAATGTTTCAAATGTTGACCGAGCCTTGAGTTAGCATTGGCGCAAAGTCATGGGTAAGATTGGAGGGTCAGCACTAATTATTGTGTGTTTAGTAATAGTACTTACATAACATTGTAATGACCAGTTGACCTCTTACCTTGAGAGGCAGCACCTCTTTGTTGATACTGTAGAAGAAAGCCATAGCTTGTGTCCAGGCTGCCAGACCTGCCACATCTCCACACACTTTCTTAGCTGAATCAAAGTTATAATCCTCCATAGTAATGTAAGGCCCTAAAAGCTCCACTGTCTCCCCGTTGATTGAATCTTTGGGGAAATTCATCAATGTTGTGAGAAAACCTCCAGCGCTCATCAGCTGTAAATATAGAGACAAGATACTGTAACGTTAAATCTCCAGCGCTCATCAGCTGTAAATAGAGATAAACAAGATACTGTAATGTTAAACCTCCAGCGCTCATCAGCTGTAAATAGAGATAGACAAGATACTGTAACGTTAAATCTCAAGTGCTCATCAGCTGTAAATAGAGATGACAAGATACCGTAATGTTAAATCTCCAGCGCTCATCAGCTGTAAATAGAGAGACAAGACAGTTCCTAGTGTGATAGTATCGTCGTTTGTTTAGGATGATCAGGCCATGCAGCTGTGAACTGGAAATCGATCAGCCGTGAATAACCCTATGTAACTTACAGTCCATTAACTGAATATAATTTATACTTTCTCACGTAAAAATACATCAGATAATTATACCGTTTAATATGCATAACTAATACAGGAAATCATGACGGAATTGTTATTTCTTGCTTCACTATGTGAATTTACATAGCAATTTGTAAGACTTTTGGGATCGTAAAGGTGTACTCATGCTATACAGGTGATAATCCTTCTGTACGCTAGGGCCTGTCATATATGAAAAGTCAAGCTGAGAAAAAGCAGCCTAGCAAATTATAATCTTCTCGAATTATGATCATGTTATAAATATGATAATCTGTTTGTTTGTATCGCTTGTATTAATTGTTTCCTATTTCAGTATCCATTTATACGCTAGCCCTTACATATCCTGCGTAATTAAATTATTGTTGCACGCCGAATGTTTTTGTCAGCTGGTCGAGAATCAAAAGCGCCTGTATTTAACCTTGTGGTGCCTATAGACCAGTAGCTCAATTATTGCTACAACACTTACAGTGCTAATTTACCTTCCTCCAATTTAATAAGTTATTAAATATAAGGAGTCAACTTAAATTGTGTTGTTTAATCTTAGCAACATCCACTTTTACACTAAGCTGTTATCGTGAGTTCGTGCTCTGTAAATTCTTTTGAGCTGTATTAACAAAGAAAGACGGTCGTAGGGGCTAAAACACTACACCTGATAATCAACCAACCAAAGAGGCGCGACTCAAACAAGGGACATGACATAATAAGGCGACTGATTGCAATTGGCACTGATGACAATGTTTAAATTTTGCATTAACATTGTATGATTTATCTTACCAGCGCTAATCCTTTCCGTGAGCTCAGTGGATCCAGCCAGCGCTGGCAACTTTTGTGGATCCAGCAAGCTCTGATCCTCTTAGTGGATCCAGCCAACGCTGGTCCCTTGCTGGATTCAACCAGATCTGGTCCCTTTATTAGATCCAACCAGGGCTAGTGAACTTAGTGAATTATGCCAGTGCTGGTCCCTAATTGGATCCAGCTACAGCTGGTCCCATTAGTGAATCCAGCCGCAGCTGGTCCATTAATTGATGCATATATAACTGTAAAAGTGAAAATTATTTTTTTTTGCTGGTCCGTTTTTCGAGTCCTTTTATGATTTGAGACTGAAAAATGGTGGTCCGTGTCCCGAATAGCGAGTCGGTCGGCTTTCTGAATCTGATTATACATTATGTGAATGGGGAAATATTTGGGACTGAAAAAAGGTGGTTCGTATTCCGGAATGGTCCGCTTTGTGAGGCGGTCCGATACCGGGTCTCCACTGTACTGTAATGTTAAATCTCCAGCGCTCATCAGCTGTAAATAGAGATGGCAAGATACCGTAATGTTAAATCTCCAGCGCTCATCAGCTATAAATAGAGAGACAAGATACTGTAATGTTAAATCTACAGCGCTCATCAATTGTAAATAGAGATGACAAGATACTGTAATGTTAAATCTCCAGCGCTCATCAGCTGTAAATAGAGAGACAAGATACTGTAACGTTAAATCTCCAGCGCTCATCAGCTGTAAATAGAGATATACAAGATACTGTAACTTTGAATCTCCAGCGCTCATTAGCTGTAAATAGAGAGACAAGATACTGTAACGTTAAATCTCCAGCGCTCATCAGCTGTAAATAGAGAGACAAGATACTGTAACGTTAAATCTCCTGCGCTCATAGAGAGACAAGATACTGTAATGTTAAATCTCCAGCGCTCATCAGCTGTAAATAGAGAGACAAGATACTGTAACGTTAAATCTCCTGCGCTCATAGAGAGACAAGATACTGTAATGTTAAATCTCCAGCGCTCATCAGCTGTAAATAGAGATAGACAAGATACTGTAACGTTAAATCTCCAGCGCTCATCAGCTGTAAATAGAGAGACAAGATACTGTAACGTTAAATCTCCAGCACTCATCAGCTGTAAATAGCGATAGACAAGATACTGTAACGTTAAATCTCCAGCGCTCATCAGCTGTACATAGAGAGACAAGATACTGTAACATTAAACCTCCAGCGCTCATCAGCTGTAAATAGAGAGACAAGATACTGTAACGTTAAATCTCCAGCGCTCATCAGCTGTAAATAGAGAGACAAGATACTGTAATGTTAAATCTCCAGCGCTCATCAGCTGTAAATAGAGAGACAAGATACTGTAATGTTAAATCTCCAGCGCTCATCAGCTGTAAATAGAGATAGACAAGATACTGTAATGTTAAATCTCCAGCGGTCATTAGCTGTAAGTAGAGATGACAAGATACTGTAATGTTAAATCTCCAGCACTCATCAGCTGTAAATAGAGATGACAAGATACTGTAATGTTAAATCTCCAGCACTCATCAGTTGTAAATAGAGATAGACATGATACTGTAATGTTGAATCTCCAGCGCTCATCAGCTGTAAATAGAGATGACAAGATACTGTAATGTTAAACCTACAGCGCTCATCAGCTGTAAATAGAGATGACAAAATACTGTAATGTTAAATCCCCAGCGCTCATCAGCTGTAAATAGAGATGACAAAATACTGTAATGTTAAATCTCCAGCGCTCATCAGCTGTAAATAGAGAGACAAGATACTGTAATGTTAAAATCATGACTGCAAAAAAAGATGAAGGCATTACGGTCATCATCTGTATATATCATACAGCATTGCTGCAATATTCTGCCATTGCTGCCATTATCATTCATTTCATGAAGAAATAACTAACACCTCTATAATTTCCTAATTGAAAGCAATGTAATTGATATAAGGTGAGTATCCATTAAATATCTGGATTTCAAGAGAGCTATGGCTCACAAATGAGAAATTGCTAAAGAATAAAACTGATTATTTTGATCAAAATTTAAAAAGATTGATTCTCATGTGACTATTACTTGTGTTAGCTAGCACTGGAAGCAAGCTGCATTTGGAAAATCAGCACAAGACCATGGAAACAACTGTGTTATCTGGGCATTGAAAAGCCTAGTGCGGAAATCTTGACATAGGCAGAGGATAGTTGTACACATATCTTGCCTGTTGAGCCCTCTCTTCATCCCAATCAGCAAAATCTCAAGTCAGCACAAAAATTTTTGTAATACTACGTGCTACTTGAATTGAAAATGCAAACTGAGTATTTTTTTAGATAGCAGAGTCTGCTACAAAATATTACCCCGTACCGACCCTGTCCACACAACATATTACACCATACCCACCCTGTCGACACAACATATTACACCATACCCACCCTGACACACAACATATTACACCGTACTCCCCCTGTCCACACAACATATTACACCGTACTCCCCCTGTCCACACAACATATTACACCGTACCCACCCTGTCCACACAACATACTACACAGTAGCAGCCTGTCGACACATTGTATTATTTTGTGGACCTCCAGTAACACTTTTGAAAAACACATTCCACACAGCCGCAGTGTCTCAGGTTTTTCAATAATTTTTTATCTATATTCAGGTTACTCATCAGGGATAAAAAAAAAGCACCCAGGCCTTCAGATTTAGCGTGCGCGATCTCACACACGCCATAACTCACACAAAGGTGAAATCAAGCAAGTGAAATACAGCGCACCTCAGAAGTTTCGTCAGATTTTTTTAAACTGCAAATATACCCCTTTCTCAAATTTCATTAACCCGTTTGGCATTGTGGTTAATTGAGGAGAGTGATCACTCACCTCACCATTTTTAGTGGAGATTTTTTATACATGCCACTGATTTTCAAATCCGAAGGCCAGGCACCTAAGTACAGGTGCACCTGTACTTAGGTGCATGACACCAACCCTGATTTTGAATGTAATTGTTTGAAAACATATATATAGCCTACAGTTCCAGCAGCACAAGAGCTGAAAAAATTGAAAATCCCCCAAAAAACATAATTGCATCCCTGAGTGGGAAGGGGGATTCTGTGACGATTTATATCTGCTAATATTGTAACGAGTCACTCATCTATCAGACCAGACCTTGAGAGATTCTGACCAGGATGGCTTAGGACACGGTCGTTCGGGATCCATCTCATTTGGATTCATTCTCTTCTGGAAGAGCAGCAGCACACAATCCATGATGCGCATGATCAGATGAGGAGGTTTAGCCAGCTTTCTCACAGTAGAGATATGTGCTGGCTTAATAGTCTACAAACAAATGGCAAATCATTAAGAGATATATGGCGGCTTAATAGTCTACAAACAATAGTCAACTCATTAGAATATTGATAAACAAATTTAACATTTGCCAACGAAAGATAGGTCATTTTGGTCAGAGGAACATTTGAAAAAGAGTGCAGGTTGCAGAGGCCACTTCTTGGGTCTGGGCATAACCTCCCAGCAAATGACAGCTAATTAACCTTAATAAAAAGCCACACTAAACATTTGATATTTTTTTTAATTAATATACTATCACTAATGCAGGCCTGTGATTTCATGGACGAACCAAATTTAAGAATATTTAGTTTAGCTATGATAAATTAGATAGTGAGCATGGATGAATATATGACCTGTAGAGCTGCTTCTGCACTCTCCATAGCTGGACGAGCAGCTTCCAGTTTCTCCATGGCGAAAGCTTTCTCCACAGCTATGTTGTCTACAATATTCTGTGCTCTGTCCTTCACAATTTGAACAGAAGCCTTAACCTTCTCTGCAGCTGTAGCACTAGCCGTCACTTCGATCAACACCTGTAATAAACAAAAATCTTAATTAAAACAAATGGAATGATAAAACATGTAGAAAAAAGCTGTGTGGAAGATGTGCTTCAGAAGAGAAAAAATAACAGCCCTTTGACCTAGATCCTTTCATGAGAATGCACATTATTGCTAAAAAGTTGACACTATGATATCAAGCTGAGTGCTGTGAGAACAAAAAAAAAACACGAATTCTAAAGCAACAGGTATTGCAGTAGACAAAAATCTGTTGGATTTGCTTCTGCACAATAGTCCTTGGCGCCGAAGAAACAGCGATTTGATAACAAGGAAAAAACTTGCTTGTTGGGCTAACCTGTATGCTAAATTTCAGAACTTTCAAATAAAAATCTGTGAGTCACTTGCTCTTACAAAAAAAGTGGTGACGGCTGGCGTCACTGCTGTAAAGAGGAATATAGTGCTAGAATAAAAATTCATCTGTAGATAATCTGAGACTTTTGACTCATATGCCTGTGCCACTCTAGTTAATGCTTAATTAATGCTTACTTCACAAGAATGCAGAAAAACCCTGTTAATTGCTACATAACGTACCTTGTCAGCTTTTTTGTTGGCAACTTCCAATTCCTTTTCTTTGACAGCCAGGTCTTTAGATAGTATGTCGACAGACACAGTGGCTTCAATCAGCTTATCCAGACCTGTATTCATACGGCTGGCAAGTTCTCCTATTTGACTCAGCTTCTCAGCGTAGATAGACTTGTAGCCGTCAATAAAAGACAGGTAGGATTTAGGTGTGACATGTGTTTGTCGACGAAACCTAAACACAGCAATCACATTATTCATAGATTATGTTGAGGCTTACATATTTTGTCTTTATAGTTCATACAAAAATTAAAAAAAAATTTTTTTTTTAATTAAACGACATTAGAGGAAAATATCTTTATCTGTATACAATCTGGGGACAAGTATTACCTATATGCTACTCTATTTAATGCTATTAGCTAGAAAATAAAGTACAATAGATTGAAAATATATATAAATATATAAAAATGAAATGAATCGAGCTTTAGGCCACTTTTGTGCACATACAGGCTAAATTGGGCCAGCAGAACCTCCTGAACATGGTGAGACGAGTGAGATGACACCGCCCTCCAGACACAGGATTTGAAATATTCGAACCCTGGAGGTCTGAGAACGAGTACGCTACTTCTTGGTCACTGAGGCTCCCCACAATACTGAGTTTCAGGAGTGGATGGGGAGAAACATTTTTGTTTCTTTCAAACCGCCGAGACCGGAAAACGAACCCCGAACTCTGGCTTTAAAGGCAGCGCTGCTAACCACTACCCTAGGGCCCCTGCCCTATAAATATATAACGGAATAAACCTAATGATTATATTAAAACATAGGTATATGAAAGTATCTACAATTACATGCATAAGCACAGGTATTTTCAATACTGTTACCACAGCAATTAAATGACTGTATTCAATGAGGGGGTTACATTGTTTAACAACATCACAGAGAATAGATAATAACCTTGAAAACTACGTAAATATTCATGTAGTATACGAGCACTTGATTTGGTGAGTAATTATGTGATGTGATATGGCTTAGCACATCTAGGCTGAGTTAAGGGGTTTTGTCAAGTTAAAAAATTTCAAAAAATCCGAGAAAAACTCGGAAGTGGGTGGGTGGGTCAAGCCCCAACTCAGATTTTAATTTTTTTTTGGAAATGTTGAGTTTTTTGTGTTGTTTTCATATTCCCCCCCCAAAAAATTGTTTTAACTTGACAAGACCACAAGACCACAAGAAGTGTGTACCTGTCAAAGTATAGCGTACATGTAGTGGCTACACCATCATGTACACTGCCCATGTTCTCCACCAGTTGAAGCTTTGTCTCCGGAGAGCATACCATGTCAAACTTTGACAGAAAATGGCTAGACACGGCAACTAAAGCATCCCGAGGCCATCTACTGAACCAATCCATTGTGCAGCCAGATATCAACCCAGGAAACTTCAGTGAGCGATTACGAAACTTTTCTCCAACCTAAAACATACAAGTTCATGAGCAATAAAAATATCACTACATTTATTTCCAAATATTAAAAAATATTTTGGTGCATTCTTTGAGGTCAATAGGTTACGATAATCTCAGTGAACTACGACGCTGGCCCAACATCAAACCATCATTGGTTCAACGTAGTTTATACACATTGTGACAGAAATTCCAAGAAGTGTTTAGTGTGATTTAGGACCACGTCTTCATTATTGAAGTTTGGCCAGTATATAATCATGCCTAAACACAAACAAATTAAGGTAAGCAGCCAAAATGCTCACAAAATGCTAAGTTGCGACATACCGGAGAGAAGCATAGGACACAGTGCAGATTGCTGCGGGCTCTGCTGATGAAGTAATCATAGAGGTTTTCAGCTGTGGGTGGGTGACGAGGCATCTCTCTCTTCATCACACTAATCAGCTCCTGGGTGATTTCATCCAGCTCATCACGAGGGAAAAGATTACACACCTGAAAAAACACAGCCATCATATAACAACTATTTAGAAAAAAATCACATGTCTAAATAATGCTAAGCATTATTTACATTGAGGCCATCTATGTTACTGGTAGAAGGCTATTCTTAACCCTTAAAGCGCTGAATATTTTTGTATAAGCCATGGGAACCAAATTTTTTTTTCAATTTGAAATTATTATTATTATCTTAGTTAGCTCTTTTTGCTTGATTTGAATACCTATGTTACGGGTCTACTCTACGGCCATCTACAGTCATTATACATATTTTATTAATTTCAGGCCGGGGATTGACTTTAGAATCTGACGTCTACAGAGTACAGACATCAGATTCTGACCTATAAAGACATTTCCTGCATTAAAAGGATCAAAGTACTAATCTTGTCGATAGCTGTATTTATATTTAACATTCAAACAAGATAATTTGGAAGAGAAATGAACACTAAAATTATTACATTGACATATCTTTTGATTCAAATAGTACAAACGTAAGTAAACTTTACCCACTTGAAGTTGTGGGTCGCGTTGCGAAATACAATTTCAAGTCAGTTGAAATTTAAATTATGCAATTTACGGTTAACATATAAAATTCTAAATAACATATAACATTACAAATAAAATAAATGCTAATTGAAGCTGTGCAGTTGCAGCTATAGAAGCTGATAATGAACCCTCTAGCACCTAGGTATTCTGTCACATTTTCTTCACATGGAGATGTGAATTACACACAATTTCCACCTCAAAGTGTAGAAAATAATGTGATTTCATCAAATACCCGGGTAAAATATATCAAATGGAAGCTGTGAATGTCCTTATTGTAAATCATTATACCATTTGTTATTCAATACATTTTATTGAAAAAATGCCATGTGGTCCATGAACCCTTAACCCTTTCACCACTGAAGCCCGTTTTTAAGTGCTGAATGCCATGGCATTCAGCACTTAAAAACGGGCTTCAGTGGTGAAAGGGTTAAAGCCCTGAAATATTTCTGTATAAATTATAGAGACCAAAGGGTCTTTTTCAATCTGAAATCAACATAAATTTCTTAGTTATCTCTTTCCGCTTCATTTGAATACCTATGTTATGGGTCTATGGCCATTATAAAGATTTTAATTCATTCAGTCCCTGGACCGATTTTATACGTCTACAGACGTCAGATTCTGACATATAAAAACAGTCCGCACACTGAAAGGGGTAACCCTTGTGCTGCTGGAATCTTATATATACGGTTTCAAGCTAATTTCAGACCAATTAAAATGCAACCGAAATTTACAAGTAATCTGTGACAGATGCTCAGTTAATCAAATAAATACCATAGATGTTTTAGTCCCTTTTATTAGCCATTGAAATCACAGTTATTGTGAATGAATAGAGCGCTTAAACATCAAGATTTGCAAATGTTTGGTGTCAAATCAACCAGATATGAGTAATTGTCACCCACTTGAAGTTGTGGGTCGGGGTATCAAGACACAACTTCAAGTGGGTGAAAATTTGCATTGTTTAATGTAGCGTCTGTAGGGCTTATGCATGTAGAGTGCTAAACATTTGATGATGTTCAGTACTGTAAGATAATGTGTTTGTAGCTGACCTCTCCAGAGCTGAGAACGTTATTCATGTACTCCAGGAAAGCTTCATCTTTAATCTCGTTGTCAGTGAAGATGAAAGTGATGCCTTTACCCTCGGCACCCGCCACTCGGTACAAAAACTTCAAGTCGTCTGTCAGGTTACTTGCATTGTATGACCTGTAAATAGGATGGCAGATATGTCAATGTCTCAGTTCATGATTGGATTATACTGCACTGTACCCTTACTCACACGTCTGTGATATATTGTCAGTGCATATATTGAAGGCATGCTTTTTAATGCTGTTATGGGCATAATAAAAATCCTTGATCAGGCTCCTACACTTTTTGAAATACAAAATTCCTAGACTTTTCAAGGACCTTTCAAGGACTTCTTGATATTTTTCAAGGACCTTTTTTTGGGAAAAACAGCAAATTTTGCATTTTTTATTATTCTTTTCATCAAATTTCACACCACGTGTATCAGTGAAATTACAATATTGTAGAAAATATGAAATGTAGGCCTTCATTGTTTATTGATATTTGTCTTTTGACTTTATAGACACACTACATTCCCAAACTAAATCATTATTTAAGTGTAGCTTTTTCTTTCATTTAATCACTAGGCCCTAGCTGTTGCCGCTGCGCGACGTTTTTCAAGATCAACATCAAAACATCACAGGTTGATCAAAATCAAGGACTTTTCCCGGTTTATTTCTGTTTTATACAAAAATCAAGGACTTTTCAAGGCCTGGAATTTTATTTTTAAAATTCAAGGACCCGTGGAAACCATGGGTAGGCTACTCTAGCATTCGAAGTAAGGCCTTTCTGGTTGTCTGACACAACAATTTGTGTTGGGCAAACAATAGCTGGAGGTAGTCTGTGTGGAAAATCAAATTTTGAAAAGTTTTTTCGCATCAAATTTACAAGTCAGTGACTATCAGAGTTGAAAATTTAGCTACATTGTAGAGCTTCTGTTGCATTGGGAAACTCAAGTTGCCTGAAAGGTATGAGACGAGGCTGGGGAATATAGACACACTACATGTATTTTATGGGAGCAGGCTGGGGAATATAGACACACTACATGTATTTTATGGGAGCAGGCGGGGGGATATAGACACACTACATGTATTTTATGGGAACAGGCTGGGGAATATAGACACACTACATGTATTTCTGAAAGGTATGGGAGCAGGCTGGGGAATATAGACACACTACATGTATTTTTGAAAGGTATGGAAGCAGGCTGGGGAATATAGACACACTACATGTATTTCTGAAAGGTATGGGAGCAGGCTGGGGAATATAGACACACTACATGTATTTCTGAAAGGTATGGGAGCAGGCTGGGGAATATAGACACACTACATGTATTTCTGAAAGGTATGGGAGCAGGCTGGGGAATATAGACACACTACATGTATTTCTGAAAGGTATGGGAGCAGGCTGGGGAATATAGACACACTACATGTATTTCTGAAAGGTATGGGAGCAGGCTGGGGAATATAGACACACTACATGTATTTCTGAAAGGTATGGGAGCAGGCTGGAGAATATAGACACACTACCTTGTATGGGAGCAGGCTGGGGAATATAGACACACTACATGTATTTCTGAAAGGTATGGGAGCAGGCTGGGGAATATAGACACACTACATGTATTTCTGAAAGGTATGGGAGCAGGCTCCCATACACACTACCTTGTATGGGAGCAGGCTGGGGAATCTAGACACACTACATGTATTTTATGGGAGCAGGCTGGGGAATATAGACACACTACATGTATTTCTGAAAGGTATGGAATGCTGTAATCCATAACATCATAAGCAGTGAAATTATTTGTCTAAAATTATTTTATGGGGTTAGTCACATAATGAATCATCAATCACATCTTTAACTGGATTTGAACTCTAAAATAAAAGCATTTTCACTTGAAATCTGATTCTAGTGGAAGCTCAGCATTAGTTAATCAAAACTGTGTGCAAAATGAATGTGATCGATGAACAATAAAACATTTAAAATAATGAGGTGTGTATTTGTAGTATTACCTGGTAAGTGTGATCTGGAAAATGCTGTATCCTGCAATGAAGGATGCGAGTCTGGTGAGAGACTGTTTACCAGAGCCTCCTACACCGACCAGGAGAGCATTCCCTCGTGGTGTGCGGATAATACGAGAAATCTGTAACATACACATTATAATAAGGCTAAGCAAGTATAGAGTCACAATCATCTACACATACAAGACAAACATTCCTGGATAATGTGATTTAATCAGAATAAAAATAAAACAACTTAAATCCCACATCGATTTTCACTGATAACACAATATTTTGAAGTGCAATATAAAACATACATGAACCGGGATCCTTCCTCAGACAAGTGAAGTCCTGTTCTACAAAACTGACAAATGCCTCCAAAAATAGACAAGAAAAATTATTCGACAACCACTCAAAATCGTCCTTGGTATTTTATCCTGCCCATCGTCAAAAACTAGTCTCTATTATCCACAACAAACTAACATCTTATTAGCTGTACTGTAGAGAGACCGATCAACAATAGTGAACTATTTGAGACGAAGCTTACACATTCTGCTCCTTGTTATATGCATGTACCTCACTACGAGGAGCAGCGAGAGCAGTGCAGCTCTGTCTTGTCTCCCCCCCCCCCCCCCAACCACAGCAACATTTTTCAAGATAGCTGCAGTCAGCCATTACGTTTTTAAAGGATTCTTCCCATACATTAATCAGATCCTCAGAAATACCCACCACAATGTAGATATATAGTGAAGATATATAATAGTAGTTATTTTTGACATACTGATAATATTTACAAGTTTTGACATATTATTTATTAATGCGTGTAATTCCCGGACATCTATTTTGAGGTTTTCCAACTTCAATGCTGACATGTGTCCTACCTTTATGAGATGAACCATAGCATCCTTGAAGAACACAAGATCCATCGGGGAACCTCTGACTGTGTCATTGTAAGACTGCATAAACATCTGAAGTCTGTCGTTTAAGAAATCGTAACTGGGAACCTGGTCAAAATAAAATATCATTCATTAACCCTTTAAGCCCTCACGATGCATAAAAGCATCATTTTACAACCCTGAAAACACAATTTATATCCTTACAACTAAGGGTTTTGGAAAGAAAATTTCCATGAAACTGGTTGACCAACACATGGTAATTTTCTTTAATCTTTCACCTACATCAAGTCATCTTCATCCACTACAAGTCGAGAATCGCGGCTTGTAGTAGATGAAGATGACAATGGTAAATTAAGGCCTGAAAGGGTTAAATAAATTAATAACAGGTGTTTGAAATATAAGACATTTTTCCTTTTGCGTTCACCACAGGTGCTCATTATTTGTGTTTCACTACCAATAATTTTCGTTACATTAGCTAAGGATAATTTGTCATTCTTGTTGGGGTTGTTGAAAAAGGAGTCAAGGAGGACGATGGGTGCTATGAAGATAAAATGATATTGCATGTCATAATTTAACTCTTACAACGCTGATATATTTTTGTTTAAACCATGGAGACCAAAGGTTTTTTTATCAATTTGACATCATCAGAAATGTCTTAGTTAGCTTTTCCCGCTTCATTTGAATACCTATGTTATGAGTCGATGGCCATTATAATTTTTTTGTGTGGGGGTAACTTTAGAATCTGACATCTATAGACGTCAGATTCTGATGTCTAAAGACGATCCCCACACTGGTTGAAAATACCTTGCAAGCACTCAAACATTCTTCACTGAGGCAATGACTCAAAATGTCCACAAATCTGACACAACTGCTTCCAATACGTTATGCCAATGATAGAAGATCAGTGATAAAAATCAAGATGGCCGCTATAGTTTCGGTTCGGATCGCACATGAAAATGGGCAATGCCAATAGACTGACAGACCTTGAAAACCTATATATACCAGGTTTCAAGGCATTTAACTGAAAATAAGAACGATTAATTACTGTATTTTCCGGGTTATAAGACGCGACTTTTTTATTTTTAAAACCACTTTTAAAGGCTGGTGCGATTTATGCTCCTGTGCGACCTTTCTATGGTTTTCAACTCGGCCGAGGACAGCTGAAAAAAATCTAGAATGGCCTCTACCCTCTGACTTCACGTAATGACGCGATTGCCGTTCATGAACCGCTAACGTCATATCATCGTTTGAGGCCATTGTATGTCAGTTTTAATACCATTTGGGAAAGTTATTTAGTTTACTATTGATCAGCATGCATAATGCCTAAAAACTATGTATTAAATTTACGATTAATTGGGTAAGATAGAATGTTTTAGTGAAAGATCGTGACTGTTTGTTTGTTATGATTGCGTTTGTGTGTCAGCCCTTTATCGACATCGCCACCTGGTGAGTGTGGGTTAGTTACGGAAGTGGGATGAGGTAGAAAAGAAAACAATGGCGTCTGTCTTTCATACATGGCATTGAAATAATTTCGAATAAATCACTAAATTTCATATTGAACAATATATTAAAGCTGCATAACTGTTTTGTTTATTTTATTCAGACGATTAATCCATGGAGAATGGTGTTTTATTTTTTTATTTTACTGCTCCGGTTACTGAGTTATTAAGGATTTAAGTTTGTTGTTTTTGTAAATTGTTGCCCCACCAAAACAAGCCTGATCACAGCGGAGTAAGACATACTGTCTATATAATCAGGACATTAAAAGTACCAAGTGGCAGATAACGGTCATCATAGAAAAAAGAGAGGAAGACGTTTAAAATTATTGTTATTTTTTAAGTGATCATAGATACATTTCACAGTACAACGTGTATTGTCTCATATCAGTTAGATATATCTAGAAGTTAATACTTTGTGTGATATGGAGGATATCTGCATGTAATATCATGTTTAATATCGGTACCGGTAAGGTGTTTTTAAGTGTGGGCCAGCATCAGAACCTTTGGCCCGCCAGAAATTGTACTCGGAATTGACATCAAATTCAGTGATGTAAATCATCGTTTTCGCTCTTTGGATTTTCGAGATTTTCTTGAAAAACATTTGCATTTTTTTATTAGGTATCTCATGGACATTTCAAAATATAGTCAAAATGCTACTAGACAATATCAGACGTTATTTTATTTTATCGTAAATCATCACATACAGTGATATACATCGCGCTATGCGGTAAAATAAAATAATATTTAAAAACATCAGACTTTACTGTAACCGATTTGACCCAGTATCCAGCATCTAGATCTGCAGCTGGTTATGAGGGCTTTGTATGTCAGCTAACACGAGGCATTGATCCAATGGCAAAATAATGGCGGCCCATCGTCTGCGGTACTGGCCCAGCATTATGCCGATTCAGTTCAAAGTATGTGTTTGCTATTGGTTTCGTGGTTTCGTGCTGGCCAATGTAACATTATATTGGCCCATAACCTCACCGTTATTACATGAATATTGTACACACACCCAATCACTACTTCATAATACTTGATGGTGTACCGCATGGTGAACTAATTCCGCTACATTTACCCAGTTTTTGTGCATTTATAAGGCCTTTAAAACAATAGCAATGATTGGTTTGGACGTTTTAGGTTATTTTAATCGAAATAAACAAAACAGTTATGCAGCTTTAAACACTTTTATTATAGACTTTTAATATCGGTCTACCAGGCTATTAAATAGTATTGCCTCTCTCCTCTTCTCTTGCTATAAACGCCAATGTACTGACACCTGACACTTGAATATCGTCAGACATGTCTCTGAGCCTGGTGCGTCATATCTGCCGGTGCGACCTGTCTATGGTCCAAGCCTAATCTTGAGCCTAGTGCGACATATACTCCGGTGCGACTTATAGGCCTGTAAATACGGTAAAATTAAAAAAAAAATGGCTGCTGTTATAATTTTGATTATCCGTGAAAAGCTGAAAATCTAATCAGGTCATCTCCATACTCATGGGCAACTTCACGTGAAACATTGGAGAGATCCAATAATTGTTTTTCAAGTTATCGCGTTACCAAGAATGTTTTTTTAATCTTTGACCTTGATCTTTGACTTATGACCTTGGATAAAAAAAATTTGCGGTTAGGGGTTGAATGTTTGTATGAATTATGAATTCAATCTGTTGCACCATGTTGGTGTAGTAGCCAAAATGCTGCATGAGGTGGCAGCGGAGATGACGGCGGCGCATGAAGGGACGACAATACCCTTTCGGGCCGAGGGGTGATAAAACTGGTTAATAAAACTCTCAATCTGCTGCTCTCACAACATAAGTGAATTTAACCCAGGTTAGAACGTTGTTTTGAGCTATCCAATTTACTTGTCCAAGATTATTGACAGGGACAACCAACAAATTTAAATAGATCCTTACATCAGATTTTCGATGACATCCAAAAACTTGTATGTGCCAGCTTTCTAATTTGACTTGGTAGCTGCACGCTTGACTGATGTTTCCCACAAAAAATTTGGATGTATAGGTTCATTAATCATCACAATAATATATTGATAAATGATTAAATACATAAGAGCACAAATTTTGTAGGGGATTAAAAAACTAGACCAGGATTCTACAACCTGACTTTGTGCATACATAGGCATCACCATCAGGTGAAGGGTAATAAAGCCTATGTAGCATTGTATTATATCTAAATCACCTCTGTATCAACTGAAAATCATTACCAGCTCATATATTTTAGGAGCGTCCATGTCGGCGTCTTCTGGTTCTTCTCCAGTTGGCTCAGGAGCGTCCTGTAGGAAGTCCACAAAGTAAGGTTCTGTAGCAGCATCTGCCATCATATGTTCTCCTACATGGTTACGTACAACTTGCTTCATCGTGTTTTCCATCCAATCTTTATCTTCCTGGTTTGTGAACCTCATAACAATCATCAATCACATGAATAGTATAAACTTTAAAACCATAAATTATAGTTAAAATTGTAATCCACTTAAAATTGTGTGTTGCTACAGAAACCCACTAACATTGATACTGACCTGTCTGCCACAACACGAGTACACTCATGTTTCCATCAGAGAATCATAGATAACATTGATACTGACCTGTCTGCCACAACACGAGTACACTCATGTTTCCATCAGAGAATCATAGATGACATTGATACTGACCTATCTGTCACAACAGGAGTACACCCATGTTTCCATCAGAGAATCATAGATGACATTGATACTGACCTGTCTGCCACAACACGAGTACACCCATGTTTCCATCAGAGAATCATAGATAACATTGATACTGACCTATCTGCCACAACACGAGTACACTCATGTTTCCATCAGAGAATCATAGATAACATTGATACTGACCTGTCTGCCACAACACGAGTACACCCATGTTTCCATCAGAGAATCCTAGATAACATTGATACTGACCTATCTGTCACAACAGGAGTACACCCATGTTTCCATCAGAGAATCATAGATGACATTGATACTGACCTGTCTGCCACAACACATGTTCCCATCAGAGAATCATAGATGACATTGATACTGACCTGTCTGCCACAACACGAGTACACTCATGTTTCCATCAGAGAATCATAGATAACATTGATACTGACCTATCTGCCACAACACGAGTACACCCATGTTTCCATCAGAGAATCATAGATGACATTGATACTGACCTGTCTGCCACAACACATGTTCCCATCAGAGAATCATGGATGACATTGATACTGACCTGTCTGCCACAACATGAGTACACTCATGTTTCCATCAGAGAATCATAGATAACATTGATACTGACCTATCTGTCACAACACGAGTACACACATGTTTCCATCAGAGAATCATAGATGACATTGATACTGACCTGTCTGCCACAACACGAGTACACTCATGTTCCCATCAGAGAATCATGGATGACATTGATACTGACCTGTCTGCCACAACACGAGTACACTCATGTTTCCATCAGAGAATCATAGATGACATTGATACTGACCTGTCTGCCACAACACGAGTACACCCATGTTCCCATCAGAGAATCATGTATGACATTGATACTGACCTGTCTGCCACAACACGAGTACACTCATGTTTCCATCAGAGAATCATAGATGACATTGATACTGACCTGTCTGCCACAACACGAGTACACCCATGTTCCCATCAGAGAATCATAGATGACATTGATACTGACCTGTCTGCCACAACACGAGTACACCCATGTTCCCATCAGAGAATCATAGATAACATTGATACTGACCTGTCTGCCACAACACGAGTACACCCATGTTTCCATCAGAGAATCATA
Source organism: Flabesymbios commensalis (assembly GCA_964017125.1). Lineage (NCBI taxonomy): Eukaryota > Metazoa > Annelida > Polychaeta > Terebellida > Flabelligeridae > Flabesymbios > Flabesymbios commensalis. The sequence goes on from OZ024914.1 coordinate 990,385, forward strand.
GATGACATTGATACTGACCTGTCTGCCACAACACGAGTACACCCATGTTTCCATCAGAGAATCATAGATGACATTGATACTGACCTGTCTGCCACAACACGAGTACACTCATGTTTCCATCAGAGAATCATAGATGACATTGATACTGACCTATCTGCCACAACACGAGTACACCCATGTTTCCATCAGAGAATCATGGATGACATTGATACTGACCTATCTGCCACAACACGAGTACACTCATGTTTCCATCAGAGAATCATAGCTGACATTGATACTGACCTATCTGCCACAACACGAGTACACCCATGTTTCCATCAGAGAATCATGGATGACATTGATACTGACCTGTCTGCCACAACACATGTTCCCATCAGAGAATCATGGATGACATTGATACTGACCTGTCTGCCACAACACGAGTACACCCATGTTCCCATCAGAGAATCATAGATGACATTGATACTGACCTGTCTGCCACAACACGAGTACACCCATGTTCCCATCAGAGAATCATAGATGACATTGATACTGACCTGTCTGCCACAACATGAGTACACTCATGTTTCCATCAGAGAATCATAGATAACATTGATACTGACCTGTCTGCCACAACACGAGTACACTCATGTTTCCATCAGAGAATCATAGATAACATTGATACTGACCTGTCTGCAACAACACGAGTACACTCATGTTTCCATCAGAGAATCATAGATAACATTGATACTGACCTGTCTGCCACAACACATGTTTCCATCAGAGAATCATAGATGACATTGATACTGACCTATCTGCCACAACACGAGTACACTCATGTTCCCATCAGAGAATCATGGATGACATTGATACTGACCTATCTGCCACAACACGAGTACACCCATGTTTCCATCAGAGATTCATAGATAACATTGATACTGACCTGTCTGCCACAACACGAGTACACTCATGTTTCCATCAGAGAATCATAGATAACATTGATACTGACCTGTCTGCCACAACACATGTTCCCATCAGAGAATCATGGATGACATTGATACTGACTGTCTGCCACAACACGAGTACACCCATGTTTCCATCAGAGATTCATAGATAACATTGATACTGACCTAACTGCAACAACACGAGTACACCCATGTTTCCATCAGAGAATCATAGATGACATTGATACTGACCTGTCTGCCACAACACGAGTACACTCATGTTTCCATAATCTGAGCAGCATGGACGCATCCTGACACTCCGGGCCCAGCACATGTAACATTCCTTCCCAGATACGGGATAAATCACGGAGATTGAAGATATAGTGGAACTTGGCTGGTGTTGGCAGCATCTTAATCTAAATAAACAGACAACAGTTTTATTGACATTGTAACAATAGTTCCTCATCTATTAGTGGTTGCTAAAACAAAGTGACAGATACAATTACGACCCTTTAAATTTAATACCAAGGCGACGATCGATAGATCCCATAAATAGAAAATACATAACATAGTTATAAATTGTGTTTTTTGAAGAATGGATTGTCAGTGTAGAAATTTGTTGTTGATTGTAATAATTTATTGTGTAGTTAGACCACACTTTTTAAATAATGTGGTTTACAGATCCTGCGTTTTTAATTTGTCCAATATTGGGAAAATTAAAAGTCACAAATTTTGTATTCCTTCCGTTTCAATTGAGTAGAAAACGACGCCAAATGTTTTTTAAATGATAAAATAAACTATTGGGAAAATCATAAAAAAATATACTTTTTATTTTTCATTTTTTTATCTCTCCGACGCCTGGTCTGAAATATGCTAAAAGAATTAAAAAAATTAAAAAGTAATCTTTTAATTTTTTTTTTTAATATTATCAAATATGTGTGGCCTTATGGTGATCATTCATGTACTGACCTTGATCTGTTGCCAAAGTAAACGTGTGGCAGGAACAAGTTTACCAGCAAGTTCACAGACATCGGGATTGAATCGACTGGAGCAGAAATAACCACAGCCAATCACACCTATTGAACAAATAATACATGTACAAGCTGAGTGATTAAGGAGAATAAAAGCCACTGGTACACAGCATACAACAAACATAATGATCATTTATATTCTATTTTGAATTGATAATGGAGCATTACGAAAAAATAAAACAATCTAAAATAGAAACATCATCTTAACCCTTAACGCGCTGAATTTTTTTTAAACGCTGAATTATTGTTGTAGAAACCATGGAGTCCAAAGGGTTTTTTCAATTTGAAATCATCATAAATGTCTTTCTCGTTCAGAAAAAGTCGGTCCCCTCACTGTAAGGGTAAACTCTTATCCTGCTGATCACGACTATTGTAGTTTTTAACCTGTTTTATTAGTCGATAAAAACACAGACTTTGGGAACAAAATGTGTGTTTAGACATCAGGATTTGCAAATGTTTGGTATCACATTAAAAAAATTGAGATTTTTTTCAACTAATAGAAGTTGTGGGTTACAGTAGCGAGACACAACTTCAAGTGGGTGAAAATTTAAATAAATTAACTTAGCAGGATAAGGGTTAATAGAGCAGACGTAAAAAAAATCATCTGACACGAATAAATTAATTTTTAGTAGAATAGATCAATGTCTTCAAAAAACTTGCCAAATATTTTGTCAATGGATGTGTTTGATGGTAGTGTACAGTTAAAGATAGAGTACTGTCTCTTAAGTCTCTCTGGTATGTCATTACGTCCACCTCCCGGCTGAATCATTGCACCGATAAACTGCATGTCCACTATGTGCGTGAAATCCCCAGGCTTCTCTAGGTTGAAAAAGCCACTGGTCTCCATGCACTGACGTGTGATCTCATTAGTAATCTGTGAATAAACCAGTTAAATATCAGAGATATACACTGGTCTCCATGCACTGACGCGTGATTTCATTAGTAATCTGTGAGTAAACCAGATAAATATCTGAGATACACACTGCAATACTACTCAACCCTAGTTGTTTTTATTCTGCTTTATTAATTATCCAATTAAATCCCTGTTGGTGGGAACGAATTGTATGCTTGGTCTCAAATTAAACAGCACATCATATGCAATGACAGTGAAATGAAAGCATGAAACAGAGCAGAACCAACATTACTTCAAAGTTATAAAGCTACCTTACTGTTTTACTGACATCAGTAATCAACAGGATACATTTTTGTAATAGCTTTGTCAAATACATGAACAGATGCTCCAGTAAACAAATTGTATGAAAAGTGTACCCTTTTTGACTGGTCACGAGGCTTAATGAGTGGTGTAATTAGCAGACATTGATCTTTGAGACTGTACCTGATCTCCCCACTCGTTGATTATAGGCATGTTGATGTCATCTATAAACACGGTCATTCTGCGTCCTCCTGGTGGACCATATGTGCTCCCCATACGCTTGTCCACATAGCTCTCTATAGTTCTCTGTAACAATTAGGACACATCTCAACCTTTACAACACTCAAGTATTTTTGCATAAACCATGGAGACCAATGGGTTTTTTGAATTTGAAATAATCATAAATGTCTTAGTTAGCTCTTTCCACTTTATTTGAATACCTATGTTATGGGTCTACGACTATTAGAAATAGATTAATTCTTTCAACGCAGGGACTATCTCTATACGTCATAATGTGACGTGAATTCTACGACTATTAGAAATAGCTTGATTCTTTCAGCGCGGGGACCATCTCTATACATCATAATCTGGTGCCTACATCTGTAGAGCCAGATTATAACGTATAGAGACAGTTCCCGCGCTGAAAGGGTTAACAAGTGACAACACACAGCACCATATTTAACCAGTCAAATGGATGAATAGCAAATCTTATAATGTTTATTACTAGTGAATTTTCTGATTAATCAGCAAGATTTCCAGAAGGTTGGTCTACAATAAATAAAAATTCTTATTCTAAAAGAAGTTGAAGTCGCTGTAGCAAGACACTTTCACATGAATAAAATTTGATTTGCTCAAGTACAGCCCACTACCCGTGAAGTATAGTTATGTACCTGAAACATCATGGGTGTTGTGGCAGAGGAGAAGTTGAAGCTCTTGCCAAGGTGTGTATCAGGGTTACTCTTAGCCATGTAACCTTTGATCATCACAGTCTTTGCTGTACCCTGTTCACCAATCAGCAATACTCCCTGAAACACATTTAGATTCAATGAAAGCACGCTGTCCAGCACAGATTTGTAAAAAAAATAGTTAAAAAGTAGAGTTGGAAATAGCAAATACGAAATGGAATGAATAAGTAGTATTAATAATTATAACATAATTATTTCCTATTATTGTTTGAAATTATAGTCACTCATCCCATTAGAAAACATGTTTATATCTCTAGATAACAAGGCATGGCACACTTATCTTGAATGAGTGAGAACTTGTAATAAAAAATAAACAGTTTCCAATAACAGGGTTATCCACCTAGCTTGGCTGTGATTTTTTTATCTGTTTTAGATGAGCATGTGCATTTGATTAAGGCTGTGCATTACCAGAAAAAAGCTTTTTTTGCCCAGTGCACGCATTAGAAACATGTCAACTTCCGAAAAATCCAGTTAATTTAAATAATAAAAAAACATTGCTCCAACTGCTTTTATTAGGCTTGTTTTTTCATCTTTTTTAAATAAAAATAATCATCCAGTGTTTTTTTTATTTCGTCACCCTCATTATCTTTTTCCAGAAATTGGTGCAAAGTTTTTTTCGGGGGTTTCCAGATTTTCTTACATATTTTTTCCCCACCCTCCCTCATTACATTTTGGATAATCTCACAGAGAAAAGAACATAGTGACCTATGGTGAGCATCAGACTGTGAACTTACCCTATGTTGCTTGGCTATGGTGTGCATCAGGAAATTTGTGCAGACATTGTCGACATTGGGAACTAGGATGTTGTTGAAATCAGGCACTGAATCTGAGGGGTAGAGATATTCTTCTACACGATTTGCCCAGTGCTCCCAGTCACCTGAATATATGACAAGAAAATATTACAAATACAATACTTAAGAAAGTAGCAAAATGTACTAGATTTGGAACAAATGTTTGTTCGACTTGCTACGGCAAGGCTTGATCACATAAAGTATGTGATCAAGGCTTGCCGTAGCAAGTCGAAAGGCCATCAGTTTAAAAAATTTGTTCCAAAGTTACTACATTTTACTACTACCTTATTGATTCTTGGAACCATGAATAACATATTTTCAATACAATACATATACATGCAATAACATCAAGTGATAATATTATACAAACAAACTATACGTAGAAGTATGGGAGAACCTAGTAATTATAATTAGCCTCCCTTAACCCTTTAACACCTGGCCTTACCCACACTTTGTCACCTTATTGTCCAAGAAATATATCTAAAAATATTCATGGATTCTCCCTTATTTTGTATTGGCTGATAACTTTTGCAGTAGTAAATATAGCTACGGAAAATATTGTCTTTTTTTAGAATTATTGTTGTTCCTCAGCTAAATTAAATGAATTATCTCTGACTGTATATTTAACATTCAAATTGTTTTTAAAAATGCTAATATGAAATTTGTAAAATATTGAAGTGCTTTGTGATACCTAGCTTCTTTCATTCATGCACCTCTGATTTACTATGGTAATCAACCCTCCACATTCAATGATAATTGTGTAAGCAGTTCCAGAATAAAAAAATTAAAATCACTACCTGCTTCAACTAAAACAAACTATCAATGAATGAGTTATAATAGCATTGTAATGATAGGTTCTTGAAATCAAGCACACAAATGATTATTGTAGATCTGGTAATATTCGTGAGGTTTTAATTTTGCTAAATTCGCGAAGAGGACAAATTCGCGAATCTCATGAAATCATTATTATAATAGCGCTACTGATCATCAAAATTGATAATTTTCGGATTCTGGACATTGTGAAAAGTCCCAAAATCACAGATTCAAGAAAATCTGAAGACGCGAAAATTACCAGATCTACAGTATTTCAAGTGTTAACATTACCGGAATCACTGACGACATATTCAAAGATGGTTTCTCCCTCTTTCAGTGCAGGATATGTAAATTTGGACTCGTGGCTCATCATGTAGTTCTGCATAAGGGCTCTGTCCTCCAGCTCTAGAATGGCTCCTATACTCCACATCACAGCAAAGATAAACAGCTTCTCCAGGGCAGCAGCTGTAGCCACTCCTTTATCCTCCTTACTGGGGATGAGGCCTTCTAGGAGGTCACATGCCTAAATACAATAATCATTACATATAAACACATACACCTCTAGCCACACCTTTATCCTCCTTACTGGGGATGAGGCCTTCTAGGAGGTCACATGCCTAAATACAATAATCATTACATATTAACACATACACCTCTAGCCACACCTTTATCCTCCTTACTGGGGATAAGGCCTTCTAGGAGGTCACATGCCTAAATACATCAATCATTACATATTAACACTTACACCGCTAGCCACACCTTTATCCTCCTTACTGGGGATAAGGCCTTCTAGGAGGTCACATGCCTAAATACATCAATCATTACATATTAACACTTACACCGCTAGCCATGCCTTTATCATCCTTACAGAGTCACACGCCAAAATACATACATCTTAAACCTCTAACCATGACTATAGTGTAGTTGTCTTAATCTATTTTATTAGCCGATCAGATCACAGTTATTGTAACGAAATGTGTGTTTAAACATCAAGGTTTGCAAATGTTTCATCTCCAATTCAACAAATATGAGTAATTTCACTCACTTGAAGTTGAGGGTAGCGATAGCGAGAGACAACTTCAAGTGAGTCAAAAATTTTAATGATTTAATTTAGTGTTTTTAATCAGGGTTAAATAATTTTGACCAGCTGGAAATTATATTATATATGAAAGTCTTCCCATTTATTAGTCTGAATCAACAACAGCTGCACCACAGTTTTCATGTTCAAATGATGAAAAGAGGATTTCAAATGTAGGGATAGGAAATAAAATATATTATTTTGATATGGCAATGAATTTAATAACAATAAATGCTGTTGTCCATGTGATCAGTCTGTATATAAACATATTTATTTCCCAGTCTCACCTGCTTGATCTGCATACACTGGAGCAGCAGCATCTTGCCATGAAGGTTGTTATTAGCATAATTGTAGACATCTTCAAACAGGGCATCAAACAGGTTAAGTAACACATCGGCTTCCTGAGCATTACGTCCCAGCAGCCAGCCCTGGAGAGAACAAATAGTGAAGCAAATGGAAAAGCGGTCGAGGAAAACAAGATTTAGAGAAATGAGATGACACATCAATGTAAAATCCATGAAGTTTATCCATAAAGACACCACATACTTTAGTTGTGGTTATTTATGAATTATGACAACTGAAGTTGAGAGATCAGGAGAGCATGGGTCATGGCACTAGTCATGGCACGGGTCATGGAACAGTTCATGGCACGGGTCATGGCATGAGTCATGGCATGGGTCATGGTACGGGTCATGGAACAGTTTATGGCACGGGTCATGGCAGATTACCATTTGTCCTGCTAGACCAGTTGCAAACCAAATACAATGACACTGAAAATGATACAATTGTTTGTGGAAAACGCTCAGTTCATCAAACAACTCAAAATTTGTGATACTGAAGATCTGGGGCCGTATTCTCGAAAAAGATAACAATTGTGTAAGTCTGAGAATTGCGTAAGTAGGCTAAGAAGTTGCGTAACTTTGAGAATTTTTCTTAAGTGCTATTCTCAAAATAGTTAAGATAAGAAATTGAGTATATTATTGGGTAACTTTATGGCAGCTTCAGAGGTGCCGTAACTTTACACAACACAGTGTATTTTGTGCCAAAACAGCACGGAAAAGCCGTGTTCACAGTAAAAAACTACACACATGTAAAACTTACACTTATTTGAACACTATACAAAAGACCATCAGTACATATTGATGTTTTTCATTAAGATATACGACATTGAAGTTTGCATGAGAGAGAAGCTGTCGCCATAGTGTCTGGGCATAGCCATAGGTCTAGTATCTGCACTGACATGACTGATAGACTAGGCTAGCTTTGTGATGTCATAGTAAGATGACGATGTTGGCGGTGTTGCCATTGCAACGAAGTAAAGAAATTTGAGTAGCAAAGAATGTTCAAATTTTTTCGAGAATAGCAACTTACGCAACTTCTTAGTTCCACCACTTCTTATCTCAAATAAGAAAAGAATTGTTCTTATCTTAGCAATGTATGAGAATACGGCCCCTGGTCATTTGCTTATGGTAATTTTTTTGTGAATTTCTGATTTTGGGACTTTCCACGTAAATTGGAATTTGAGAATTTTCATTTTCTTTAGTAGCGCTATTATAACACTATTTTTCGTAAGATGCGTGAATTCACAAATTTTAAATAAATGAAAATTACAAAAAAATGATTCAGCAGCACTACAGTTACAGTATCATTATCTTTAGACCTGTGATGCCCACTAGAATGCAGGGCCGTAGCCTGCGGGGGGGCAAGGGGGGCAGCTGCCCCCCCTGGAAATTTCAGAACAAACTTGTAAAATGGCTCATTTTGTCAAAATATCGATCTCCGGCTGTTAGCTAAGAACCGTTATCCAGAAACACTGGACAATCACATTGTTTGTTCAATGTTGGGCCAGCGTTGGAGACGATGTCCCGTGTTTGCTGGGAATAGTTTTACACATCTTGTGATGATAGGAGGTGCATCGCTTGTGCATTCTGAGCTGCAACAGAGCACCACTAACTAACCGTTATGCTGTTGACATGGAAGCTGTTGCTAATCTGTACAGTAGTCCTATACACGGATCCGGCCAGATTCCTGACACGTGGTTAGATGTCTTATCATCTGCCAACCTGATACACTGATTCAGTATTATCATTCTAAAATATTATATATAAGTCATTTTCATTCCTCCACTGTGCTTAATTGCGATGCCTGACACTCCAAGAGAATCAGGAAGTCCACCCCCGAAGAAAAAATGCATGCAATCATCTATGCTACACTTTTTCGGGTAAGTTTTATAAAAGTTTATCATCAGTCTGAAATAGCCTTATGGTATGTGATAGTGTGATACAGCAGTTTTTTCGATATTGGATATATTTTCAGTACGGTAACTCATCCTGAAGCAAAAGCTTTGTCAAGTTACTCAAAATTATGTTGTAAATGTCTACTACTGATTTTTTTTGCGATTGGCATGATTAAGTTTGAGATAGCTATAGGCCAGGCCCCCCTAATATAAAACAGTGCGTGACTGTGTGTAAGGCTGTAAAAGACGTGCACTATAGTAACATGGGGTCGTAGCAACGACCAGCGTGATAGAGAGTCCAGTTGTGATAAGAATCTGTTTTATGGCCCACAGTGTGCTATTTATAATTCCCTTCATTCACGCGCACTGTTCTAGCTATATACTAGGAAACACGAATCATTCACCCAATGCTGTTTCAATGATGGTCCACCGTTTTTGACGCTGGCCCAAAGTTGAAACAGCATCGGCTGAATGCCTCGTGTTTGCTTGGTCAGACGCATAACAATGCACAGCTGATCCATGCCGATATATAGGCCTACTAATTAAGACATAATAATATTGTTTTACGCAGTATATTAACTAATAATATCATGATATATCAAATAGACCAGTATAGGCTAAGTAACATAGTTCAATAAGCTCTAGATAGTATGTGATATATTGAGAGATGGTTATAGAACATAAAATATAAACATTCACGCTATTTGGCTATAGTACATCAATAAGGTTAAATGTCGGGCCAACACCGTAGACGATAGATTAACAGTGGTCCAACATAGTTTTTGCTGGCCTGGAAGTAAAACAATGTGTATAGCAGCGACAGCCAGGGGTATTAGACCTGTTTGTTTTTAAATTGAGTTATTGTATGTAATACCCTGCACCAAACTCAAAGATTAGGTCTTAGATCTATGCATTTTTTCAACTATGGACTTTCACTTAGATTAGATTGTCTTTGAATCACCAATGATATCCAAATAGGGATACATATATTACAAAGTTATTTTCTCAATTTCCAAGACATTCCATGATGTGGCTCAATTCCCATGGTTTTAAAATTCGATTTCCTATGCTGATTTCAAAGCTGGCCGCAAGGATAGTAATGTGACAACAGAGGCATGTCATGCGGCTGCTCCTAGCAAGGAATTGCCCAGACCAGAGCCCATGCCGCTGGGTAAACCAGCTCAAATTCCAGCCACACCAGTGAAGGGTGATGTACATTGTGGCATATCCTACTATGACCCTGCCAATTATGCAGCTCTTACACACCCTGACGATGATCACAGATTACGTTTTCTCTCCGACATGGCAAATTTTAAGCCTACAGCAGATTTTGTGTTTCCAGTAAGAAAAGGCAGAAAATACAACACTCGATGGGAAGAGAAACGTCCATGGCTTCGATACAGTTTAGAGAATGACAGTGCATTTTGCACTTCATGCTTGTGCTTCAGTACAATTGAGGCATCAGCTTCATCTAACCTACCTTTTTTAAAAGGAGGTTTCACCAACTGGAAAAAAGCTGTTGGCATTAAAGACAGTTATCTCGACAAACATGCTAGCAGCACTGATCACATCACGTCCACGCAACGAACAGTGAATTTCCTTCATACCATACAGAATGCAGGCTCTGACATACATTCCAAAATTTCGAAATCAGCAGGTATTGCGCAAATTCGTCAGAAAAAAGGAATATTATCAATCATAGATATTGTGATTGCGATGGGACAGCGTGGTATCCCTTTCAGAGGCAATTGGCAGAAGGAGGATCAGGCAGAAGATGGAAACTTTGCGTTTTTTACTGCATGGAAAGCAAATTTTGACAATGAACTTTCCGAGCATTTGAAATATTCAAGTAAAGCAGGAAAATACACATCACCACAGATCCAGAATGAAATAATCTCACTTTGCGAGAAAGACATCAGACAGAAAATTGTAGATGGCATTCCGCAATACTGGAGTATTCTAGCTGATGAAACACAAGATTGTTCAACAAGTGAGCAGATCAGCATATGTGTACGTTATGTGAGAAATAACGAGGTCCATGAAGATTTCCTGGGATTTGTTGAGACTGAAAAGATGGATGCCAAAACCATATCAGACAAACTGATATCGAGCCTTACTGAATGGGGGTTAAACATGGATAACTTGGTGGGGCAAGGATATGATGGTGCAGCTGTCATGAGCTCCAGCAAAAACGGTGTTCAGGCCAAAATTCGTGCACAATTCGAGAATGCAGTGTATGTACATTGTCGGTCACATGTGTTAGCTTTGGCAATAGCAGCAAGTTGCAAGCAGGTTCCAGCCATTCGAAATCTGTTTGACAGTGTTGAAAAACTAACTTGGTTTCTAGGTGGAAGTGCAAAGCGAAAGAACATTTTCCTCAACAATGGTGATAACGACGGTAATTTCAGCGAGCTAATCAAGAGTGATGCAGAGGAAATGCAAACATCCAATGAATCAATTGAAAAGGGGTCACAGAAAAAATCGGTTCCCAAGTTCTGTGCCACTAGATGGTCTGCAAGAGTTGATACACTTTCAGCGCTCATCGCTAAATACCTGGATGTTGTAGAAGCCCTACAGAGAATCGAAGAAGAAAGTAGTGGTGATTCTAGAAGTGATGCTAGATCATATGGCCGTCTTTTGACAGACACTCAGTTTTTGGTAGCGCTAGTGGCTGCTCAATTTGTATTGAGCTATTGTGCCGGTGTAACCAAATCCCTGCAGGCAGTTAGCTGTGATTTGGGGAAGGCCTACAGAGATGTTGACATTTCAAAGAAGGCTATCAAGAATAGTCGTTGTGAGGAGACATGGAACAGGCTTTGGCACAGGATCGAGACCATAGCAGATGCTGTAGACATTACCATTGTTAAACCAAGAACAACAGGTTTACAGCGACACAGGGCAAATTGTGGCAAGGAAAATCAGGAACCGAAAGATTACTATAGGATAAATGTGTTCTATCCCTTCATTGATCATGTAGTCCAGGAGCTGGACACGCGATTTTCCGAAGAACATTCCACTCTTATTGCTGCAGAAGCTCTTATCCCATGCTACCATGATCTAATAGATGATGACTGTATTTCTGCAATAGAATCGTACTATGGCAAGTTTCTGCAAAGGGGAGAGTACCTAAATGTGGAGATTGACAAGTGGACAACTCTTTACAGAGATATGCCTATTCAGCAAAGGCCTAAGACTGTTGCAGAGTCCTTGTCTTCGTGTGATAAGGAATACTTCCCTGCTGTTCACAGAATACTGACACTATTTCTGACTACACCAATTGGAAGTGTGGCATGTGAGAGGTCATTCTCTGCTCTTCGTCGCCTTAAACTTTGGACAAGAGCCAGTATGGCACAAGATCGTCTCAGTGGTCTGGGCATGTTGCTGGTGCATAGGAACAGTACATTTATACCAACCCCAGAAACTGTCTACAAAATGAAATCCAACTGGAGGCAGTTAGCAAATAAATAGCCCAGTAGACTTGAAGAGGATACTGCACTACGCTCTAAGTTTGTTTCAAAATAAAATATGTTTCTGGTGCTGAATCGTATTCTTTAATTGTTATGTTGGAAAAGTAGTAGCAACACTTTTTACTTCCGAATGGCCATGGCCATGGCCCTACAGCGTACAAAATGATACCTTTTTTGTAAAATTTTCGTCCGGGTTGCCATTAATAATCTCAACCGACCCCCCCCCCCCGCCGTCAACTGCCCCCCCTGTGTTTTGCCCCAGGCTACGGCCCTGGAATGTGTTGCCTACCTGTAATATAGGTCTCCAGTCCAGGGCTGAGGAGCTCATGTAGACCATACCGTTCCGGGATACAGTAGCAGGGGAAGCATTATCAATGTTGTGCACCTCAAACAGGATCTTACAGTTAGGGGCCATGGGAATTCTGTCACCGTTAGCGAGGGTGAGGGTCTTGTTATCATCCAGCACAGAGTTCAGATTCTCAATCCAGATGGCGTCAACAGGACCATCGAGGATCAACCATATGTGGTCACCTACATTGTAAAACCTTAGTATTACTATATAGTCCCGTAGAAAATATCACATAATGTATAATACGGGTCTGCATTTAGAGGCTCAGATATAGTAAAAAATACCCGAACCTATGATTAATATATAAAATATGGAGAGTCGGTACCATAAACCGGGGCTTTTTTGCCACCCCTTTTGATAAAATCCTCTGGTTTTCAATAAATACCATATATTATGGTCAATACCATATATAATAAGTACCATAAATGGTATTTATTGAAAACCAGAGGATTTTATCAATTATCAAAGGAGGTGGAAAAATAGCCCCAGGGGTGGCAAAATAGCCCCGGTTTACGGTAAGCATTTTTAATCAAACTGGCAAAATCTATCCGGACCTACAGTATTGTTTTGAAGGAGTACCTTTTTTTGATTTGAGTGTTCTCCTCCAAAGTGTGGAGAAGATGCCATCAGTCCAGTCATTAGTGGCTACATCCAGACGACCAAACATCTGTGGAGCTGTGATAGCCTTAGGGTTCATCCTCAGCTCTCGATGAGGCACACCACAGTCAGTCATAGACTTGAGCAGCACAGCAATACAGCAGCTCTTACCAGCACCGCTAGGTCCTAGTGTCATCATACCATGACGCACACGCTGGGTCTCAAACAGCTGAAAATACAGAAAAATTATATTTTAACGAAAACAAAATTCATAGTTTAAAATATCACATACAGAGGTGCCAACATTTAGGAAGTTGAAATCAGTAGATCTACTTTGCGAGCCGTGCCTAGTTTGGCCGCAAAATCGGTTTAGAAGCTAGGGGGCATTGCCCCTTGACATTTTTTTACATCAATTGATTTTCCTGCAATCTGAAGCTTTTTATTTCTCCTCCAAAAAAAATGTATTTTCTTGTAATAAAATTATTAGTGCAGGTGATGGGAAAATGGCCCAGAAAACCGGTTTTCTTCCAATAAAATAGAGTGTTTGGCACCTCAGCACATAATCAGTGGAAGTCAAAAATAAGCATCCAAGGGGAGATATCCCCCAGCATCCAAGGGAAGATATCCCCCCTTGTTGGCAAAGAAAATTAAAAATATATTCTAAATTTCAGTTAAAATAGGCCATTTTGTGCACTGAAATTAACAAATTAATTTTTAAAATACCTGGACCAGTTTGAGATTCCATGCTGGATGGTTGATCAGCTGGGCTTGTTCCACCTGATAGGCTATAGCTTGCTGTAGATCTTCATATGTAGCACTGTCCAGTTGAATGCCGGGGAAGAGATCAGAAATCAAACTGAGGAAAAGTGGCTCATCCTCATCAACCTAACAAGGGGCAGAATCCTTATATCGTTAGACAGGTTACATTCAAACTGGGATTTAGACAAGAACTAATAAACATATTTTTACACAAACAGATCTGATCACGAAGTTTTAAAGAACAATATAAAATAAGGTAATCACAACTATTAAAGCTGTTTTACACACTGTTTACACAACATGGGTCTGAAAAACACAATAATTAAGCTTTGGCGACTAACTTGAAGAAACAATATATTGTGATTCACAACTGCAAGTGTATCAAAATTTGTTATATTGCTTTGAAGACAACAAATTTTACTTGAAAAGTTGTTATTTAGTGAACACTAGCAAAAAAAATTGCAAATGATAATAGTTGGCACTGCTACAATATTGGAAAAGGATTATACCGTATATATTCTAATAAATACCCATATTCGAATAAAAGCACATCCCCCGATTTAAAAATAAAACCCATGATGGTGTACAATATATTATTATTAAAAAACTACTCTAACAAGTGCCTATCCCCCGTAGCCTCAGGGGGTATTCTAATTAATACCTTAGGCATTTATTAGAAATAGAACAAAGACTGTAATTACCAGTTTGGAGAGGTTCATGTCCCTGAGTACTCTCATGACGATGTTGCTTTCCGTCTCGTTAGGACGTGCTCTCTTCTGAGCACCCAGTGTTCTCAGCACAGACAGAATGTTTCTCAGACCGAAATCATAATGCACCTGTTTACTCAGCTGCTCTTCACACAATTTGTACAAAACAAAAAACTTTTGTGCCAGCAGCACATTCTCTTGGAAACCGCAACTAGCGAGCTTCACTCTCATAATGATCTGAAAATAAAACCATCTGGAATCAGTGACATATTAAGCATAGAAATAGTCTTAACAAAAAATGCCTTGTCACTAGACCTGAAGTCCTATAGCATACCTATAGGTTTTGGGTATTAGCTGCAATTTTGAATTTCAGTAAAGCCTTGAAAAAATAACCTGCGCATCTCCATATCTTGGGGAATGTGATTGTAAAATTTGAATAATATATGACTTTAATTTTACACATATGAAAAAATCTTTCAAAAGCCCCCCTTCAAAAAATTGACAGAATAAAAAAAGAAATCTAGACTTGGCTTGGGTAGCTGACCTGTCTGTACACTAACTGTACACAAACATGTACACTAACACATGTAGCTCACCTGTCTGTCAGGCACCATCATGGCCACCGTGCGGAACTGTACTTTGAGGTTCTCAGGAAGCTCTTGACGACCAGCATATCCAGGGTTCTATAAGGACAACAGCAAACTACATTAATGGAACCAGCTTAACTCTTAAAGCGCTGATATATATTATACATACCATGAGACAAATTTTTTTTTTCCTCTTTAGAATCACCATAAGTGTCTTAGTTAGTTCTTTCCGCCTCATTTGAATACAGATGTTATGGGTCTATGGCCATTATTAATATTTTACTCTTTCAGTACAGGGATTGACTTTATACATCAGAATCTGACATCTACAGACGTTTAAAGAGCTGGTAATGTTTTCTCACCATGGTCAAGAAGATGCCAAATTCAGGGTTCAGAGGAACGATATCACCGTCAGAGAAAATGAACTCCTTTTTCCTGTCTTTCTTTGCCATGTGAACTATGTAGATCTGTTGAGCAGCCACAGATAGCACAGGTAGCTCAATGCGGTTAAACTCATCAAAACATCCCCAGGCTCCGGATTGGGCCAGTCCTAGTACAAAATAAACAACAATGATTCACAAACATAAACATCCCCAGGTTCCGGATTGCGCCAATTCTAGTACAAAATAAACAGCATAATGATTGGGAAACATAAACATCCCCGGGCTCCGGATTGGGCCAATCCTAGTACAAAATAAAAGTGAGCTTTGTAACATTAGCGCATAGTTCAGGTAATGTCACCTCAGAATCAATGAGTTCTGCGATGTGCTAGAAATCAAGATATAACATATACTAGTATCATATATAATTGTTAAATAGGCTGCACTGCAATACAATTTTGTACTTATAAGTTCATACATTAGATAAAATTACTTGAAATAACGTCCATATACTGAGTCTGATGAAAAGAGCATGTTTTTATTATTGTCAAGCTGAACTCTCAGTCTGAAGCTTTAGTTGCTAATGCAATTTCCGGATTCAAATTATCAGTTTTTCCCAATAAGCTCAAAATTTCACTGGACGGTAGGTCATGTAAACTTGAAACTTTTCCCGGACAAAAAAAAATCATGAGACATTAGGTGGTCAATGGCCGATTCTTACTTTGTGATCACAAAAACTGACCCAGAAACAAAACTGACCAAAGAAAATAACCGGATTGTATGTCTGATGTGGTTGAGTATTTGGCCGGACCTACCTGTGTTTTACAGGACATTATTGGCAAAGACTGAATTACATTTTCCAAAGTTAATGAACTGAGCAATTGACAACTATATTGATCAATTTCATTGATATTATACTTGGTTCAAACTGTTTGAAACCGAATAATATATATAAGGGCAGAACAAGGGCTAAAGCAAAAAGATCAAGATAAGTTACCTTTATAGATTCTTCCGAGGCCTCTGAAATCCATCTGATCTGAGCAGTTAAACACAACAACATATTTGCCAAGTGCTTTGCCCATATCCTTGGTAGTTTCTGTTTTACCGGTGCCGGCAGGACCAGCAGGTGCTCCTCCCATAGACATACCGAGGGCCTGAGCCAACGTGATGTAACATCTACAACACACAAGGGTTGGGGTGAAGTTTTTTTAAGTGCATAGAAATCACCCTTACAACGCTGAATCATTTTGTATAAACCATGGAGATCAAAAGACTAGTCTTAACCCTTACACTGCTGCAGAAAATTTGCAGCATGTGTGGTTTTCCACATAGTAATATCTGGCACGTTTTTTAACATCTGATGAGCAACTGATATTAAGAGCCATTATATTACAAAATCAGTCAGTTTGCTATCTTTAAAGCTGAAATAGAAAGCCACCACAAAACGAAAGTAATTTTTTTTTTTTTTAAGAATTTACTTGGCTACCCAGGCTGCGCTTGGTTTCTTTTGGGCGACTTTAGTCACCTATAGCAGTGTGAGGGTTAAATAGCTCTTTCCGCTTCATTTGAATACCTATGTTGTGGGTCTACGACCATTAGAAATATTTTTTTTTATTCAGTGTGGGGACTATCTTTATAAGTCAGAATCTGACGTCTACAGACGTAAGATTCTGACGTATAAAGCCGGTCCCACATCAGATTCTAACGCATAAAGACGGTCTCTGCGCTGCAAGGTAAGCTTCTTTGCCTAATTTACACATCCCAAATACTATTTTCAATAAAATTCACTCATGAGAATTGCTGCTACAATGTAAATGAAAATGAGGAAAAATAGTTTGGTGCTAAGAGGGTTGACCTTTAACCCTTTCAGTGCGGGGACTGTCTTTAGGAGTGGAAAGAGCTAACACTTTCAACACTATAGACCTGCATACAGATCTACATAGAAACAGCCCTGTACACTGGAGACTTGTATACAGGTCTAACTGTATTACTATTTGCAGGACTGATCCTGAGTTATATACTGTTCTGTTTTAGGGTATCACGTAGACAAGTTACTCAGTGGGCAAACAGCTAACTAAAACATTCATGATGATTTCAAATAGAAAATTACTCTTCGGTCTCTTGGTTTATATAAAAAAATTTCAGTGCTTTAAGAGTTAAAGCGCTAAATTAAATTTTCAACCCTTGAAGTTGTGTCTCGCTACTACTTCAAGCGGGTAAAAAAATTGTAATTGCTAACTAAAACATTCATGATGATTTCAAATAGAAAATTACTCTTCGGTCCCTTGGTTTATATAAAAAAATTTCAGTGCTTTAAGAGTTAAAGCGCTAAATTAAATTTTCAACCCTTGAAGTTGTGTCTCGCTACTACTTCAAGCGGGTAAAAAAATTGTAATTGCATGAAAATTACTCATGTTTGACTATTTTACCCCAACCCAAAATTGTTTTCCCCAGGCAACAGCAGAGCCCCGTTAAGGTGAGTGTCAATTGAGAAATTGTTCAACAAGATTAACTTTTACTTCTAGATTGTACCTTTGCAATTGATAAATTTGTAAAACAATTTCTTTGCGAGTATTTACATACACTAGCACTGGGAAAGTTAGCCATAAGAGTGTTTACCCTTAACCCTTTCACCACTGAAGCCCGTTTTTATGTGCTGAATGCCATAGCATTCAGCACATAAAAACGGGCTTCAGTGGTGAAAGGGTTAAAGCGCAAGTAATTAAAACTTTTACCCACTTGAAGTTGTGCCTCGCTATCATGACCCACAATTTCAAGTGGGTAAAAAATACATACGTATGTAAAATTTGTTTAACACTTAAAAACGCTGGAATATTTTTGTTAAACTATGGATACGAAAGGTTTTTTTTAATTTGAAATCATCATAAATGTTTTAGTTAGCTCATTCAGCTTCATTTGAATTACTATGTTATGGGTCTAACGGCCAATAATTTTTTTTTCTCGTTCAAGTTGTCTTGCTTGAAGAGCAAATAAAAGGCTAGAGCGGCTACAGACATTGATAGCAATATATATACATAGGCCTACGTTTTCAAGCCTATTTTAGATCAATAGAAATATTATTAAATTTGAATAAAATAGTGGTTGATATATGCCTAGTCAATTCAAAAATTCAATATTAGAGATGTCTATTTTTCATAAATATTTTTTGTCATTTTGAAGCTGGACATTGCGTCAGCAATTCCAGCTTCAAAATGAATGAAAAATAGAAGCAAACAATTCAGCAACAGAAGGGTTTAACATCTAACCTGTCAGTGAGGGGGGTGATATCTAACCTGTCAGTGAGGGGGTGATATCCAGCCTGTCAGTGAGCGGGGTGATATCCAGCTTGTCAGTGAGGGGGTGATATCCAGCCTGTCAGTGAGGGGGTGATATCTAACCTGTCAGTGAGGGGGGTGATATCCAGCCTGTCAGTGAGGGGGTGATATCTAACCTGTCAGTGAGCGGGGTGATATCTAACCTGTCAGTGAGCGGGGTGATATCTAACCTGTCAGTGAGCGGGGTGATATCCAGCCTGTCAGTGAGGGGGTGATATCTAACCTGTAAGTGAGGGGGGTGATATCCAGCTTGTCAGTGAGCGGAGTGATATCCAGCCTGTCAGTGAGGGGGTGATATCCAGCTTGTCAGTGAGGGGGTGATATCTAACCTGTCAGTGAGGGGGTGATATCTAACCTATCAGTGAGCGGGGTGATATCTAACCTGTCAGTGAGCGGGGTGATATCCAGCCTGTAAGTGAGCGGGGTGATATCCAGCCTGTCAGTGAGGGGGTGATATCTAGCCTGTCAGTGAGGGGGTGATATCTAACCTATCAGTGAACGGGGTGATATCCAGCCTGTCAGTGAGGGGGTGATATCTAGCCTGTCAGTGAGGGGGGTGATATCCAGCCTGTCAGTGAGGGGGTGATATCTAACCTGTCAGTGAGGGGGTGATATCTAACCTGTAAGTGAGGGGGGTGATATCTAACCTGTCAGTGAGCGGGGTGATATCCAGCCTGTCAGTGAGGGGGTGATATCTAACCTGTCAGTGAGGGGGTGATATCTAACCTGTCAGTGAGGGGGTGATATCTAACCTGTAAGTGAGGGGGGTGATATCCAGCCTGTCAGTGAGGGGGTGATATCTAACCTGTCAGTGAGGGGGTGATATCTAACCTGTAAATGAGGGGGGTGATATCTAACCTGTCAGTGAGCGGGGTGATATCCAGCCTGTCAGTGAGGGGGTGATATCCAGCCTGTCAGTGAGGGGGTGATATCTAGCCTGTCAGTGAGGGGGTGATATCTAGCCTGTCAGTGAGGGGGTGATATCTAGCCTGTCAGTGAGGGGGTGATATCTAACCTATCAGTGAACGGGGTGATATCCAGCCTGTCAGTGAGGGGGTGATATCCAGCCTGTCAGTGAGGGGGTGATATCTAGCCTGTCAGTGAGGGGGTGATATCTAGCCTGTCAGTGAGGGGGTGATATCTAACCTATCAGTGAACGGGGTGATATCCAGCCTGTCAGTGAGGGGGTGATATCTAGCCTGTCAGTGAGGGGGTGATATCTAGCATGTCAGTGAGGGGGTGATATCTAGCCTGTCAGTGAGGGAGTGATATCTAGCCTGTCAGTGAGGGGGTGATATCTAGCCTGTCAGTGAGCAGGGTGATATCTAACCTGTCAGTGAGGGGGTGATATCTAACCTATCAGTGAGGGGGTGATATCTAACCTGTCAGTGAGCGGGGTGATATCTAACCTGTCAGTGAGGGGGTGATATCTAGCCTGTCAGTGAGCGGGGTGATATCTAACCTGTCAGTGAGAGGGTGATATCTAACCTGTCAGTGAGGGGGTGATATCTAACCTATCAGTGAGCGGGGTGATATCTAACCTGTCAGTGAACGAGGTGATATCTAACCTGTCAGTGAGGGGGTGATATCTAACCTATCAGTGAGCGGGGTGATATCTAACCTATCAGTGAGGGGGTGATATCTAACCTATCAGTGAGCGGGGTGATATCTAACCTGTCAGTGAGCGGGGTGATATCTAACCTATCAGTGAGGGGGTGATATCTAACCTATCAGTGAGCGGGATGATATCTAACCTGTCAGTGAGCGGGATGATATCTAACCTATCAGTGAGCGGGGTAATATTTAACCTGTCAGTGAGCGGGGGGATATCTAACCTGTGATATCTAACCTGTCAGTGAGGGGGTAATATTAACCTGTCAGTGAGGGGGGTGATGACCAATCTGTCTGTGTTGCCCAGGAACTCATTCTGATAGATGAAGTCTACATCAGTAATAGACACCAGACACTGATCCCCATCCTCACGGAAGTAAAAACGAGCCTGCTTCAGCCACTCAAAATCATTCACATTTTTAATGTGCATGCGTACCTGAACAAAAAGATAAGCAAACATTCCATAACCGATTGAAATTCCTTTGCATCTATATTTAAAATTAATTGTTTACATCAGGTTTTTCCATGATGCATCACATGATCAATTTTCATTTGATTTGTACATTTAAAAATACAAATATACATGTTAGACACTAATCTATATAATATAATAGTATAATGGTATGTAGATATTATGTAAGGCCTATTATGATACATAAATGTTTTTATACAGTTATAGGCTTAATATCAACTAAGTCTGGTTATTCTACGGGTGGTGCTCTTCCTTGTTTGAAAGTTGACAGCTACTTTTTTTAACCTTTAAACCACCGGTACAAATTCGTTAAACATTTTTTATTAGCGCATTGCCTATCAGCTTTTAAACATGTCGAAAATAAAATGTGACACCAATCAGCAAGATTTGAAAATAAATGACCTCCACTTTGTCAAATCTGAATAATTTTCACTCACTTGAAGTTGTGGATCGCGTCAGCGAGACACAATTTAAGTGAGTGGAAATTCTAATTGATTAATTTGGCGGTTAAAGTAGAGTTGCATAGACAATTGAAATCAATTTGAATATATGATAGCAGAGTACTCACCAAATCATCAAAGATATCTCTCTGATGAACATGGATGGTAATCAGGGTTTCATATTTGATTCTCTCAAATTTTCCAAGATCTTTAGTTGTTTGATCAATCAGTGTGTTTAGTATGTCGAGGAAGCGTTGGTTGGTGGTAGGCATGACGGTCTTATCTGCGCGAGCGTTGTTCAGAGCTTCCTCTGCATCTCGTGTCCAGATCATCTGAATGGCTAATAATCCAACCTGACATAAAACATACCAGCAAAAACATGCAATATATGGCAGTGTTCTCAAACTTTGTGTGATTGATTTAGTTTGGAAAACAAGTAGTGCATCATTCTCAATAAATGAAGACCTTATTTGTAGCCATATAAACCTCATAAGCGCCCTCTTTAGAATCACAATCCCAAAAACATATCCTGGAGCCGTCATAAAAAAATACTTTATATTATTTTCTGCTTAATCCTTCTAGCACCCAGCTAATATACACTAATTTTTATTGTAGATGTGAAAACTTGTCTGATAACTGGTTATTAGCAACATGCAGAACAAATTTCAGCAAGATACATGAAGTTATTGTGCCCACAAGGAAATGTTAACGCTGACTTCG
This sequence comes from Flabesymbios commensalis, assembly GCA_964017125.1. NCBI lineage: Eukaryota > Metazoa > Annelida > Polychaeta > Terebellida > Flabelligeridae > Flabesymbios > Flabesymbios commensalis. The sequence goes on from OZ024914.1 coordinate 1,012,799, forward strand.
CCAAATTTCAATTACAACAGCCCACATTGGATTTTTTTTAAAAGGCAGGCTAAAAAGGCAAATCAAAATTGATGCTTTTATGAAATACCTAAGTATAATAATTAAATATCTCAAAAAAAAGAACTTGAAAATGTCATAATTGTGATGGAGTAAAACGTTTTGTGACGAACAAATTTAATATTATATATGCCATTTGCTGCAAATATGCGATGCCAGAGGTCTATGGAATAAACGTTGGCTATATATGTAAAACTTTAATGTTCTAGTTGGTAGTGGCAGTGTTTGAAATAAGTGACACTTGTACAATGTTTGTAATGTCCATCTACATTACCTGTGCTTGATATTGGTTGAGGAAGTCGAGCATCTGGAAGTTAGAATCGTTGATGATGTTGAAGGCTTCTCTGATCACACCGTGCAGAGAGCGCTGCTGTTGATGTTGTAAATCACCGAGCCAGATCTCTACATTACCTTTAGCTATCACTGGCTCCTCCAGCTACAAAACACAACATAGATCTCCACATTACCTTTAGCTATCACTGGCTCCTCCAGCTACAAAACACAACATAGATCTCTACATTACCTTTAGCTATCACTGGCTCCTCCAGCTACAAAACACAACATAGATCTCGACATTACCTTTAGCTATCACTGGCTCCTTCAGCTACAAAACACAACATAGATCTCGACATTACCTTTAGCTATCACTGGCTCCTCCAGCTACAAAACACAACATAGATCTCGACATTACCTTTAGCTATCACTGGCTCCTCCAGCTACAAAACACAACACACTAGTCACCTAACATTGTAATTAAGTGAAATATATGTCTCCATCTTTGTCTCAACATTAAATGAATGCCCTGACCTCTTAACAAAGGTGTAGATATTGCATCTTAATCTTAACTAACAGATTTTTACCCCCTCCCCCCCAATATCCACCCCCACCCAAAAAAAAAAATTACGCTTCTCTGAGATCTTGGGTGTTACAACCCTAAAAATTGCTGAAAATTCAAAAACAAATGAATGCAGTCATTTCCCTACACATTAGTTGGAGCTAGTTAAATTCTTCCCTATTATTTGTTTTTCCCACCAGACAGACAATGATTTGAACCAATTGCAAGCTGAAGACTCACTAGTAAGTGGCCTTTGGCAAGTGTAGGCTGCAGTCATCCATGATAAATAACACAGATTATCTTGGGGAAAATCTGATAAAACAACTGACCAGTTGAGTAATTTTATACAGAAATACAAAGTAGTTCAAAACAAATTTAAGTAAAGTCTGATAACAATAAACTGCTAAATTATTTTTTGTTTGTTTGTGATATACTTCATAGAGACTTGTATGAGAGATAAAAAACCGACCAGGATTTTCTCCCCTTCTTTGGATACAACAGCTAAGATCTTGTCATAATCTTTTTCATGGAAGTCCACTTCATTAACGTTCTCAAATATACTCAGTAGATGAGGCTAAAATGAAATCATAAATAAACAGCATAACAATTTTTTTTATTATTTCTACTTAATAACGCAAGACAAGATAAAACTTTTACAAAATTCTAAATGTTTTAAAAGATTTGAAAAAATCTTATAAATCAAGTTATGCAGTCACGCTTTCCAATGATTTCATCACTCTATACTGAAGCAGTGAAATTGTTCCACAGACAAACACACAGACCTGTATGGTGTGTGAGTCACTCGCTTGTCCCAGGATTTCTAGCAGAGAAGGATCAGAGATGAAAAAGAAACGAGAAAACACCAAACGCTTCCCTTCAAGGTACCTGCGAACAGATGCACAAGTTATTATTAATCAGTGGAATCTGTCTGAATTACGTTGGTATGCAATGATACAAAAGCAACTGCCCACCCACAAATGGCAAAAAACTTTATTTATAACTCATAAGCTGACACACACAAACCATCAGTTTTTCGAAGGTGACTGATCTCTCATATTATTGGTAAATGGCTATCTTGGCAAAAAAAAATACTAAATAATCAACAAAACCATTTTTAACATTGTCACAAACAGAAAGGTAACACTATAACAATCTAAATACACAATTTCTGTCAGTGATTTCTGACACATTTGACTTTTCCCTGTCAATATTTATATTTTCCCTGTGCTAGGTATCAATAAGTTGCCTCCACCAAACCCTTTAGTCGCATTGATGCCACATAATGTAGAGTAGGGTATACATACAAAGATTCAGTAAGTAAGAAGGAGTCAAAAGTTAAACTTCATAATTTTCTGCAACGAAAAATGGTACTCCCACCAGATAAAATTCCCTGTGTCTCCCCTGTATTTCACAATAAAAGAAAATTCCTAGAGTTTCCCCTGTTTTTCCTTGGGTACCGTGACTAATTACTGACCCTGTCAGTGATTTCTGGCAGACTTCTAGCTGTTCCAGTAGATGAGGAAGCAGTTGCCCGAGTGTCTCGTCCCCCACACAGCACTGTACAACATTAGTCACTTCATGGGCTCGTGTCATTATCTTCACCCACGATTTATCTATATTCTGAAACCTCTTGGCTTCCTGACAGCAAATAAAAAAAAACATTGAACAAAATGATCAGAGGGAAAATTACATACTGCACCAAGCCTTACAGCGTGGGGATCGACTTTGGACATCAGAATCTGACGTCTGTAGACGTCAAGATTCTGACATCCAAAGTTGATCCCCACGCTGTAAGAGTAAAACAATTATAACGATCTTAGATCAATAACATAGGTATTCAAATGAATCAGAAAGAGGTAACTAAGACATGTATGACGATTTCGAATTGAATAAAACCCTTCGGTCCCCATGGTTTATATCAAAATATTCAGCACCTTAACCTCCAAATTTGCTACACTGACATACTTTTTGATTTAAAATGCAAATAAAAAGAAACATTAAACAAAATGATCAGAGGGAAAAATACTTACGGCATTTACCTTCAAATTTGCTACACTGACATAATAATATGTATTTGATTTATATGCAAGTCATTATTATCGACTCCCAAGTTGTGGGTTGAGTTAGCGAGACACAGCTCGGAGTGGGTACAAATTTGCTGCATCCACAAACACAGCTTCTAAATAAACTACAGGTTCTGCACTCTAAGGGGAGTATGGTTACTCACCTGAGGTAGCTGTTTAGCTATGTCTCCGCCCACAAACACAGCTTCTAGATAAACCCACAGGTTCTGTACTATCATCCAGTTCTCTATGATGTCTGATGTGTTAGACAACTTCTGCACCCAATCCTGAATCTCCTTCTTAAACGGAGCATTGTATCTGAGAAAAAAACAGATTTTAGCATTAATCTAATGCACAGTTATGGTTCAATGAGATATTGAAATTAATTAACAGATGGTTCTTCAGCTTCACCTGCTTGTATTTTTGTACCATGGGGAAGATCAAAGGGAATTTAAATAAATACTGCACTCCTCTTGTGCACCAAATTCCATTGCAAGGCAAAGTTTCAGGATTAATTTGTTGAATCAAAATTTAAAAAAAATTAAACCATGTGTTGCTGAATTGTTTGTTTCTATTTTTATAATTTGAAGTTGGAATTCCTACCACATTTTCCAGCTTCAAATGACAAAAAAATATGTTTACTTCTGAGAAATAGACATCACCAATTTAATTCTCTGATGAGCTGAGCATCTACATGTGTTTTTAGCTTTTTTAGTGGCATTTAATTTGGTTTCCAACATTCTTGAAAGCCTCCTTTATACACAGGTTTAGGAGGACAAGGGTCAGGATGTACAGACTCTAAGATACAATTGGAGAATTGTAGTACCATTGTTTAGTGATTCTGCTGGTAGGCCTACCTGTTGCTGAGTAGAGATCCTAATACCATCAAGCTGTCCTCCATCAATGTCACAATCTCTGTTGTCTCTGCTCCCTTCAGCAAAAGCTCTCCACGCGCCTTAAAATTGGCAAAGCTGATGATTTGCATGTTCCACTCGGCCACAACTTGCCTCAGCTTTGCCTCTATGTCTTTCTCTTTCACAGCAGAGATACAAATGTCCTATAAACACAACAGAATGCAGAGTGATACTCAGAAATATTTTATATATAATATATAAACACATAAAAATGATTAAACACTTGTATCTTCTATCATTAGGGTTTATCATTAATTGAAGTAAAATAGGATCAAACATTTCTGTCTTCTCAAGACTGGAGACTAATAAGATAATATGTACCTCAATGTCTTCTTTGCTTTTCAGTAGTGGAGCCTCCATGATATTACGAAGCATAAAGTTCTCAGACTCGAAATCAAAAGTGAAGCTTGTGGTTTTAGCAATACGATCCCAATGCCTTTCCTTCATGGATTTATTAGCCATCAGTTCCAACAGTGGACAAGTCTCATTAAAGTCATCAATCTTTTTCTTTAAATCCAAGAAAGCTTGCCAGTCCTTGAGAGCCTTGGGCAGCTTACGACATCTGTATCACAAAAACACAAAAAATATATGTAAGTTTGTGCACCTTTCAAAGTAGTTAATAATGTTTTAATTAGCTCATAACATTAACATTAATAAAATAAACTAAAAAACTGCTAGGAATTGCATGAGAAGAAACAGTTTGTGAATCGTGAACAAACGGACAGACAGACAACAAAGAGTGAAACACAGACAATAGACAAACAATCATGATGGGAAAAGCTGATCTTATTTCAAAGTGCTCACATGGCTATAACAAGAAGCCAACACTGGGTGAGAAAAAAGTGTAGTACCCCAAAAGTTAAGCGAGAATTAAAAACGAATCTGAAAAAGCAAGACACAACTTCAAGCCATGGACATGTTCTCACGTATTGGACTGTTCATAGCAAATAAGACATTTTAAGACCTACATCTGTCAAAAAAGTTATATTTAAGACCATTGAAGACCCTAATAAGGAAGACCAATATAAGATCTTATAAGATACCGCAGGATCCCTGTAAATGGACAGAATTCCTTAGCATTTCATGACGCATAGCACAACAAATTATTCTTCATTACTTCATGGTTATGTCAATAGAAAAACTATGTTTGATAATTTTTTAGAATTTTTTATCAAACCTCAGAAACTGCCAATATAAAACAGGCCCTAATATTTCCCAAAGAACAGAATGCAGTGAAAATACCTGTTTTGAAAGTCCATAAGTTCATTGTTTATTTTCTCGATGTCGACCTCTGTCCACAGAATGTCAAAGTATCCATCAATACTGACCATGACAGCATTATAAAGCCCGTACAGCTTCTGTAGCAGATTCAACTCTTTCCGGATTCTCTGCAGGTCGGGGTAGTCTGTGACACTGAGGCCAAATAACTCCTCCCCACCAGAATAGGTGCTGAACTTACGCCAAAGATCATCAAAACGATTCTGTAATGAGGCAATCATACTAATGATTATGTACAAAACTTTAGTCAGATTATAAAATCAATCTAGTACACAAAGCTGGTAAATTTAAAATTAAATTACATTTAGCGTTGGAATAATCTTATTGCCAAGAAAATAGGGTCAATGCGTTATAATAAATGTATTACATCAAAATTGAATGTGTACACATGTGAATGTTGAGTGCATGTGCACTAATAAAATCCTATTGATAGACTTGTAAAACTGTCCAATTTTTTATAGTGAAATCAGGAAGCAATTGAGCTGTGACTGATTGCAAATACAAAAGGGCACCAGTAGGTCCGCAATCATCTTGCCCCATCAGGTCTGACAGTCAGACCACTGGTCTGACCCTGACAACAGGTGTGCCTTACAGCTGTATAAACGGGAGGGGTGCGAACAACATGAATATTCATTATGATGTCACTGGTTTACTGACTGTAGTGTGGAGGTCACACTCAGGTCAGATCATCTGCCGGTAGCAGACAACTGAAGATGAAGATGGTCAGCAGTAGGTCTGCAATATATCATCTCATATACTTTGGTGCCTTTTTCAAGGAAGGATCCACCTTACTTTCCAACAACCACAACTCATATACAACCACCCCTCATATACAACCTATTTGGAAGTAAGGGAGGTCATTGGGGACTACTGTAGCATCAACCAGAATAAAATTCATATCAAAATCTTGTTTATTATTCAGAGGTTTCTGGATGAAAACACACCTCCCATAGTGTGGTGCGCACCTATAAATGCCTTGCCATGTATGCAGATAATTCTATTACTTTGCAAAATACTCAAAATACTGTTTATTTACCAAAAAATACCAAATTATAAATCCAGATTATGTGGAAAATGCCAATAGTTTTGAAAAGAGTGAGACTGTTAATACATAATTATTGAATCAAAACAATGGTATTTTTAGACAATTTATAAAAAAAATTGAAATCAAGAAATCAGGATAATTCTTTTAGAGAATACCTGAAAGCTATTTAGTCGGTCACTGGCTTCTTGTGGGTCAATACCGTCCACCATTGGTCCATTCTGCAGAGAATAAAAAACAATGTTGTTTTGTTATTTAAAATAATAATTGATGTAGCAAACTGATAATGAATACCACAAACACAGACAACTAAACTTACATTTGCTCTAAAAAGCGAATAAACAATCCCCTCCCTCAATTCTACATCATATCAATATAACACTATTGACCATGTATACAGTTGCTGACTGTATTATTGTTTAAAAGAATACAATAAAAATAGAAAAATATCTTTAGTTTTTCAGAAATAATCCCGCATTTGAAAGTCATGTGTTCTCAAAGTAAATATGTATCTGAAGCAATGTGTAATATCTAATGCATCAAAATCAAAGTGGATTTCAGTCATCTGTTCAACCAAATTCAGGCTGTCAGGGTGTATAAACGCAAGTGTTAAAAAATGGTAATGATATACACCATTTTTTAATATCTCTTGAACCCATTATCTCGAATTTATAACAAAAATCTGTTAAGTAGTATTTGACATTTTGGATGCCATCGTGAATTTCAGATTCAAATGTTCATGGCTGCCTCTATCAATATCAACCATTATTATTACAGATCATTCTGATGCTCAATCAAGTGATATCTAGAAGGATTAGCTAAAATAGAAGTAAACCTTACCACTTCGTAATCACTGTCATATGCCGCGACATCAATCTCAAACTGTTCCACAGCAGTTAACAACTGGTTTTTAAAAGTTGGTTGGATTAACACTAACTCATCTTGAACTGTGGTCTGTCAAAAAGAGAAAACAAGGTTATGTTGATGATGCTGAATTAAAGATAATCATTAACTTAGAAGACTGATATAATTATTCCACGGTTTTAAAGATATCTCACATTTTCTTTTATACTGTAATGGTTCAGCTATCTTGCACGGTTTTCCAGATAACTCAAATTTTGTTTTATAGTAACTGTAAAGGTCTAGCTATCTGACACGGTTTGCCAGATATCAGCAATATTCTTGTAAATAATAGACAATAGTTGCCGTCGGCCATTTTTTATTTTAATCAATTACAATTTTTTCAGAGTGTATCCCTTCATGAAGTCTCACATTTAGTTTTATAGTAATGGTCTAGCTATCTGACATCGTTTGCCAAATATGAGGCATATTAATTAAAGTAAATAATGATCACTGACTAGTTGGCGATTTTAAATCTGCTGAGTTAACATTTTTGAGGTCACATCCCTCACCGAAATCTCACATTATAGTAATGATCTAGCTATCTACAGTGGTTTCCAGATATCAACAATGATATTATAGTAAATCAAGCTATTTTGGATAAAAGATGTATTTCAAAAGATTTGTCAAAGGTCATAACCTCTAAAAGGCACATCTACATCTCTTAACTGATGTGTGTGGGCAACATAAAAGTGATCCCCCTATGGGTTTCTGAGATATGCTCTGCGCAAAGCACAGCCTGCTGTGGGCGACAATAATTTATAGTTTTTTTTTATTACTTTTGTTTTGTGGTGTCTTTCTATTTGGGATTTAAAGATGGCTAACTGACTAATTTTGTAATATATTGGCTTTTATTATGAATTGTTCATCAGATATTGTTTCGAAAAAAAAAAAACATGTCCGATATTACTTAGTGGGAAACCACACATGCTGCAAATTTGATGCAGCAGTGTAAGGGTTAACATTTGCTATTACGTGTTTGTTTTATGTCCCGGCCATTCATATCGGGGGATAGGTGGGTGGTCAAATTCAGCACAAACAGTGTTTGTACTTTGGGATTTCTAGAACCTTTCAGAACACCACTTCAATGAACATGCTGTTTCTCAGGTAAACCATGTGTGCCTTAGAATTAAAATACTTAGACATGTGAGGTATTTGTATGTTATATCTTTGCATCATATTCTATTCGGACATTTTTTCAAAACCATAAATATAAAATACAACATACAGATTGTTGGAGCAATTTGACAAAGGAATATCTGAAGGTATCCACATGATCCATCTCTTCCTTAGAAACTCGTACTCCAAACTTCTGCAGCATTCCATATGCTTCCTATAAAAAAAAATACAAAATATTAAATCATTATGGTTTATTTACACATGATAATAATATTGTATAACAAATAAGGCATTTTGTTGTTATTTCCTAAATCTTCAGTGGTACAATTTCTTAGTTGGTAACATCGTACAGATCAGATAACATAATCCATTTTCAAGCATCTAATCCAACATCTTAACCCTCTGCCTGCAGATCACGACTAATTTCAAATCAAATCACTGATATTGGGAATGAAACAGGTGTTTAAACATCAAGATGTGAAAATGTTTGCTCTCAAATATGGGTAATTTTCGGGCACTTGAAGTTGTGGGTCGCAGTGGTAACATGCAAAACAAATTACAGCAGGCTTCATGACACTGACCTTCAATTGAAATAGCCCACCTTTTTGTATTAAAATGAAAAACCGTGGACAGTCCAGACTGATCTGAGATAGGGAGGGAACACGCTTACAGCGAAAATAGGATATAATGAAGTATTTTTTTAGTTCCTTGACATTTTAATATAATGAGGTTTGACTGTATATTGTTAAATGTTAATTCAAACCCAACAAATCCCTCAAATAACAACTGCATACTACGACTATTTGAAGCACCCACCTCTATAGGGCCCAGACACATATCTATTTGTATTTGTTTCTGTCGCACAGCTTCTAAAGCAGCCATAGCTTGTCTGACATCCTCCAGATCTTTGATCGGGCGATTCAACTTCTTAGCAAACTCATCTTCAAAGTCCACAATTTCATCCATCATTGATTTGTATTTTATGTTCAAGTGTTTTCCATATAACATCTTCCAAGCTTTGATTTCCACTTTTAAAGCCTGCTTCAAAGGACCTGTCAATTAAATACTAGCATAAAATAGATATTACATAATGTATTCATAACCTCTCATAGACTTATTTCAAACAGTCCAAAGTTGGCTAATCTTGTTATAATTATGTACCTTATAGTATTATGTTATCATGACATCACAAAACATAAACAATATACAGCAGTACAGACTGCTACCTGCCTAAGTAGAATAGAAGTTTATTAAGAAGAATATGTTATTAGAAGAACAAGTATCTGTCACTGACGATGGTAATATATTATAAATCAAAATAGCCACAACAAGGGGCAATCCTCTACTCACTTGTAAACAGTTCAATAGCACCGACCACAATTGACCCTGGGATTTCATCCACTTCTTCATCAAGATGTTCAAACTTGAGAATCTCAGCTTTAAACTCAGACAAAATTGGATTTGTCTGCACAAATTCCTTTAGTAGGGAAAAAACAAGGTTACTTTAACACTATATTAGCAGCACTGATAGGGTTAAGGCGCTGATTACGACTAAAGTCATTTTGAATCTTTTTTATTGGTCATGAAATGTGTGTTTAAACATCAAGATTCACAACCACTTGAAATTGTGGGTCGCGGTAGTAAGACACAACTTCAAATGTGCACAAATTGTAATTATTTATTTTATCAGTTTAAGGGTGAAGTATTTCATAAAATAGGCTCATTTTATTCATCTTGGGTTGGGATTTGTCGTAGTAGTCCGGCAGATGTTTCCAACTTTTTCATAGGACCTCGATTTAGTGTCTTTAAGTTTTTTTTCAACTGACCTCACTTCTGAGTGTGATATGGGTTTAAAAAATGGCGGGTACCAAGATAGCATTGGATAGCACCTTTGAGCAGTTTTTTGTATTCAACTTTTAAGAGCGCCATTGGCGAAAATGCTACAGTAGTTATTCATTATAACACGATCAGTGGGGTCCATAAGTACGAATCGTGTTATAAGCCGATCGTGTTATACGAAATGACCCGATTTTATCTAGTACTACTAGATACGATATGACTGGAGATACACGGGATGCAGTAATATAAATAACTGACACGGGACAATATACTAGCTTGTAGCATAACGTTGTTTCCAGGCCTTATTTACTGTACAAATATCGTTTTAGAAGTTAAATTAATTATTATTTGTAAATAATAAAAATGTGAATTGGTTGGATGTGTCTAATATAAACAGTAGACAGGTAGAAGTAAAATTAGTTGAATCAGGAATACAGGACTCGTGCGTGAACAGAGTGACGCTGTGTATACATACAAGTCCGTGTCATGTACAGTGTTTAATGACGTCATCGTTTTGAGAGTAGAGGTGTCAAAATCTCGTGAAATATCACTCTCAACAAGAGATCATACGAGACTGTCAATCATCCTGACACGGCACGGTGCGATGGGAGGCGGGTGTTGACCAATCAGCGTTTGAACACAACAAACCCGATGTCTTTGCATTTTTTGTATCGTGCAATCAATTACTACAACACTAATATTATGTTTTTTCCACATCGTGTAATAAAACAGCATATCACTGATGTCATATTATTCATAGAATAACTACCAAGCCTGTAGGCTTGAAATGGTTTGATACGCTCACGTTTACTTGCGGCGTCGATCATCGCGTAACTGCCCGCAAATGAACCAGTGCTGATTTAATGCTGGGCCAGCGTCGTGGTCAGGTGAGATGGGAGGGAGATATTGACCAATCAGCGTTAGAACACGCTTGTCAATCAAACTTGTCGGTGAGCTGTCCATACTGACAGTGACTTATGACTGATCATATCGGCATAAAAATATATTTATGCAACACCATTAAATCTAATATATTAACTTAATCTATAAATTATTTAGCAAAATTACTTGTTTATCGCGAACATAACACCTTGAAATACAAAAGAGAACGCTGCTCGATATTGCACAATGTGAGTTATGAAGAAGTGGCATTCATCAAACGATCGGCGTGTCATCACCTCTGGCTACCTATTTTATTACGTGATTTAAAAATAACCATTTTTTCGATAGAACCTGCTAAATTAAGTTAATTTTATTTAATAGCTAGGATTACTGACATCAAATCGTGCACGTCATATTCGTGTTATAATATTTTATAACACGATATAAAAAGCACCATATTCGTGTTATAATATTTTATAACACGATATAAAACACATGATATAAAACACATCATATTCGTGTTATAATATTTCATTACACGCGATTTTAAAAACTTGCAGAAGCACCATATTCGTGTAAAAACATGTAAAAACATTATTATCCGTGTTATAATATTTTTATTACACGATTTAAATAAACATGTTCTTTTGCTAAACACGCCGCATTAAGTTAATTTGAGTAAGTAAATACATTTTCTGAGATCAAATCGTGTCATATTCGTTTTATATTATCTATTACACGATTCGTGTTTGAATTGAAGTTAAGCTCAAATACGAAATGAGATACTCTTGTTCTAAAAGGGTGCCGTTATGTGCTGTGCAATACCACTTACCGGCGACGTTGCGTGAGCGTCATGCGTGAAGGATTAGGCCTACCGCTACTGCACGATTAACATGTGACGTTGGCGGACAATTTCATGCTTAATTGTATGTTCAAATATTTATATTTTTCCAGAAAAATGGTAAAAAAGATAGTGTAAAATTTTGGGATCCATGGTTGCATCGTGTTATATCCGATTCGTGTAGTAACGATTCGTGCTATAACGGATAATTACTGTATTACTTATCAATAAATGTAATACTTTTTTTTCTTAATTCCAATAAAAAAAATGCTCAAGGGTATCATATTGGCACCCGTCATCTTTTTAATTCATGTAAACCCCAGAAGTCAGATCAGTTGAAAAAAAACTTGAGAAGGTAAATGGAGGTTCATGCTCAATGTGCCAGACTATAGCAGTCCACATCTCAGGTGAATAAAAATGAGGAGAAATACATACGTTTTTGGATAAATAAAATAAGAGAGTATGTTTGCGTTTAAGTTATTCTACCTGTACAGCGTTGTCTCTGTCGACTTCCCACAAGAAGTGATGATCTGAGTATTGTTGTAAAGCTGAGCTGATGGCTCCACGGAATGAGTTACAGGCTGAACTCAGCATCATAGACAACTTGGACACATCTTTGTGGTCAGCAATACTCTTATAATAGTTCTTGAGCTGCTGGGGTGGTATTTCTGTTCAAACAGATTCTTAGTAAATGTACATGTACTACAACTTGTTGCAAATAGTAATATATATATAAGAATATGCAGAATATCCACATACCACTTGGATGATTTGCGAGTGCTACAGATAAGCTTTTAACCCTTGTGCTGCGGGAACTGTATATATACGGTTTCAAGGAAATTTCAGACTAAATGAAATACCACTAAACTTCGTACCATATCTTGTGGTAGATATTCAAATATTACAATTTGGGAGATGTCTATTTTTCATAAATAATATTATTTTTCATTCATTTGAAGCTGGATATTGCATCAGCGATTCCACGTTGAAATGAATGAAAAATACTCGCGAATTCAGCAGGACAAGGGTTAAACCCTTTAACAACTATACCGCCCGAATCCACACGTGGCTCATTTATCTGAACCGCCCAAATCTGCCCGGCTGCACGTGGCTTTGTTTACACTATCCTGAATGTTGACCGACATCATGCATTGCGAATCTGCGCATGTGCGAATAACCGGAACAGCTTCCTCTTCCGTTTCGCATCAAAACAAACCGATGTTGTCATTGAACTTTTCGTAGTAAACAACAACAAAAAACCCCAAAATATGTCATTTTCTTTTCCAACAAAATAAACAAAATAGCGGCCGCTGATACATCATCATCGGATGATGAAGAATTCAAGGTTTTGATTTTTCAGAAGCAGGAAAAAACACATGATAGCGCGGGATGACCTTCAGTTTTGACAGGTTTTGCTGCCGGTGACGGTCCTTCTATCGGTGCAGTATCTATAATCTAGGCTAGTCTACTAACAATGACACTGACATTAATCTGGCGTCTGACCAGGATGACTTTGATAAAGATTGCGATTTTTCAATTTCTGATAATGATTTGGCATTCAAATACGGCTGATATCGTGCCTATCTGGACCGGTGCATGACAGAGACAAGTAACTGGACCTCCCTTGCAGGGCTTTGTCTTTTTGAAACAACTAAAATGAACTTCAGTGATTGGTTGAGTTTTTAAAAGTTGTTACAATGTTAAAATGTCATATTTTTCATGTTGATATAATTTGAATAGTCACATCATTTTTTCCTGATTTACACATTAGTATTTTGTATAAAATGACATTGATACATCATATAATATCTAGAAACAATGTTAAAAATGCATGAGTCTTTCCTGTTTAATTCATTGTCTGTTGCTGTTTTGATGTTATTTTTGTAAAATACTGGATGATAATAAAGCTTCATCATCATAATAAAGCTGAACATTCAGAAAATAGTTAGGAAATTTGTATTGAATTTTTAATTTTTCGGTGTTATAGAGCTTAAATTGGCAACATATATGTGTTTGATCATAAAGTGCCCTATATATCCTGAAAGTACATTCAGTGTACATCAAAATAAATATAACTTGTAATTATAAGAAATTAATATTTTAAAAGTTATCTAACTTTTTATCATTATTTAGCAAATTGTATCGGAAACCTGCTAAAATCCCAGGAAAATCAGCCACGCAAAGTGAAAATCAGCCAGGTGTTAAAGGGTTATTAATAAGTGCAGAAAGTTTGATGGGAGAGACTGCAGCTTTTTCAGTTTCTGGACACACGATACAAAGTAATATTCGCCTTGTAAAAGGCTTCCACGGCTAAACGATGCCATGGGGTTAGTAATCTAAATTGAGAACAGTACGTATTTTAGAGTAAACTGAGTAATCAACTTTTTAATTGAGTAATGCAATGCAGAGTGTAAAACTTACCTTTACTTATGACATTTTTAAATTGAGTATTTACACAGATACGCAGCTTATCTGTACGAGTAATTGCCAGCGGTATTACAGTCTACTACATGCTGTATGTGATGTTAACCCTTGTCCTGCTAGACCTGTATAATTTTTAACCCTTACAGCATTGAAATATTTTTGCTAAAACCATGGAGACTAAAAGGTTTGTTCATTTGAATACCTATGTTATGGGTCTAGTGCCAGTATAAATATTTTTACTCTTACAGTGCGGGGATCGACCTAAGACGTCAGAATCTGGCATCTACAAATTCTGACGTCTAAAGTGGATCCCCGTGCTGTAAGGGCTAAACATGATTACCTGGCTCATTGACAGCCGTATTACTGTGCAGTAGATCCTGTATGATACGTTCTTGTCCCCACTGAGCGATGCCTCGGCTCACCTCCAGCACCATGGATGTAGATTTATTCAGAGCCTGCTGTATGTCATCCAGGCTCGGCTGCATCGCCTAGTCACAACAAAATACAGTACATTACATCTCTTGCTGTGACCGTATATACACAGGTTGAAGCTAGTTTCAAACCTAATAAAATGCCCCTGATATTGATAAAATAGTCTGTGGTGTTATTTATATACTACACTTATAATATTCCATACTTACAATGCTGGGTATAACCAGACACATGTCAGCCTTAAAAAATTGTCTCTTTGATGATTTGTCATTGGCCAATTCTTCTTCCAGCATTCCCATGGTGCGGCGCCCCATCTGACTGTCAACAGAGATAATATGAAATGGGTAGGACCCAGAAGCGACAAGTTACAAAGCATACATTCGCATGGTGCGGAGCCCCATCTGACTGTCAGCAGAGATAATATGAAATGGGTAGGACCCAGAAGCAACAAGTTACAAAGCATACATTCCCATGGTGCGGCGCCCCATCTGACTGTCAACAGAGATGATATGAAATGGGTAAGACCCAGAAGCGACAAGATACAAAGCATACATTCCCATGGTGCATCGCCCCACCTGACTGTCAAAAGAGAGAATATGAAATGGGTAGGACCCAGAAGCGACAAGATACAAAATTACATTCCCATGGTGTGGCGCCCCATCTGACTGTCAACAGAGATGATATGAAATGTATGGGCCCAGAAGCGACAAGTTACAAAGCATACATTCCCATGGTGCGGCGCCCCATCTGACTGTCAACAGAGATACAATACAAGTTACAAAGCATACATTCCCATGGTGCAGTGCCCCATCTGACTGTCAACAGAGATACAATACAAGTTACAAAGCATACATTCCCATGGTGCGGCGCCCCATCTGACTGTCAACAGAGATACAATACAAGTTACAAAGCATACATTCCCATGGTGCAGTGCCCCATCTGACTGTCAACAGAGATACAATACAAGTTACAAAGCATACATTCCCATGGTGCGGTGCCCCATCTGACTGTCAACAGAGATACAATACAAGTTACAAAGCATACATTCCCATGGTGCGGCGCCCCACCTGACTGTCAACAGAGATACAATACAAGTTACAAAGCATACATTCCCATGGTGCGGCGCCCCATCTGACTGTCAACAGAGATACAATACAAGTTAGAAAGCATACATTCCCATGGTGTGGCGCCCCATCTGACTGTCAACAGAGATACAATACAAGTTACAAAGCATACATTCCCATGGTGCGGCGCCCCATCTGACTGTCAACAGAGATACAATACAAGTTACAAAGCATACATTCCCATGGTGCGGTGCCCCATCTGACTGTCAACAGAGATACAATACAAGTTACAAAGCATACATTCCCATGGTGCGGTGCCCCATCTGACTAACAACAGAGATACAATACAAGTTACAAAGCATACATTCCCATGGTGCGGCGCCCCATTCGACTGTCAACAGAGATACAATACAAGATACAAAGCATACATTCCCATGGTGCGGTGCCCCATCTGACTGTCAACAGAGATACAATACAAGTTACAAAGCATACATTCCCATGGTGCAGTGCCCCATCTGACTGTCAACAGAGATACAATACAAGATACAAAGCATACATTTCCATGGTGTGGCGCCCCATCTGACTGTCAACAGAGATACAATACAAGTTACAAAGCATACATTCCCATGGTGCAGTGCCCCATCTGACTGTCAACAGAGATACAATACAAGTTACAAAGCATACATTCCCATGGTGCGGCGCCCCATTCGACTGTCAACAGAGATACAATACAAGATACAAAGCATACATTTCCATGGTGTGGCGCCCCATCTGACTGTCAACAGAGATACAATACAAGTTACAAAGCATACATTCCCATGGTGCAGTGCCCCATCTGACTGTCAACAGAGATACAATACAAGTTACAAAGCATACATTCCCATGGTGCGGTGCCCCATCTGACTGTCAACAGAGATACAATACAAGTTACAAAGCATACATTCCCATGGTGCGGCGCTCCATCTGACTGTCAACAGAGATACAATACAAGTTAGAAAGCATACATTCCCATGGTGTGGCGCCCCATCTGACTGTCAACAGAGATACAATACAAGTTACAAAGCATACATTCCCATGGTGCAGTGCCCCATCTGACTGTCAACAGATATACAATACAAGTTACAAAGCATACATTCCCATGGTGCGGCGCCCCATCTGACTAACAACAGAGATACAATACAAGTTACAAAGCATACATTCCCATGGTGCGGTGCCCCATCTGACTGTCAACAGAGATACAATACAAGTTACAAAGCATACATTCCCATGGTGCGGTGCCCTATCTGACTGTCAACAGAGATACAATACAAGTTACAAAGCATACATTCTCATGGTGCGGCGCCCCATCTGACTGTCAACAGAGATACAATACAAGTTACAAAGCATACATTCCCATGGTGTGGCGCCCCATCTGACTGTCAACAGAGATACAATACAAGTTACAAAGCATACATTCCCATGGTGTGGCGCCCCATCTGACTGTCAACAGAGATACAATACAAGTTACAAAGCATACATTCCCATGGTGTGGCGCCCCATCTGACTGTCAACAGAGATACAATACAAGTTACAAAGCATACATTCCCATGGTGTGGCGCCCCATCTGACTGTCAACAGAGATACAATACAAGTTACAAAGCATACATTCCCATGGTGTGGCGCCCCATCTGACTGTCAACAGAGATACAATACAAGTTACGAAGCATACATTCCCATGGTGCGGCGCCCCATCTGACTGTCAACAGAGATACAATACAAGATACAAAGCATACATTCCCATAGTGCGGTGCCACATCTGACTGTCAAAAGAGATACAATACAAGTTACAATGCATACATTTCCATGGTGTGGCGCCCCATCTGACTAACAACAGAGATACAATACAAGTTTGAAAGCATACATTCCCATGGTGTGGCGCCCCATCTGACTGTCAACAGAGATACAATACAAGTTACAAAGCATACATTCCCATGGTGCGGCGCCCCATCTGACTGTCAACAGAGATACAATACAAGTTACAAAGCATACATTCCCATGGTGCGGCGCCCCATCTGACTGTCAACAGAGATACAATACAAGTTACAAAGCATACATTCCCATGGTGCTGTGCCCCATCTGACTGTCAACAGAGATACAATACAAGTTACAAAGCATACATTCCATGGTGCGGTGCCCCATCTGACTGTCAACAGAGATACAATACAAGTTACAAAGCATACATTCCCATGGTGCGGTGCCTTATCTGACTGTCATAAGAGATACAATACAAGTTACAAAGCATACATTCCCATGGTGCGGCGCCCCACCTGACTGTCAACAGAGATACAATACAAGTTACAAAGCATACATTCCCATGGTGTGGCGCCCCATCTGACTAACAACAGAGATACAATACAAGTTACAAAGCATACATTCCCATGGTGCTGTGCCCCATCTGACTGTCAACAGAGATACAATACAAGTTACAAAGCATACATTCCCATGGTGCTGTGCCCCATCTGACTGTCAACAGAGATACAATACAAGTTACAAAGCATACATTCCCATGGTGCGGCGCCCCATCTGACTGTCAACAGAGATAAAATACAAGTTACAAAGCATACATTCCCATGGTGCGGTGCCCTATCTGACTGTCAAAAGAGATACAATACAAGTTACAAAGCATACATTCCCATGGTGCGGTGCCTTATCTGACTGTCAACAGAGATACAATACAAGTTACAAAGCATACATTCTCATGGTGCGGAGCCCCATCTGACTGTCAACAGAGATACAATACAAGTTACAAAGCATACATTCCCATGGTGCGGTGCCCTATCGGACTGTCAACAGAGATACAATACGGTTACAATTTACCAACAAGTTAAAAAAACGAGACAGATCTATACCAATCATTAAGAGACAGTATCTTTACATCAGCATCAAATAGGGGAGATTAAACATAACCCGCGTGCTGCTGAATTATTTGTTTGCATCCTAAGGGAGATTAAATGAGAACCTACCTCCCGTACTGCTGAACTGTTTTTCTATCTATTTTTCATTCACTTAACCCTTTCAAGCCTGAATTTACCATTGTCATCTTCATCCACTACAAGACACGAATTGCTGTCGCAATTCTTGACTTGTAGTGAATGAAGATGATTTGAAGTGGTTGAAAAATTAAAGAA
The DNA here is from genome assembly GCA_964017125.1 of Flabesymbios commensalis. NCBI lineage: Eukaryota > Metazoa > Annelida > Polychaeta > Terebellida > Flabelligeridae > Flabesymbios > Flabesymbios commensalis. The sequence goes on from OZ024914.1 coordinate 1,031,656, forward strand.
AATTGCAATGTATTGGTGAGCCAGAAATTTTCATTCTAAAGCCCTTATTTGTAGGAAAATTAAGTATGTTTTCAGGGAAGTAATATGATGCTTTAATGCATCGTGGGGGCTTAAAGGGTTAAAGTTGGAATTGCTAGTGTAATTTCAAGCTTTTTATGAAATATAGACATTTTCAGGATTAACTAAGCATCTTTCACAAGATATTTCATTGATTTCTATGACATTGTATTTGGTTTCAAACTTGTTTGAAACAATATATATACAGTCAGCACACGGATTAGTAATTCTTATTATGTCTGAATCTGCTGATTCTTACTTGTGGAAGAAGACGCGTTTGCGTATGAGATCGAGTGACTGTTTAGTAGCCCTGAGTACAGCATCCAGACACTTATGGTTGAAATGGTTGAACAGCTCATCACACTCCTCCCTCAGCCACTGCTCATCCTCACTCAGCAGCTGGGTGTCGTGCTGCTGCTGACTGCTGCCTGAGCGATCCTGACTGCTAACCTCAGACACACTGTCCTCTGTAACCAGGGATAGAACATTTTTTTTACTAGTGAGCAGGACTATTAAAACCTAAATTTTACTAGTCCGGTAGATGTTTTACTAGTCCTGAAATACAGTTATGTTATGCGACCCCAGTTACTGCCACATAAAAACGGTCATATGAAAGGGTGGTCGTTTGTCAGGGGCATGACTGATTTTGAACACCAGAATTTTTTATAATTTTGACGGTCGCAAAGTGATGTTAGTCTCGTTATTATAAAACAAATTTTACGTTAGGGACTACTTCTCTCTATTACAGTGATAATACTACAGTAATAATATTACATAAGCAAAGTATCACTAGTAGCCTAGGCTAGTGGCCTTTAATTTGAATTTTTGAGAATGAGAACTAGGTTATTATATGATATTACTATACTTGTGATGGGACACCCCACGACGGTCGTTGGCAGTAAAGCAAACACAGAGAAGTTTGACATGATGTTGTAATTGTCAACCAGTGTTCCACTATCAATCAGACCGCTAATGACGACGGCCCAGCATTACACCACAATAGGTTTAATACCTGGCGCTGTGCTTACCCCTGCTTACTGGGCAGCGGGAGAATAGGATATAATATCAGAAGCACAGTAAACTCAAAATGTTCAGTGTTGGACTAAAGTTTTACCGATGTCACAGACGGCGCAACATCATTCGGTTTAACTTGGTGAGTGTTTTCTGTTATGTTAGCAGGCGACACTGCTCCCCCGCACCTGACCATATCCCGGCAAACACGAGACGGCGACCTAATGCTAGTTTAATGTTGGGTCAGCGTCGCGACGGTGGACCAACATTAAGCCAGCATTGGGTAAATGACATGTATTTTTTGGTCTGTTGTTTTGGGTAAATGACTTGTATTTTCTGGTCTGTTGTGTAATAGCACAATTGCCACGAATCGCTTTGTTCTTCTTGTAACGCTAATTAGACTGTTGGTCTGATCATCTCAGTCCTACAGGGGATTATTTTCGTCATATATTACATGTATGTGGCGTTGAAAACCAGTTTCTGCCGTATAATTATATGTGCATATTTTCATACATGTGTTTTAAAATGTATGTTTGTTTACATCTGCATGTTACATCTCTGCTATTTATTCACATAGGAATGAAGATGGTTAACGGGGTATGTCAGAGGTGTAATAATAAAGACGGCCATAACTGATAACGCTTAGCGTAGGTTTAGCTGCTCCTGTTGATGTTAATTTATTGTCGGACCACCATCTATTAAAACAATAAAGCACTCTCTATTAGCATGATTAGAGCAATATATAGGCCTACGTTTTTATTTTAAATGATCGTCGTCTTTCACATTGACAATGTGACATGCTTTGGGATAACTGTTTAAATATAGAAGATCCTTTGTCGCTAATACATGACAGTGGGTCAATGCTGCCACAATGCTGTCCCAGAACTCCCACAACGCTGACCAAATATCACACGTTGGCTGGGCATACATATACTCAAATTGACACGTGCTGACCGCGGCACATCGTCTCTCGCTTTGGTACCACAGCTGAATAATGGAATCATTGAGGCGCCGTTTATTAATCTGACGCTTCCTGAGCGATCCTGACAGCTAACCTCAGACATACTGTCCTCTGTAACATACAATATTAACCTGTAAACAGCTAATCTGACGCTTCCTGAGCGATCCTGACTGCCAACCTCAGACATACTGTCCTCTGTAACATACAATATTAACTTGTAAAAAGCTAATCTGACGCTTCCTGAGCGATCCTGACAGCTAACCTCAGACATACTGTCCTCTGTAACATACAATATTAACCTGTAAACAGCTAATCTGACGCTTCCTGAGCGATCCTGACAGCTAACCTCAGACATACTGTCCTCTGTAACATACAATATTAACCGTAAACAGCTAATCTGACGCTTCCTGGACAATCCTGACAGCTAACCTCAGACATACTGTCCTCTGTAACATAAACATGGTTCCCACACTTTTTGAAATACAAAATTCAAGGATTTTTTCCAGGACCCTTCAATGACTTTTCAATATTTCTCAAGAACCTTTTTTGTGCATGTAAAAAAGTGGTTTGCAGATTAACAAATAAACTTAGACCAGAAGGTATGAAAAACGGCAACTTTTAAGTTTTTATTACTCCTTTTATCAAATTTCAGACCAAGAATATCAGTGAAATTACAATATAGTAGAAAATATTGTTTATAATACCTACATTGTTTATCAATATTTGCCTTTTGATGTTATATTGATAAAATGGGCACACTACATTCCTTAACCACATCCTTATTTAAGTGTAGCTTCTTCTTTCATTCAATTTCTAGCTGTCGCAGCTGCAGGACTTTTTTACATTAGCATTCCCTAGGGGGTGACACAATTGCAAGCAATTTTCCGCATAAACACATCTATAGTGGAAATCACATTAACTTGTATCGCATGTTTTTCGCCGATTTCTCAGTCAATTCTCAACTGATTTTCATGAAAAATTTTGCAAGGACTATTTTTGAGTACCCCGCCATATAACGTGAAATTTTCATGCCAAAATATTCTGTAGCTCAAAAGTTAGACCATTCTAACTATGATATACTTTTTATAAACCCATTAAACTGGTTAAGTTGAAGTCAGTTTTAAGCCATGAATTGCCTTAAATACCAGATGGTCTATCTTTTGAACTATACAATATATGGTAATAAAAATTCCACAGTGTTTGGCAGTGGACTCGAAAATAGCCCTTGTCAACTTTTATGAAAATCGTTTGTGAATTGACTGAGAAATCGCCGAAAAACATGCTCTACAAGTTGTTGTTATTAATTTGTATTCACTAAAACCTAAATCAATGCCCTTTATCGACATAGCCACCTGGTAAATGTGGGTCAATTACGGAAGCGGAAAAAAACCATTGGCGTCTGTCTTTTATGCATGGCATTGAAATAATTTCGTATAAATTCTTAATTTTTAAGTTCACGTATATTGAACAACATATTAAACACTTTTATTATATACTTTTAATATCGATCTACCAGGCTATTAAATAGCATTGACTCTCTTCTCTTCTCTTGCTATAAACGTCAATGTACTGACACCTGACACTTGAATATCGTCAGACCTGTCTCTGAGCCTGGTGCGTCATATCTGCCGGAGCGACCTGTCTATGGTTTGAGCCTAGTGCGACTTATACTCCAGTGCGACTTATAGGCCGGCAAATACGGTATATAATTATGTATAGGGGTTGAGATAATGACTTTACCTGTTAGCTCCGGGTCTAGCATCTCATCTTCTCGGACGTGTTGACCAGAAGGAACGGCGGAGATTCCAGAGTTCTCAGTAAAGATGACAATTAGCTCCTGTACGGCTTGTTCTACTTTATGACTCATACAATCCATCTCTACAGCACATTCCTCACAGTGAATCTAAACAGTAAAAATGACAATTAGCTCTTGTTCAGCTTGTACTACTTTATGACTCATACAATCCATCTCTACAGCACATTCCTCACAGTGAATCTAAACAGTAAAGAAGCCAATTAGCTCTTGTTCTGCTTACTCTTCATTTAGAGTTGCTGGCTTGCGGCTACAATTACAACTTTCACATTTACATTACTCTTTTAACAGCATGAGAAAAAGGATTAGTGGGTTTACCTTGATTTTACTGAGGAATGTATCTAGACTCCAGGGTTCACCTACAGGTAAATCACACAGCATTGTCTGAGTGAGTGAGTGAGTGAGTGAGTGAGTGAGTGAGTGAGTGAGTGAGTGAGTGAGTGAGTGAGTGAGTGAGTGAGTGAGTGAGTGAGTGAGTGAGTGAGTGAGTGAGTGAGTGAGTGAGTTTACCTTGGTTTTACTAAGGAAGGTATCTATACTCCAGGGTTCACCTTCGGGCAGATCACACAGCATTGTCTGACTGATGTCTTTCAGCGGCCGATCAATGCGGGTTGTTTTGATGTCCATAATCTGACAAACATAGCAAATGTTATAACATTGGAATAGTACATGGTTAAAAGATGTGAAGGACAAAATTTTTACATAGAGCGAGTGATTGTGGGCTTATCTTACAAAATCACAATGCTAGTGATAGTGCTTAGAGCGTTTTGGTTTCCCAAATGGGAAGATAAAATAAATTGAAGAAGATACAATAAGCAGATAATCTACTCAACCCTCATGCTGCTGAGTTATTTGTTTCTATTTTTCTTTCATTTGAAGCTGGAATTGCTAACGCAATTCCCAGCTTCAAATGACGAAAAACATTTATATTTATGAAAAATAGACATCTCCGATATTGAATTAACTGAGCATCTATCAAAAACGATTTTATTCTATGTTTAGTGATATTTCCATTGATGTAGAACATGCTTGTAACCGTATACGGTTGCAGCAGGACAAGGGTACCAATTTCTCAGCCCATGCAGTGAATATGATGATATAATATTACACAAACATTCCTAAGTAGTCAGAGCTGATCTGAGCAGATATCAACATGTACATAGTACAGATTATATCTTGTTCATTAGGTTCAACATTCTCCGTAAAAAATAACACAGAACCCTTACAGCGCTGAAATACTTTTACATAAACCATGGGAACCAAAGGGTTATTTTCAATTTGAAATCTTATATATGTCTCAGTTAGCTCTTTCCCCTTCATTTGAATACCTGTGTTATGGGTCTACGGCTATTAGAAATATTTTTAATTTTACATTGCGGAGATCGACTGTAGTTGTCAGAATTTGACGTCTACAGACATCAGATCAGATATTTCTTCTTCTTTTCATTCACCATGAATTAAGATCAAATCAGATTAAAAATGCTGACGCATGACCTGGGTGAATTAAAACCACCCCATTATCAAAAACACCCAAATACAACAGGCGTACATGTCAAATGAAAGATGAGAACATCTTTACATTGATGGAAACATGCCTTAACTCTTTCGCTGCGAAATTATTTCAAAATTAAGACGTCAGATTGTGTACTTATTTGAAATTGACCCTTCTAATACTAGATCCGTCATAACTTGGGATTTCCAGCCATAGTTATTATTTTATACTATGACGTCATTATCGGGTATGGAAGGCTTGGGGACATCCACGTCCTCCCTATCACGCTTGCGTGCCGACAAGGGTGACTGGGAGCCGTCACAACCACAACAAAGATATCCGCAGTGTAGCACAATGTCGAATTAGTGTGACATCTGTAGTGAAAGGGTTAAAGCAATTGATAGAGAAGCTAGACAAACTAATTACCTGTTTGATCAGAAGATCAAGGATCTTGATATTGGACTTGATTGTTGCAAAGTATGTATTGAGGTTCATTGATGTCCATGTCAGAGAAATCAAGCCGGGTCTAATGGCTGCTTCAACCTGAATAATACAACGAAAACAAACATTTAATTAGAATGGAACTAGACACGACACGAAAACATTAACCCTTATCCTGCTATTAAAAAAATCAAGTTACTTTGAGCCTCGCACTGTAAGAGTTAAAGGGGTAATATTAGATACCTGTGCGTTTAAAGGGTTAATATCCATGAAAGAACAGTTTATTTCAGTGTTTTTACCTTATCCTGCTAAGTCAATTTATCTAAATTTTCACCCATATGAAGCTGTGTCTCGCTACCGCGATCCACAACTTCAAGTGTCTGAAAATTACTCATATTTGTTTAGTTTGAGCGCAAATATTTGCCAATCTTGCTGTTTAGACACACATTTCATTCCCATAACAGTGATTTGGTCAACTAATGAAACAAATTAAAAACGACAATAGTCGTGATCAGCCTGATAAGGTTTTACACTTGCAATGCTCAAATATTTTTGAGGGGCGGCTGTTTAGTAAATCCTCATGAAAATACTGCATCCATACCACTGTAATAAACTTATTTTACCTTTTTCAGACCTGGAGCCATCAGCGATAGAAAAATACCAGGAATAGTAGAGCTGATCTTCTCAAATTCATTCAGGAGCATCTAAAGCAGAAAAAAAACAGTTATCTTTCCAGCATACAGGTTGGTGCTTCGGCGGGATAAATAAAAAAGTTCATAATATAGACATCTAATGTCGATCCCCGCGCTGTAATGGTCAAACAATAATTAATCCTATCTTGTTTTCTCAAATATTTACTAATATTTTGCATGGCCCCCCTAACATAAAGTAAATTGTCGGTTGACAAACATAGTACCTGTAGCTGTGTATGATGTCCTTTCAGTTTGAGTTGGGAATAACCGAGAACTTTGGCATTTTCTGGCACCTCCAGCTCAAGCTTACGCATACACTCAGCTTCACGAATCACCTGTACTCAACAGACAGCAAACAGGCAAGGCATTCACAGTGAGGAAAAACATGCCTGGGTTTGTTGTGTTTACTAAATGGGAACAAAATTCCTCCTTACATCCCAAGAGTGAATGAAATTAGTTGCAATGTGAATTTTTTTTTTATATTTCCTTAATTTCCAGCAAAAAATATTTGTCACTGCAGGAGGTTACCTCATATATTAGTATTTCATCTATAGTACACTAGTAGTTTACCTGGTATATGTTTGGATCAAAGTTGACAAGTAGCTTTTTAGTTTCTGGATGTCTCACTAGAAGTGGTACATTGAGGGCTGTAAAGAAACCAGTAACACAGTAATACTAATAGTGATATGATCCATTACAAACGGTGATCAGCCATTTGGTACGCCAAATATGATGATTGTTTTAAATACCATTAATCACTTACAGCTGAAAAATTAGATAATGTACAGATTCACATTTCCTCAGAAAACTGTCCAACCAGGCCTGAATTATATTCAGGGTTCCTACACGACATACTCTTTCAATTTCCATGCTAAAGCATGAGATTTTTTAATTTTCCATGATTGCTTTTTTGATAATTTAAATTGTGGTCAGTTACAGTCTTAATAATTGTAGAAGGCCTATGTCAGTGTCTGAGATTTGGTTGTGGGTCATGTATGAGTGAATTCTAGCACAGATAAGATGCATTTCATATGAAATCTATCATTGAAATATATAGCAGCATAAAATCGAGGCAAACTTATCAAGTTAATTTTCCATAACTAGTCTCAAATTCCATGAATCTCAAGAGTGATTCTCAGTGTCATGTTTCCTCACACAGGAACCATCAGCAATAAATACTTGTCACTTGTTGTTACTTGTAGGTATGGTGGGTGTTGATAAATAGATTTGTTTTTGTTTATCTTTTCACATACATATGCAGTATAACAATTGTTTAACTGTGATTAACCCATTAAGTGCGGGGATTGTCTTTAGACGTCAGAATCTGATGTCTGTAGACGTCAGATTCTGATGACTAAAGTCAATCCTCGCACTGTGAGAATAAGAATATTTGTACTTGTCGTAAACCCCTAACATAGGTATTCAAATGAATCAGGAAGAGCTAACTAAGACATTTATGATGATTTCAAATTGAAAAAAACCTTTGATCTCCATGGTTTTTTTACAAAAATTGTCAGCGCTTTAACCTTTTAAGCCCTCACGATGCATTAAAAAATCATTTTTCATCCCTGAAAACAATACTTAATTTTCCTACAACCAAGGGTTTTAGAACGATAATTTCTATGAAACTACATCACCTACATCAAGTCATCTTCATCCACTACAAGTCGAGAATTGCGACAGCAATTCGCGGCTTGTAGTGAATGAAGATGACAATGGTAAATTCAGGCTTGAAAGGGTTAAGGAAGGGGTAAATTGTAACCAATTCCCATCTCTAAATACTAAAAATGAGGATACATTGACACATTGTTCATTTCAAATAAATAAATAAATAAAGAACAAGATGAACCTTCATTGGCCAAGTCGACAGATTTCATCCATGCCATGTGATACAACATCTCAAATTCCAGCAGTACCTGCCCAATTCTATTATAGCTCCTGACAACTTTACGAGCTTCCAGGGTTTTAAATACAGCTGGATGTTTCTGAAGAAGCAACAACAAAGCTAATTAAGAGCATGACTTGTTTATCAAATAAATTTACAAATAAAAGCATTGCAAGAAATGTTAGTTTAACCTCACAACGCGGATGGATAAACTTTAGTCCTCAGAATCTGTCGTCTGTAGACGTCAGATTCTAACGTCTAAAGTTTATCCCTGCACTGTGAGAGTACAAATATTTCTATTGGCCGTAGACCCATAACATAGGTATTCAAAAATATCTAAAAATCTATTTTTGTTGAAGAGTATCAAATGTTTTTTACCACTAAGTGCTCGAAAATTATTTTATGATAGTTACATTTTACCCTATTTCGATTTTTGCAGTATAATATGGGGTAATTGTCCAAAATATGTATTGGCAGATTTAGAAAAAATACAAAAAAGGGCAGCGCAGATAATATTGAACCAAGATATTAATACAAGAAGCCATGTACTTTTCTCTGAACTGCGTTGGATGCCTTTAGCAGATAGAATAGACTATCATAGATCAATACAGGTGTATAAATGCTTAAATAACAACAACAATCAAGGTCTAAATGAATTATTTCAATACACTAAAAATATCCATAACTATAGTACTAGATCATCTAAATCAAACCATTTACACGCACAGATATGTCACAAGAAAAGTTTCACTTATACTGGTGTAAATTCTTGGAACAAAATTCCAAATAGCATTAAAACTGCACCTTCTTTATCAAGTTTTAAAAATTCATATACTCAACATTATTTCGGTAATTAATGATCACCCATATGCTAAATATATTGTTTACCCTAAATTAGTTGATACTACATATATGTATATATATATGTGTATATATATGTGTATGTATGTGTGTGTGTATATATATATATATGTATGTATATATATAGATATATATATATGTATATGTATGTATATGTATATATATAGATATATATATATATATATATTATACCTACCTATTAATTTGTACTTTACTTTTTAATTTGAAATGTACATATTGTATTTTGAATTTGTATATATGTTTTAGAGGGCCCATTGCAAATTAGCAATTAAATTTGCTAAATGGTTACCCTCTTGAAATAAAGTTTATTATTATTATTATTATTAATAAATGAATCAGAAAGAGCAGACTAAGACATTTATGATGATTTCAGGGTGAAAAAAACCCTTTGATTGCGATGTTTTTTTTACAAATTATTTCAGCACTTCAAGGATTACTGCTCTTTTACCCTTACATATTAGCTGGACATATGCAATGTTTTATTACCCATTTCACTGCTAAGCGTGCCTATAGTCGTTTTTAATCTGTTTTGCTAGTTGTTTAAATCACTGCTATTGCGAATGAGATCGAGTTTTCAAACATCAAGATTTACAAATGTTTGATATCAAAATAAACAAATATGAGTAATTTTCATCCACTTGAAGTTGTGGTTCGCGGTAGCGAGACACAACTTCATGTAGATGAATTTTTTTTTAATTTAGTGGCTTAATGGTTGAAGGTGAGTTAAGCTTTTTCCAAATAACGTCTGCACAGTGCAGACTCACCTTGAAAAAATCCATGGGTTCTATGATTTCAAACTCTCCCTGAATAAATCCATAGGTTCTATGATTTCAGACTCTCCCTGAATAAATCCATAGGTTCTATGATTTCAGACTCACCCTGAATAAATCCATAGGTTCTACGATTGCAGACTCACCTTGAAAAAATCCATATGTCCTATGATTTCAGACTCTCTCTGAATAAATCCATAGGTTCTATGATTTCAGACTCACCCTAAATAAATCCATAGGTTCTATGATTTCAGACTCTCCCTGAATAAATCCATAGGTTCTATGATTTCAGACTCTCCCTGAATAAATCCATAGGTTCTATGATTTCAGACTCTCCCTGAATAAATCCATAGGTTCTATGATTTCAGACTCTCCCTGAATAAATCCATAGGTTCTATGATTTCAGACTCACCCTGAATAAATCCATAGGTTCTATGATTTCAGACTCACCCTGAATAAATCCATAGGTTCTATGATTTTACGTGACAACTGTCTTGCCCAGGATATTTTTCCAGCAACAGGTGGCATATCTCGCGGTATTGGTGGCTCCTCACGATGTTTTTGATACAGCTATAGCAAAACAAATATAAAAATAAAAAATGATTTTAAAAAGGAACTGACTAATTAGAAGGAATTCAACCCTGAAACAGATCGGTACATACAGAAGAACCAAACAGATTCAGATTTTTTTAATTAGCTGTAATCAAATATTAGAATAATGAACTAATAAATGAAGTAAATCATTCTGTTCCATTACTGATTGAATAGCACCAATAAATAGTAAGAAATACCACCAATATCATACTTACTTTTTTGATGTTTTCTATTTCATTTCCAAATTGCAGAAATAGTCCTAAGAATTTCTCTTCTATACCCAAGCATTCTAAATTCAGTTCTTCAAACCTTAAACATATCATCATTACAACAATTTCAAAAGTTTTTCTTTTAAATTTTAAAAGATGCTCTCCGAGGTGAATTCTAACGCATAATTCATATAAAGAACAAATTCTTTCAACTTTTTTCTTTTAAATTTTTACTCCCTTTTCAACCTGTTCAATGTTAAATAAAACTTTTATTTATTTCAGCCGATTTTTTAACCTTTTACTCTTTTGTTTTTATTTTGTCTCATTGCAACGTAAATGCAGAATACAGTCTAGTTATTTGTTATAACACGATCGGTGGGGTCCATAAGTACAATTCGTGTTATAAGCCGATTGTGTTATATATGAAATAGCCTGATTTTATGTAGTACTACTAGGTCAATATGACTGGAGCTACACGGGATGCGGCATTAAATATAAATAACTGACACGGTGCACTATAATAGCTTGTAGCATAACTTTATTTACTGAACGAATATCGGAGTTCAGAAGTTATAGTAATTATTATTTGTAAATAATAATGTGAATTTTGTTGAATTTGTCTAATATAAACAGTAGAAGTAAAATACAAGATCTGTCAATCATCCAGACACGGCCCAGTGCGATGGGAGGGGGGTCTTGATAATTACGTCATCATTTGGGGGGGGGGAGTATATGTGTGCTTGAAGAAATCTCGTGAAATATCACTGTTTGCCTGTTTGCTGGGTCGCCTATACACATAACCACACTAGACTATATAACACCTTCGCTGAATGGCGTGTTAATTCCGGCCGACCGCGATGCGGCATGCTGGTGACGTCATAGACCTGTCTCGTCTTGTCTGTCTGAAGAGATTCTGGGGCCTGAACGTTTGAAATGCAGTCTATCATGGGAAATGTAATGGTTTGGTCTTTTTAATATGGGTATATTCATATTTTGGCGACTCGTTTCTATCATTCCAATGTTTCTAACTACAAAGACCATTGTATATATATCGTTGTGCTGACATAAGAACCAACTAAAATGAGGGTAAATTATTTGCAGGTTAACCGCGGCCATTGGCAGTAAAATGTCACACCTTCATTGATGCAATGCTCTGATTACCAAGTGGCGGCTAACTTTGAGAGTGGGGGTATGACTGTGTGTATAGTGGCCGGTTAACAGCGGCCCGTGGCAGTGAAATGATCGGCGTGCCATCACCTATTTTATTACGTGATTTAAAAACAACCATTTTTTCGGTTAAACCTGCAGAATTAAGTTAATTTTATTTAATAGCTAGAATTACTGAGATCAATCGTACACATCATATTCGTGTTATAATAGTTTATAACAACACATAAAAAACATCATATTGGTGCTATGATATTTTTATAACACAATTTAAATAAACATGTTATTTTGTTAAACACACCACATCAAGTTAATTTGTTTAAGTAAATACATTTCTGAGATCAAATCGTGCACGTCATATTGGTTTATTATCATTCTACTACACAATTCCTGTTATAATATTTGAATTGAATTTATGCTCAAATACGAAATGAGATACTGTTGTTCTAAAAGGGTGCCGTTATGTGCTTTGCAATACCACTTGCCGGCGACTTTGCGTGAGCGTCATGCGTGAAGGATTACCTATACAGCACGATTAACATGTGACGTTGGCGGATGATTTCTTGCTTAATTGGATGTTCAAATAATTATAACACGATTTTTCAAGAAAAAAGGTACAAAAGATAGTGTAAAATTTTGGGATTCATGGTTGCATCGTGTTATATTCGATTCGTGTAGTAACGATTCGTGCTATAACGGGTAATTACTGTAATATGATGCTACAGAGGGATCGCGGGAATAGTAAGTGGAAAACGGGACCCAGATTTTAAGTGAAAATGATTCACATTTCTTAAGACCAAACACTTGTAAATCTTGATGTTTAACAGGGATAACAGTGATTTGATCGGCTAGTAAAACGGATTAACCTTTACAGCGCGGGGATCAACTTTAGTCGTCTGAATCTGACGTCTGTAGCGCTTTAAGGGTTAAAAATGACCAGTTGTGATTAGAGGTGTAAGGGGTAAAACACTGGGTCTCAGAATGCCAAGTTGTGTTGAGATTTGATCACAATTATTATATCCCTTTTAACTGAACCATACCTTTGGAGAAGTTTGAGCGCCTGCATTGTAGACCCCATTTTGGAAAAGCAGCTCACCATAAACTCTTGCAATTGAATCTAAACATAAAATTGTTGCAAAAAATGCTAACTGCCTATTATATATTTTTAATTTAATATTTAAGGCTAAAATTGCAAGTCATTTTAGATTAAAATAAATTACCAAATGTCGATATATTTACCTGAAGATCTTCTATGCTTCGTGTGAAATCAGCAAAATCTTGGTCAAAATCAAGTTTTCTGTGGTCTAAGATGTCGTATGGCTTCTTCTTGATAATGGAGTAGATATGCTGAAACTTGTTGGCTATTACCTCAATGCCTTCAATTCGACCATCTTGTAGCACAGAGAATGTGCCAATGGTATTCATCATACTTTCAATCTGAGCAAAACAAAGAGATAAAAGTAAAATTGCTTCGAAATGACAGACTATACCTACACAGACCAAACAGCAATTGTAACTACATGGTTGACAATTTTTTTATATAAAAATTTGCATAGGAGTAAAAAATATATAAATCACCCGGACAGACAGACTGAAATATGGTCATTAAATTCTATACTTTGCCTCTCCTTTTAACTCTTCAAGCACTGTTTTATCAGATCAAATACCGTTTTTTTTAGATAAATTGATGTTCAATCAGTAGAAATTGTAAATATTCAGTCTAAAATTAGACAAATATGGCTAACTGGGCTTTCCCAGAAAAAAAACATAGAGCAGGGGAATTTTTGAAAAGTGCGCTGTCGTAGTTGTGAACCAGAGATGCCCAAAGCGCGCAGGACAGAGACACGCAGTGCTAGGGGGGGTCCAAATCCTGAAATGGTGCATTCTGACAGAATCTGGAGCTTATATCCAAGGTTATTATTCATAATTTTTTTTCTCAGCACAGCGCTAAGATAAAACAGCGCGGCGCCGCGGATTCGCGCTTTGGGGAAAGCCCTGGTTAATTTTCACCCACTTGAGGTTGTGCTTTGCAATAGCGAGGCAAAATTTCAACATTAGATAACTTAGCAAGTAAAGGATTAATATCTAATCTCAACAACAAGCTTCAACTCTTTATAAGCACTTTAAATATCTCATTTCAACCCTTAACCCTTTCACCACTGAAGCCCGTTTTTATGTGCTGAATGCCATAGCATTCAGCACATAAAAACGGCTTCAGTGGTGAAAGGGTTAAACCACTAAATTAAATATTTTAAATTTTCACCCACTTCAAGTACCGTATTATCCCTAATAAACGCGCCGGGCGCTGAGACGAAGTTGGGGGCGCGTTTATTATGTGCACAAAAATGTTAATATGTATTTCACGGATGCATTCGGCTGCGGCGCCGTCATTAAGCCACGCCACATTGGTGAGAACTCAATGCATGTGCAAGCCCACTCACGCGCCGCCACTCGTGAACTCCCGTAGCAGGTATCACTGATGTTTTATTACTGGCCGACACCTTATGCAGCCACGGCCCGCTATATAGCCCTAGACGACGCGTTCGGCGAGGCGGTTACCATCGCATTTCATCTTGGAATGTTCTTATTTGGGCACGTCGATATCTAAATATGGTATTTGTTTTTATATACATTAGAATAATAGGAATACGTCGGCGACATACTGTATGAATGCTTTAAAAAAACGTAGGCCTAACTGATTAAATTTACGTTTAATTTCACAGTGTTTGTAGGCCTCAGAATATCTGCCTGGAAGCAGACCATCCCGATGACGTCATCTACTCTTGCCGACCTTAGCCCGCCATTGATCAAATAGCGGTATATCATCTCTGCACAAGCAGGGACATCGTGTATACATATGTGCTAAGATTGGTTCAAAGCTACAACAGCTCGTCTGGGGTTAAGCATGTGTCAAGTCCTGTGTCTCGGCACTATTATAGTAGAACAAGATCCATACCTCACATATTTGGATGACCAGTGGATGCCAACTGCTAACAGCCAAAACATGAGCTAGCACGATAAACAGAGGCTTCAAATCTTACTTAGCATTAAGCCTATACATTGGTGTCGCATTACACGCAGGGAATTTAACAGGGGCGTTTGTAAATCTGTAAATCAATGATCACTGAGCTAGTGCAATGAAGTCATTACTTTTGTAATGAGCAAAACTGACACTCTGTTGTCATTCTGACTCAACTCAACGATGAATTACCCAACACACACAGGTGTTATTCAATGCTGGTCCACCTCTACGACGTTGGCCCAGTGTTAAAACAACATGTACAACAACTAGGCTACATGTAACAGTAGCATACCGGTTTACACCTACGCTTACAACACGCTGACCGTCGCTCAACCATGTTGACACGGCTGCACGCAGCAGGCTGGTGTCTGGTAATTTTTTTCAAGCCAGCTGACTTTCTGGTAATACAGGGTACAAGAAAAACGGGGGGGGGCGTAACGGGAGGGGGGGGGGCGCGTTTATTAGGGGGGGGTGCGTTTATTAGGGATAATAAGGTAGTCTCGCTATAGCGACCTACAACTTCAATGGATGAAAATTATTTACTTTGACACAAAACATTTGCTAATATTGTTTTTGAAACACACATTTCGTTCCCAATAACTGTGATTTAAACGGCTAATAAAACTGACTAAGAATGAATATAGTCGCGCTTAGTGGTTTAGGGTTAAAAGTAGAAGAAGTCTTACATTTTTAGCCCTGATTTGACACACACAATGTAAATAATGCATGTGTCACTTCGGCAAGACACAAGTGCAAGTGAGTGAAAACTACAATTAAATAACCTGCTGGTTTAATGGGTAACCCTTAAAACGCTGAAATACTGATGTATAATCCATGGAGACCAAAGGGTCTTTTTTAATTTGAAATCATCATAAATGTCTTAGTCAGCTCTATCATATTTCACATGTGATCAAGGCTTGCCTAACCAAGTCGAAACGTCATAAGTTTCAAACACTTGTTCCAAAGTTAGTACAATTTACTACTATCCTATCTTCAAACATCTTCATCTATCGGTGAGCTGCACCCATGGATAACTTTTCAGAGAAACTGATGTAAATTGTCACACAGGGGATGGGGCATGAATAAATTATATACAGAATTTGACTCACTTTTTGCAGCCTCTTGCAGAAAGCTTCAAACTTCCCAAAAATATACATTTCAGAAAAATCAAAAGCACGCTCATCAGGTGATAATTCTATTTTGCGCTTTGTCTTTTGGAATGAGCTTTGATAAGTTTGGTAGAGATGGATGCAGGCATGTAGCTTCTCAATCAGATTTTGCCGGGGTTGGTCCCAAACTCTCAGCATACCATCGTCAGTGATGAAACACTTACAGGCTTTCACCATCTGGTTTGTTACCTGGAATAACAAAAATGACATTATGATTATGTCTTGGTTTCTACACAATGGTTAGCAATGAAGAATTGCTAAGCAACAACAAGCACATTTTCTAGATATCAATGTTGATCTTAACCACCAACAGCAAATAATTGTTGAATTGACATATATAAGTAGATGGTCTTATTATGTAAGCTAGTCTACCATTTTCAAATTATACAACATTTAAATACATGTTAATTACAACATTAGTCTATTTAAATCATGCTTTTAATTTTTAAATCTTATAACTTTGCCAAAAATTACCCATGACACGAAAAAATCAAACACTTTCATTGTTTTAAAAATTACATTGTACTTTAAACTGCAAATTATAGTTTTCACCAGTCAGTTAGATTGACGAGAAAACAAAGTATAATGGTGACCTTGATGAAGAGAGAGGTCATACGCTGTGAGGTGTTATAATAGCGGGAGACGTTGTGGATCATTCTGATGGCATTAATCAGACTTGGTACACCTTCAGCCATAGCCACCTAGAAAGATACAAGCCAAACAAAAGTGGTGGACTGAAATATAATTAATTTTCACCCATTTGTATTGGGTAAAACTTCAAATATATAATGGGGGTCAAAGGTTGAGTTTTGTCTCACTACCACAATCCACAAGTTCAAGTGGATGACATTAAGCTGATTTGTTTAATTTGATACCCAATTTGGAATTCTATTCCTTATTTTAGAAACTATTAGAAGAAGTCTGGTTAACCCTTTAACCCTTACAGCACGAGATAGACTTTAATCGTCAGAATCTGACGTCTTACCCATAACATAAGTATTCAAATGAATCGGAAAGAGTTGACTAAGACATTAATGATAATTTCAAATTGAAAAATACCGTGCAAGCACTCAAATACCCCTCAGCTCATGCAGTGACTCTATATATGCCAGGTTTCAAGGCAATTAATTGAAAATAAGAACGATTTATTAAAATTGATAAAACCAAAATGGCCGCCGCAGCTTAGTTTTAAGTCTCACATGAAAACAGACAATACTTATAGACTCACAGACCGCAAAAACCTATATATATACCAGGCTTCGAGGAAATTTAAAAAAAAAAGTTTAAAAAAAATTAGTCGCCATGTGGCGGCCATTTTAATTATCGGTGGAAAGCTGAAATTTTAATCAGGTCATCTCCATACTCATGGGTAACACATAAAAATTGGTAGGATTTATTAATTATTTTTCAAATTATCGCGTTAACAAGGAATTATTAAATTAAAAAATCAAGATGGCCGCCATAGCCTCGTTTTTAGTCGCACACTAAAACGGACAATGCCAATAGACTTTCGGTTGAAAGCTGAAAATCTAATCAGGTCATCTCCATACTCATGGGCAACATCACATAAAAAATTAGAGAGATCCAATAATTGGAAAGATCCAATATTTGTTTTTCCAGTTATCGCGTTAACAAGGAATTTTGTAATTAAAAAATAAAGATGGACGCCATAGCCTCGTTTTCGGTTGCCCGTGAAAACGAATAGACTCGCAGACCCTGAAACCTATATATACCAGGTTTCAAGGGAATTATGAAAAAAAAAAGTTGAAAAAAAAAATTTGTCGCCAGGTGGCAGCCATTTCGATTATCGGTGCAAAGCTGAATATCTAATCAGGTCATCTCCATACTCATGAGTAACTTCACGTGAAAAATTGGAGAGATCCAAAAATTATTTTTCAAGGTCGCGTTAACAAGATTTGTTTAAATCTTTGACTTTGACCTTTGACCTATGACCTTGACCTTGGGTAAAAAAAGGTGCAGGGAGGTGTTGTATGTTTGTATGAATTATGAATTTAAACTGTTGAACCATGTTGGTGTAGTAGCCAAAAGAGTGTGTGCGGCGGCGATGACAGCGGCGGCGCACTAAGGGGACGGCAATACCCCTTCGGGCCCAACGGGCTGAGGGGTAAAAAACCCTTTGGTCCCCATAGTTCATATTAAAAAAATCAGCGCTTTAAGGGTTAACCACCAATCCCGCCTATATATTCAGGTTTTCATTTTTGTTATCAGCACATTAATACCACCTTTAATCAGCTTTAAGGGTTTAACCACCGATCCTAAATATATATTCAGGTTTTCATTTTTTATCAGCACATTAATACCACCTTTAAACATGTAAAATAAAATGTGAAATCAATCAGCAAGATTTGAAAATAGCCAACCTCCATTTTGTCAAATCTGAATAATTCGCACTTACTTGAAGTTGTGGATCGCATCAGCGAGACACAAATTCCCATTAAATTACGTGGTGGTTAAAGGGTTAAAAGTATAATTGGTTAGAGATAGCACATAATATGGTAAAAAGGTAGACTACTGTAGATCTGGTAATTTTCGCGTGTTTATATTTTCGCGAATTTCTGATTTCGGGATTTTTCACGAAGTTTAAAATTCGTGAATTTTTTTGCGAGATTTTTAAATTTGAGAATTTGTCCTCCTCGCGAAATTCGCAAAAATTAAAAAATTGCGAATATTACCAGATCTACTTTATATAATATAATGGGAGACAAGTCAAATAAAACACAACAAGTAGTTGACTTGGCATAGCAAGAAAATACATTTATAATCATGTTCGAGAAATAAGATTGTATCCTTTATCAATAAAGAAAAAGTTGTATGTATAAGCGAGTATTAACACGTTGCAGACCAATCCCAGATATATTCTAGATTTGTGACTGCTCCTCCAGGACCAGTCCCGAATATGTTCCGGATTAATTACATGAGATAACTATGATGTCAATAATTAATCTGGGCTCAGCAAGAGCTATCTGCTAGTCATAATAATGTGATGCCAAATTTTTCAGCATGTTTTTATCTAATGGTATCATAGGATGATCATACTTGAAAATATCTATTGGTAAACTGTCTAAGCGGAGATAAAGATACTGTTTTCAGAGATAATATTATGTTTTATTTACCGGATCTGAACGGTAGAGAGGTTCACAGAATTTTTCCAGTGTGTACAGATATTTCATGTTGTCTTTTGATTCATTGGCAGCATCAGTGATGTTTGCATCTTGCTCCTTCCACATCTGGTTCATACATAAATACAATACTATGAATCACACCGTACATCGTTACTGCAAGTGCTCTAAAATTAAGACTACTTACACTCCAATAAGATGATTTTCATAAATGTGAAAAGTGAAGGATTGCTTTATTTTCTTTACTTGAGCTGTTGAGTAACACCCTGTTTATGACTGATAACGCAAGATATGAAAATAAGCAAATGTTCAGTTGCGAGTCAATATAATCCTAATCTGCTAATAGCGGTGTACTGAAAATAGGCTAAACTACAGCCCCCACAAAAGGCGCACATAAGCCTAATTAGTGATTATTCTAGTGCTTTGTAAACTCCTAGTATTTTCTGTGATATAAGTTTACCACAATTATCTGCAATGTGCTCATAGTGGTTTACCAATAGTAGGCCAAGAACGGTTACAATAAAAAGACTCTGAAGACCACAGAGATCACGTGATATGAAAACAATCTGCCTGATATTATTGCGAATTTGTTATACATCCATCAAATAATTGTAGATCTTTACTACAAACATCAGAGGAAAGTAAAGGGGATACCTTGAGAACTTTGGACTTTGCAATGTGTAGAATGTTGATAATCATTTTGCTCTCATGTTTTTTTATTTGCTCAATGATGGAGCTAAATCTTGCTTGAAGCTGTCTCCAATGTTCCAGCTCAGCCATTGGCCCTGTATCATCAGCCTCTTTCCTCATCTGTCCACTCTCCGTCAGCACCTGATCAATGAGCAAAACAATAAATCCATGTGTGGCTCAGAACATTTCACATACGTTTTTAAGCAAATCTCAAATCAAATCAAATGTCACTGTAATTAATCAATTATCTTCTGGAAGATCATCTCAGTAAATCAAGAAATTAAATTTCTAAAAATAAAAATATTTGTTGTCATTTGAAGCTGGGAATTGCAATTATGGCGCGAGGAT
Organism: Flabesymbios commensalis; assembly: GCA_964017125.1. Classification (NCBI taxonomy): domain Eukaryota; kingdom Metazoa; phylum Annelida; class Polychaeta; order Terebellida; family Flabelligeridae; genus Flabesymbios; species Flabesymbios commensalis. The sequence continues at coordinate 1,051,999 of OZ024914.1, forward strand.
CGACTTTAGTGGTCAAAATCTGACGTCTGTAGACGTCACATCCTGATGACTAAAGTCCATCCCCGCGCTGTAAGAGTAAAAATATTTCTAATGGCTGTAGACCCATAACATAGGTATTCAAATGAATCAGAAAGAGCTAACTAGGACATTTATAAAGATTTCAAATTGAAATAGTCTCCATGGTTTATGAAAAAAAATTCTGCCTTTTAAGGGTTAAAATGAATAAAAAATAGAGACAAACATTAACCCTTACAACGCTGAACTACTTTGTATTAATTATGGAAACCAAAGGGGTTTTTTCGACTTGAAATCATCATAAATTTTTTACTCAGCTCTTTCCGATTCATTTGAATACCTATGTTATGGGTCTATGGCAACTATTAATATTTATTCTCTTACAGTACGGGGATTGACTTTAGATGTCAGAATCTGACGACTTTAGACGTCAAAATCTGACGTCTACAGACGTAATTCTGACATCTATTGTCGATTCCCACGCTGTAAGGGTTAACAGCAGGACAAGTCAAGTAAGATTTGCTAAGTTAAAGTTTCTTTTTATCACAGTTGAGATCGAAGAGATAGGTACACATTAAATAAACTAGCAAGCAAGCTATGGTGGACTTGTTGTGCATTATAACTTATATGGCACAATGACATCACATCATTTACTAGTTTAAATATGGCAGCACATACATTTCAAGAATATGCATTCATGAGAGAAAGAGAGAACAGCATTTAGAAACAAGATTTTCTACAATTTGTGTGATGGCTGCAAAAAGAAAATCTAGGTCTACATATCAACAGGAAAGTGCATTGTCAATCATCTGACACCACATGCCACACCACAAAACAAAGCCACACCACAGAAGAATATGTTCACTGGTGGATATCTTGAACCGGCTAATTATCATGCCTATGTTTAGTAAAAAGAGATAGGAGATATAATCAATGATCCAGAGGTAAAGTGATCCAAGTCCAAAATCACATTTTTTATGATTGTGTCATTTTGATAAAGTTTAATATATACCTAGGAAAGAATATTTAAAAACATCTAATCCACCCATTGAAAATTTGACTTGGATCAGTTACCACTGAAACATCAAACATACTTGGAGCCTGATCAGATGGTATACACACTACATTGGCTTATGACTTACCTAAAAATGTCATCTTCTGAAATTTAAGTATTTTATTTATAAAATTAAAGGGAACTGAAAAATACCAGAAATGTGGTTTGTAACATCAATTAAACAATGTGAATATATGTAAAGATGTAAACATCTAGATATGCACTATGCCAAATCACTGAGCCAAAGGACATCATTCTACTATTAGAATATTACAGCTATTTTTTTTAAATAGGATAAAATTTTACTTTAGATTACAGAGTTGCACTTCACAATATTTATAATTAGCAATACATTGTCTTATTGCAAATAGGCAATAAAATAGGAGCTTACTTGTTCTATTTGCCTGCACCATTCTGTTACTAGTGCTTCTAACTTGACCAGTATTTCCGGGTTTGCTGCAGTGCTCATACATTCTGCAGCTGTGGTGATCTTACTGATACATGGTATATCACAAGGTTGTAACTTTACAATAGCTCCTGAGCTCAACTCCGCACCTACAGACAAACAAAGAAAATCACAAAAAATCCCACACAAGGGTTGTATTCAGCAATTAGTTTTTGCCTGAAAGTTTGCTAATTTTCCAAAAGAGCATGTTCCCATATCCACAGTCCATCTCAAGTGGCCTGCTGCTTCTCCTGCCAGCAATCAAGTTATTATAGAAATTAGATTGGACTGTTTTCTGGAGGAAACTTTTAAATTACTGTGAGATATTACCCCTTGTGCTGCTGGGACAGTTTCCAGCAAATTTCAGACTAAATGAAATACTACTAGAGTTTGGAGCAAATTTCAGACTAAATAAAATACCACTAGAGTAACATAATCTTGTGGTAATATAATAAAAATTCAATTGGGAAGATGTCATAAATATTGTTATTTTTCATTAATTTGAAGTATTCAGCAGTACAAGTGGTAAATACGAATGACAGAAGAATACAATAGAATCATCCGGCAGCAAACAGCAACTTAAAGCAAATCTTACTATGTAATGTCTGGACAAAATTATCACAAACATCTATGAAATGTCTGCATGTCTTCTTTCCCTGTGGCGTCTGGTCTAGTTGTCCCCAATCAGTGTTCAGTCGTAGAATAGGACAGAAAATCTTGATCATCACCTCTCGAAGTCGAATTAACACTGATTGATCTGAAGTACCAGGTAGCAAACCAAATGTTACTTGCTGAAAAGATAAGCAATTCAATGTGATAATAATATTAATGTTACAATTCGGCATATGAACTATGATTCGACACAATAAGAGGGTTGATTTTGATGGCATTATTACACAGCATCGCACATAAATAATATACCAGGCAAAAAGGTTCCATACATAAGTAAGTAAGTATCAATGTTTATTCCATTGGGAGTACTGGGAAGATTTGATGACCCCCCCCCCCCCCCCACACACACACATATCTGGACCACAACTTTGTCACCTTTACCAATGTGCCATCAATATAAATACTGGGTTAAATACAGCAAATAGGATCATTGTTATAACACGATGACGAGTTGGTTACAGCACGAATCATACTATGGGACCCCACCATATGTGTTATATCGAATAGCTACTATTTATAGAGAATCACCTCAGAGATGTTTCTGATATTGAGCTTGACATCATCGCTTAGCCTGAGGAAGTAGATGCAGGATCCCACCAGTGGTTCAGCTTTGCCATCAGTCAATGTGAGGCGCATCATTAGAGAACCTTTAGCGTGGCCAGGAATACTGCGACCAGTATCTGTAATAACAATCAATAGCACAAATTAAACATCATAATGCTAAATTTACAGGTATAGTAATTGCCGGACCATACAGCACAACTTTCTCCATTTTTTTAAATGCCCCGTAGTATACAAGAGGTGCGCGTTATTTGAGGCTGAGGCACTGTTTTATCCATCTGACTGTTGATGGTAACCTTAAAATTTATCTTTGGTTTATTATGTCTGAGACATCAAATTTTGTTTTATTATGTAGGTCCAATTATGTGGCACTATTTTTTAGATATAGGTCTACATATAATGCTAAATTAAGTGGAATCAAAATAGCCCAAGAGTTAATCAGATCATTATTTTGCTGAAAAAAGATACCAAATAAATACAGATCTGATAGAAAACATTTACTCAACAAGTGTTTCTAAGTTGTCTGTTATCATAGTAACTAAAATTTAATAGGTTTATTATGATGTTAACAAATAAATTCCGCAGTGGTATAAACTGTCTACCTGAAGAATAAAAATCATAAATAAGTTTATAGATTTGTTAGAAAACAAATTAACAACTGTGACCGACCATGTTGAATACAGTAAAGTAAACAGTAAGCTTAAGCCCCTTTCAGCCAGTGACCACTCATGCACTAATTATCAGACAGCAACGACAAGGAACATCAGTCTGACATGACCTGAAATTACAAATATAATGATACAAAAGCCATGGGTATGCCAGATCTACTCAGGCTTATTATAAATACCTTCTGCTCCTGGAACTTCTCCTTCTTGGTAATAAAAAAGCATTGCCCTTCTATCTCCTCCCATGAAGCTATTAAATATATCCATACCCTGAAAAATAGGTCAAGTCTCCTGTAAAACTACATGTATTTACAATTGCTTAAAATGACAATTAAATTTTAATTGTAACAGTACTGTAGCGTGCTAAATTATTTGACTGAGCGTTTCCTAGAGTCGAGTGTACACACATGCACAAAAGTGCTTTCGCAACAATGACACAAATAATGCCTTGTTAGATGTCAATGTTTAAAATGTACTTTAAAATGTTTTTATCTCATTAGTATATAATTAGTATTATATACATAATTAGTGTGAATACAATTTGGCATCATTGTGGTGACTGCGATGCATTATGATTAGAATGCAATTAACTTTGTCATTCTCATTGGTCCCCGTCAAACATAAGGTGACTGCCGGCCTGTTGTATCATGCACTATCGTACGCGTGTTTGTTGGCTTGTTGTGGTGCCACTGATGTAAACTGTATAGTAGTTACGTCAGCAATAGCCATGGACAGCCCACCATGTAAGGTGTGGGGAATGGTTGTTAAAAGTTGTTTCATATAGGATTCAACGTTTTCTACAACATTGCACTAAGTCAAAGATCGTAAATCACGGTCCGAAATATGTCAACAACATCTTGACAATGTAATGGAAAAGGAATTGAAGATTCATAAATGTATTTGCAATACATGTGGGTGATAAACCCTTTATTGGCTTGATAAATCACAGTCAGCCAAAGTGTGAACATTAGAAGCCAGAGGAATGTGACTGGACTGTGACTGGTGCTACAGTGTTCACAGGGGTTAGATTGACATGCTTCTCTGTGCTAGCATGTTTTCTATCACTAACAGTGTCCACGATGGTTAGATTGACAAGCTGCTCTGTGCTAGCATGTTGTCTATCAGTTACAGTGTTCACAGGGGTTAGATTGACATGCTGCTCTGTGCTAGCATGTTTTCTATCAGTCACAGTGTTCACAGGGGTTAGATTGACATGCTGCTCTGTGCTAGCATGTTTTCTATCAGTTACAGTGTTCACAGGGGTTAGATTGACATGCTGCTCTGTGCTAGCATGTTGTCTATCAGTTACAGTGTTCACAGGGGTTAGATTGACATGCTGCTCTGTGCTAGCATGTTTTCTATCAGTTACAGTGTTCACAGGGGTTAGATTGACAAGCTGCTCTGTGCTAGCATGTTGTCTATCAGTTACAGTGTTCACAGGGGTTAGATTGACATGCTGCTCTGTGCTAGCATGTTTTCTATCAGTTACAGTGTTCACAGGGGTTAGATTGACAAGCTGCTCTGTGCTAGCATGTTGTCTATCAGCTACAGTGTTCACAGGAGTTAGATTGACATGCTGCTCTGTGCTAGCATGTTTTCTATCAGTTACAGTGTTCACAGGGGTTAGATTGACAAGCTGCTCTGTGCTAGCATGTTGTCTATCAGTTACAGTGTCCACGAGGGTTAGATTGACATGCTGCTCTGTGCTAGCATGTTGTCTATCAGTTACAGTGTCCACGAGGGTTAGATTGACATGCTGCTCTGTGATAGCATGTTGTCTATCAGTTACAGTGTCCATGAGGGTTACATTGACAAGCTGCTCTGTGCTAGCATGTTGTCTATCAGTTACAGTGTTCACAGGGGTTACATTGACAAGCTGCTCTGTGCTAGCATGTTTTCTATCAGTTACAGTGTTCACAGGGGTTAGATTGACATGCTGCTCTGTGCTAGCATGTTTTCTATCAGTTACAGTGTTCACAGGGGTTAGATTGACATGCTGCTCTGTGCTAGCATGTTGTCTATCAGTTACAGTGTCCACGAGGGTTAGATTGACATGCTGCTCTGTGCTAGCATGTTGTCTATCAGTTACAGTGTTCACAGGGGTTAGATTGACATGCTAATCTGTGCTAGCATGTTGTCTATCAGTTACAGTGTTCACCGGGATTAGATTGACATGCTGCTCTGTGCTAGCATGTTGTCTATCAGTTACAGTGTCCACGAGGGTTAGATTGACAAGCTGCTCTGTGCTAGCATGTTTTCTATCAGTTACAGTGTCCACAGGGGTTAGATTGACATGCTGCTCTGTGCTAGCATGTTGTCTATCAGTTACAGTGTTCACAGGGGTTAGATTGACATGCTGCTCTGTGCTAGCATGTCTTCTATCAGTTACAGTGTTCACAGGGGTTAGATTGACATGCTGCTCTGTGCTAGCATGTCTTCTATCAGTTACAGTGTTCACAGGGGTTAGATTGACATGCTGCTCTGTGCTAGCATGTTTTCTATCAGTTACAGTGTTCACAGGGGTTAGATTGACATGCTGCTCTGTGCTAGCATGTTTTCTATCAGTTACAGTGTTCACAGGGGTTAGATTGACATGCTGCTCTGTGCTAGCATGTTTTCTATCAGTTACAGTGTTCACAGGGGTTAGATTGACATGCTGCTCTGTGCTAGCATGTTTTCTATCAGTTACAGTGTTCACGAGGGTTAGATTGACATGCTGCTCTGTGCTAGCATGTTGTCTATCAGTTACAATGTCCACAGGTGTTAGATTGACATGCTGCTCTGTGCTAGCATGTTGTCTATCAGTTACAGTGTTCACAGGGGTTAGATTGACATGCTGCTCTGTGCTAGCATGTTGTCTATCAGTTACAGTGTTCACGAGGGTTAGATTGACATGCTGCTCTGTGCTAGCATGTTGTCTATCAGTTACAGTGTCCACGAGGGGTACATTGACATGCTGCTCTGTGCTAACATGTTGTCTATCAGTTACAGTGTCCACGAGGGTTACATTGACAAGCTGCTCTGTGCTAGCATGTTGTCTATCAGTTACAGTGTTCACAGGGGTTAGATTGACAAGCTGCTCTGTGCTAGCATGTTGTCTATCAGTTACAGTGTTCACAGGGGATAGATTGACATGCTGCTCTGTGCTAGCATGTTGTCTATCAGTTACAGTGTTCACAGGAGTTAGATTGACAAGCTGCTCTGTGCTAGCATGTTGTCTATCAGTTACAGTGTTCACAGGGGTTAGATTGACATGCTGCTCTGTGCTAGCATGTTGTCTATCAGTTACAGTGTTCACAGGGGTTAGATTGACAAGCTGCTCTGTGCTAGCATGTTGTCTATCAGTTACAGTGTTCACAGGGGATAGATTGACATGCTGCTCTGTGCTAGCATGTTGTCTATCAGTTACAGTGTTCACAGGAGTTAGATTGACATGGTGCTCTGTGCTAGCATGTTGTCTATCAGTTACAGTGTTCACAGGGGTTAGATTGACATGCTGCTCTGTGCTAGCATGTTGTCTATCAGTTACAGTGTCCACGAGGGTTAGATTGACATGCTGCCGTGTCACTGGCGTGTGCTGACATGTTGTCTATCAGTCATGTGTGTCATAATATAGATTTGCAGTGATGTGATGTACTGCTGTACAGCGTCATACCACCAGACTATATTCTGTCCTACGGTGGAGGATGGTCAAAAGTGAAATTGAGCTTTTCGGCTATTAATCATTTTCCCAGCGATTTTTATGCAATTTTGTAACCATTGTTATCTGGTCAATTGGCAACAGCCCACAAAATCCAAGTATTTCAAAAGTTAGACGATTTGACAATCATGTAACACAATTCTGAGAGTTAATGGCTTTATAGAGGGGCATCATAATTATATATTTACAACATGTTAAATGGTCTAACTTTAGAACTATATGCAATATTTTTTAATGAAATTTTCAGGATGGCTGCCAAATGACTTTTCAGGGATCAGACGTGGCTGCTGTTCATGTTGGCTCTGCAGCATGGTGTTGGCAGATATTGGGCTTATTATTAAAACTAAATTATCAAATTCAGTAGACTTCAGAGTAACATGCTGTATATTTAAATCCCAACAACAGGCTATGCATAAGAGTAGTCTGTTGTTACACACATACATCCATTTTTTTTCTTTTTTTTTGTTAATTAAAGGGGCGGGGGCCCTAGGGTAGTGGTTAGCACCGCTGCCTTTCACGCCAGAGTTCGAGGTTCGGTTCCCGGTCTCGGCGGTTTGAAAGAAACAAAAATGTTTCTTCCCCATCCACGTGTGAAAGTTAGTATTGTGGGGAGCCTCCGTGACCGAGAGGTAGCGTGCTCGGCCTCAGACCGCCAGGGCTCGAATTTCGAATCCTGTGTCTGGAGGACAGTGTCATCTAAATCATCTCACCATCCTCAGGAGGTTCTCCTGGCCCAGTTTAGCCTATATGTGCACAAAGGTGGCCTAAAGCCCGATTCATTTCATTTGTTAATTAAAGAATTAGGAACTTGAGCTTGAATTATGATTCACCTGAATCATAAACTGAGCTCAAAGGTTCAATTTGTTCAGTATCGCGTAGCGAAAAGCTACACAATTTTGGTCAATTGCTAATCAAACTTGGAATTGATTAGCAAAATATTTCATCTTTAATGACAGGAAAAACTGGGGGAAAAAAAGAATGTGGAGCTTGGCTGTGATCGCTACACAATATTTTCAAAACAAATTGAACCCTGTAAATTTAAAAGGATTTAGGTCTACAGCAGTTATTTTGTGAAATTTAATCCCCCCCCCCCCCTTAATACAATTAGGAACACATTAAAATTAGCTGTGTTTATTTCGGGTTTACCCGCTAAATTTATAAAATGTTGTATTCTAAATTAATATTTATAGAAAAATTATGTCAGCCAGAAATGTCAGATATCCTCAAAAAGTTTTCTCAGACAATGTAATTGCAATATAAAAAATGTCTTTAGAAATACTGCTTTTCTTAAAGTTGTATTTGATATACTTGATATAATGTTTTTTTTTTATAATTTTGATGAACCCAACTTGTAAAATTAATGGATCAACCTTTTTGGACAAAATCACAAATGAGCACCACAAAACTTTTGTAAGTTGAAAGTCATTCAGGGACAAAAAATGTGTAAATAACCAATTTACTAGTTAAGATTCACTAACAGTTGTGGTTGGTCACTGTGTAAATCAAATTTTAGCAGACAGTATCTTATAAAATGAGAACTCAATATATATCACATTATCAGCATGACATGCTCACATACTGATCGCTTCAGCTCACTGAATAACATATAATAAGACAAATCACCTTTTCAGAGTCCAGAACAAACTCTTCTACGGCACTGTTATCTAGCTGTAGGTGGTTAGCCACTAGAGTTATGACATATTTGTGAAGATCAAGAAGACAAACACGGCGCTGTTCACGCATATCCTTTGCTCTCATCTATACAAAATATAATAACAATATGCAAATTACTTGTTGGTCAACATGGTCAAAGATGTAAAATATATTATTAAAGAAGACTTATCACTTTGATGATGTACACTAGTTACTAGTCATGAGAAAACTAAAGATAGTTCAAGATGATCTAGATAGAAGATTACCTGTTTCCCCTTTATGGATTCTGTCGCAGCTTGCATACCAACTACAATACTACGTCTCTTCCTTGCAGCATTGGCGGGTGGTGGGGCATTTCCAACACGCTGGACCGAGTCTGCAGCATTTGCACCAGACCCAGACTGTGATGACCTGGCGGTTCTCACTTCTACCTCTGTCTCCATGTCTGAACTAGACATGGTAGAGCAGCGTGCAGGCTAGCTGCCTGTCACTGTAACAATAGTCACAAACAATAGACATGGTGGAGCAGTGTGCAGGCTAGCTGCCTGTCACTGTGACAATAGTCACAAACAATAGACATGGTGGAGCAGCGTGCAGGCTAGCTGCCTGTCACTGTGACAATAGTCACAAACAATAGACATGGTGGAGCAGCGTGCAGGCTAGCTGCCTGTCACTGTGACAATAGTCACAAACAATAGATAAGGTGGAGCAGTGTGCAGGCTAGCTGCCTGTCACTGTGACAATAGTCACAAACAATAGATAAGGTGGAGCAGCGTGCAGGCTAGCTGCCTGTCACTGTAACAATAGTCACAAACAATAGATAAGGTGGAGCAGCGTGCAGGCTAGCTGCCTGTCACTGTGACAATAGTCACAAACAATAGATATTTAACAAATGTTTAAATAACCAATTTACTAGTAAATACTCACTAACAGTTGTGGTTGGTTGACCCATCACAACGCTGAAATATTTTTGTATAAAACATAGACACCAAAGGGTTTTTTTCAATTTTAATTAATCATAAATGGTTTATACCCTGAGCCACATTCATTTTGTAAAATTCTGTAGCGCCTGCTTTTCGTCGATTTCCCAGCATCATCCAGTTCTAATTAATTTATCATTAATTTTTCTATTCAATATTTTTCACTTAGTTGAAGAAGTATTTTTATAATTACATCTGAAAAAATTAGAATACTTTGCATAAATTTATCAAATGACTTTGATTACCAACTAATTAGTAATTCCCGATATTCGCATAAATTATGCTAATTAGGTAATTTTTTCTCAAAAAATTCAAAAATAATAATTCCATCACAAAGATAAATATGGTGTCCAATTTTCCTGAAAATTTTATAGCAATATCTCCAAAATCAAATAAGTTATGTTGAAAAATATGTTTAAATATGCAATAATTTATGTATTTGGGTCACAAAGCCTTAGTTAACTTAAACTATAGCACCAGGGGCCGGTTTCTGTAACGTACTTAAGTCTTAAACTACGTACTTAACTTAAGTATTTAAGCCACTTGTACTTAACTTTTTGCTGAGCACGTTTCTACCATGACCTAATTAGAGTTAACAGACTTAAGTCCCTTGATTTAGGCAAAACATTTAAGCATGGAAGTTAGCAGACTTAAGTCTGAAATTCTCAATGTCGATTCATCCGAAAAAGTACTAATAAATATATCTTCTACACATTTTGGCATATATATTTGCTGAAAATAACATCTACCTGATGAAATCTATGTTATTTAGGCCTACTTAGTAAAATAACATAATACTGCGACTTACAATAGCTTATAGGTCTAGATGCGGCTACGGGAACCGATTCCACCTGCACTGTGGCAAAGTCCAAAGTGTCAATTGTCATGCAGGTCCAGTGTCAGTAGGTCCCTAATTAGCCTTACTTAGGCCCAGGAGGCTAGGTTTATCAATATCACTGTCGGCAGGGCTGTGATCACCGCCAAACATGCTGAGCATGCACAATTTTTGTCATAAGAGTTGTTTTTATTATTTAGGCTTAGACTATGTCCAGTTTAACCTCCCAAAACGGAATAGTATAGTGCCTACATGCAATAATGTAGATAGACTATAGGCCTACTATACGGGACGATAACCTCCTGAAGTTAGGCTACAAAGTCGCCTATAGGGCTGAATACTATAATCTAGCCTATTTAACCACTTCACTTCCAGGCCGAAGTGCATGTCAGGATCCGGGGATCCTGGTGTAACTGTAGTAAATCCGACGGAAATTTCCGTCATGTGTGGTTACGTAATATGACGAATGACGACGGAAATTTCCGTCATGTATGGTAGTGAAGGGGTTAAACAGATGTCAGGCTTCTAACTTCTAAGTCTAATGAATCGCAATTACGACGTTCCTCTTTAAACCCATTAAACTGATTTTGGCATTTTATTACATGGCAAATGGTCTAACTTTTGAAATATTGAATATCATTTTGCGAAATTTGTACCCCTGTTAGACTACTGTTAGGCTGTTAGGATTTTAATAGAAAATGACCACTGCAAAATTTCAAGAAAATCGGTACAAAATTGACGGAGAAATCGCCGAAAATCATGCGATCCTGGTTGATCATTTTTAACTTGACGGCGAGTATACATTGATCCTTGCCGGGAGTTAGAGAGCGATCGACAAAGTCGGAAGGCCCGGGGAGCCCCACTTGATGGATAGCTATCCCAAACAAACTAACGAACAAACGTCAGAAGTGACAGGCAGGTACATCGATCGTGAGATCATCCACAGTTACTCGTCATGCGGCCCCGAGGGGCCAATGCACAGGCCCACATCTTAGTGTAGGGAGCATTTAATATTCAACTCGAAATAACCATATTCAGTGTGTAGCGAGCCCCGTTTGCTCATCCCTGAGAGATGAGGTTCACTCAGTGTGCAGTGGGCCCTTCATCCCTCTTGAGAGAGGAGGTTTACCCAGTGTGCAGTGGGCCCTTCATCCCTCTTTAGAGAGGAGGTTTACCCATTGTGCAGTGGGCCCCTCATCCCTCCTGAGAGAGGACGTTTACCTAGTGTGCAGTGGGCCCTTTATCCCTCTTGAGAGAGGAATTTTACCTAGTGTGCAGTGAGCCCTTCATCACTCCTGAGAGGGGAGGTTTACCTAGTGTGCAGTGAGCCCTTCATCCCTCTTGAGAGAGGAGGTTTATCCAGTGTGCAGTGGGCCCTTCATCCCTCTTGAGAGAGGAGGTTTACCGATTGTGCAGTGGGCCCCTCATCCCTCCTGAGAGAGGAGGTTTACCTAGTGTGCAGTGGGCCCTTCATCCCTCTTGAGAGAGGAGGTTTACCCAGTGTGCAGTGGGCCCCTCATCCCTCTTGAGAGTAGAGTGGGCCCTTCATCCCTCTTCAGAGAGGAGGTTTACCCAGTGTGCAGTGGGCCCTTCATCCCTCTTGAGAGAGGATGTTACCCAGTGTGCAGTGGGCCCTCCATCCCTCTTGAGAGAGGAGGTTTACCTAGTGTGAAGTGGGCCCTTCATCACTAATGAGAGAGGAGGTTTACCTAGTGTGCAGTGGGCCCTGCATCCCTCTTGAGAGAGGAGGTTTACCCAGTGTACAGTGGGCCCTTCATCCCTCTTGAGAGAGGAGGTTTACCTAGTGTGCAGTAGGCCCTTTATCCCTCTTGAGAGAGGAGGTTTACCCAGTGTGCAGTGGGCCCTTCATCCCTCTTGAGAGAGGAGGTTTACCTAGTGTGCAGTAGGCCCTTCATCCCTCTTGAGAGAGGAGGTTTACCTAGTGTGCAGTAGGCCCCTCATCCCTCTTGAGAGAGGAGGTTTACCTAGTGTGCAGTGAGCCCTTCATCACTCCTGAGAGGGGAGGTTTACCTAGTGTGCAGTGAGCCCTTCATCCCTCTTGAGAGAGGAGGTTTATCCAGTGTGCAGTGGGCCCTTCATCCCTCTTGAGAGAGGAGGTTTACAGATTGTGCAGTGGGCCCCTCATCCCTCCTGAGAGAGGAGGTTTACCTAGTGTGCAGTGGGCCCTTCATCCCTCTTGAGAGAGGAGGTTTACCTAGTGTGCAGTAGGCCCTTCATCCCTCTTGAGAGAGGAGGTTTACCCAGTGTGCAGTGGGCCCCTCATCCCTCTTGAGAGAGGAGGTTTACCCAGTGTGCAGTGGGCCCTTCATCCCTCTTCAGAGAGGAGGTTTACCCAGTGTGCAGTGGGCCCTTCATCCCTCTTGAGAGAGGATGTTACCCAGTGTGCAGTGGGCCCTTAATCCCTCTTGAGAGAGGAGGTTTACCCAGTGTGCAGTGGGCCCTTCATCCCTCTTCAGAGAGGAGGTTTACCCAGTGTGCAGTGGGCCCTTCATCCCTCTTGAGAGAGGATGTTACCCAGTGTACAGTGGGCCCTTCATCCCTCTTGAGAGAGGACGCTATCAGGTTTCTAATATATTCACCCTCTGTGGACTACACTATCATGTTTATCTTATATTAACCCACTGATGCCTAGAGCATCGCAATGCATGTTATTTATTAACCCTCTACAGGCTAGATTAACCTGTGTATTAACCCTCTGATTCGGAAGTCCAGAGAATCTATAATAACATGTGTCTCAAATATTAACCCTCTGTGGACTAGACTATCATATTTCTTTTATATGAACCTTCTGATGTCTAGAGTATCACATGTTTTATTTAATTACCCATTGTTGACTAGACTATCGCATGTTTTAACCCTCTGTGGTCTAAAGTATCACGTGTCTAATGTGTTAACACTCTGTGGACTACACTATCATGTTTATCTTCTTTTAACCTACTGATGCCTAGAGCATCACATATGTTATTTATTAACCCTATAGAGGCTAGAGTATCACATGTATTAACTCTCTGGGGCCCAGAGAGTCGATAGTATCACGTGTCACATGTATTAATTTACGCACTGTTGATTAGAATAATATATTTATTTTGCACTAACCTTTTGATGCCTAGAGTATCACGTATCTCGTGTAATAACCCTCTGCGGGCTAGTCTATTATATTTCTCCAATGTTAACCTTCTGATGCCTAGATTATCACATTTTTGCTATGTTAACATTTCGAAGCCTAGAGTATGATATGTCTTATTTATTAACCCTTTGCAGACTAGAATATTAAATGATTAGCCGGGGTCTAGAATATCACGTATCTTATTATAATCCTCTGTGTACTAGATTATCATATTTCTGTTATATTAATCTTTTGATTCCTACACTTCACATGTTTTATTTACCAACCCTCTGCGGACTAGAGTATCACATGTCTCTAGGGGCTATAGACTCTCGTGATTTATGTTTCAACACTGTGCGTGGTAGCCAATTATATGTCTCATATTATATCAACCTTCTGGGGGCTATGGTATCACGTTGCACATGTGTAACCCTTTGTGGTCCAGCCTTTCACGTGTTTTATTTATTTAACTCTCTGTGGACTAGGCTATCATATTTCTGTAATGTTAACCTTCGCATGTCTTATATATTACCCCTCTGGAGGGTAGATTATCACGTGTATAGCAAGTTTAGAACATCATGTGTCTCATGTAATAACCCTCTGTGGACTAGATTACCATTTGTCTTCTATGTTAATCTTTTAATGCCTAGAGTATCATGTCTTATTTATTAAGCCTCTACGGACCAGACAATCATATTTCTTCTATATTAACCTTCTCATACCTAGAGTATCATATGTTTTGTATTGACACTTTGCGAACTAGAGTAACACATGTATTAACCCTCTGCTCATATTTATTTTATGTTAGCCTTCTGATGCCTTGAGTTATAAACCCTCTGCAGACTAACGTAACGCGTATGTATCAACCCTATGCAGTCTAGAGTATCTTATGGCTCATGTATTAAACTCTCTGTGGACTAAAGTCACGACTCCACATACGCGTGCGTGAAGCGTGATGAGCGAAGCGTGATGCGTGTTCACCGAAATCATTGAAAATAGAAAGAGCGACTCCACATGCGCGTCACGCGTGATGCGTATTCGTTTTGGGCTCGCGTATTCACCGCTCCGGGAGCGGTCAACACGCATCACGCGAGCCTACCATGACGTCATTTTATGGATTCTCCCGGGTACCCACCAAGATCCTTGCATGGGATCCAGCGACAACCACGTGCTGACCCATTCGTAGATTACATAGTCTTCTTATCTTATTTGTGCTCCATTTTGGTGACTATTACATTGTTATGCAACGCAATGTGATTGATGATACGTATCTGGAGAAGTTTGTCAATCTGGTTGAGGAATACCCAGCACTATATGACACTTCATTAAAGGAATATATAAAGACAGCATCCGAAATGGAAACATTTGGGACAATATAGCAGAAGCTATTGATGTGAAAACGTTTATATTTAGATAAATAAGATGACATGTTTCTGTGTGTAAAAAAACCACAGGAGATCCGCACTGGGTGGCTCCTTCAGCAAAAAGAACTTTGACGCATCACGCATCACATTTTGACGTACATGTGGAGTCGTGCAATACGCATCACTCTTCACGCATCGTATTTATCTTATTTTAAGCCTCTGACCTTCTGATTCCTGGAGCATCATATATATTTTTTAAACCCCCGGAGGATATAGTATTGCGTGTATTACCGTTTATGGCCTAGAGTACCTCGTGCCTCATGTATTAACGTACTCTGTGGACTAGATTATTATATTTATTCTATATATTAAGTTCCTGATGCCTAGATTATCATGTGTCTCATCTAATAATTTTATCATATTTCTTTAATATTAGCCATCTGAGGCCCAGAGTATCATATCTATATTTTTACTAGGGTAACACATGTATTAACCTTCTGTGGTCTACAATATTATCTGTCTCATGTAATGACCCTTTAAGGACCAGACCACCATGTTTCTTCTATATTCCCCTTCTGATGATAGAGTATCGCATGTTTATTTAATAACCATCTGAAGGATGGAGTATCACATGTATTAACCTTCTGTAATCTAGGTACTATCTATCTAGGTACTATCTGGTACTTGCTAAAAGAGTAGATCGTCATCCCAATGAACACGATTCACCGTCACCCTCGTTTCACTTTATATCTTGACCACTCGAATATTCGCACTAATTTGCATGAAGATGTCCATAGACTAAAATTGTGGAAGTTTTATATTTTCGTCGTTCGAAGCTGGAAATTGCTTCTATAAATATAAATGTTATAAATGATTTAACAAAAATTAAACACCATAATGTACATTTTATATACATTGTATGCATTTTATATTTGATAGATGCCAATAAATCAATGTTTTATTTCAATTTATATTTACATCGCATATATTGTATTGCTATACTGCAGTAAATTCCATGAATTATGCACTGCCAGAACAGAGAGATCACTATGAACCTGCTATGTTTGCATTAATTAATTATTTTAAGTACATGTATTCAACATAATAATGTAAGCCTATGTGCACAGAGAAGCTTAAGGTCGAACACAAAATATTCAATCACTCGGTGCAGTCATATAAAATAATTTAGATTACTCTTACAATGTTATAGCTTTATTTTCAATGTAAATATGTATATACTACCTCTCACAATACCGCTTTTAGTGAGCTAAACATATACTTACTGATGACTGTTAATTGTTAATAACCGTTTCAATCCTGAATTTACCTTTCTCATCTGCATTCACTACAAACCGAAAATTGCTATCGCAATTCTTGACTTTTAGTTGATGAAGATGACTTGTGTGGTAAATTGAAGAAAGATATTGTTCCATGGTATTTTTGTTCTAAGTCTCCAAGGTTTTGGGAAATTAAATCCTTCTTCAGAGATGCAAAATGATGTTTTGATGCGTCGTGGGGGTTTAAAGGGTTAATTGATCCTATTTAGGGCGCTTGTATCCTCTGATTTTTAAAACAGAAAGACAAAAAGACACTAAATGATTAATACTAATTAAAAGTAATTCAGCAGTTAAAGAAGACGAGTCTTTTTTCTTCACTGATCAATAATATTTAGGCCTATCTCCTTAGAACGTTCACCACGCTGCGCATACGAGTGGGTATGAAACGTGGGCCCGCCTATATCGTTTAAATAAATACATATTGTTTTCGTTTCTATTTTATATTTTTAACAATAATTAATTTGAAACTTGTCAGTGTAGTATATTTTGTAATTGTATACATGTAAACAAAGTGTATGTGTCAGAATTTTATTTATACATTTTCTACTTTTTCAGTTATGGCTGACAAGTTGCTTCAGAGCTACTTGACCTGTTAGCTCTGTTTCAATATTACCTTAATAATAAAGCAATTGTGATCTTTAAAACTTTGATTTATTTCAAAGTATTTTGCTGATTTTCCCTCTATCTCCCATTTATCAACCTAGCTTATCTAGTATTCTTGTCAATGAATCTAAACTGGTGGGCCTAAGTTTCGTAAATATCTGCCTTGAAAATTTATCCGTCTTACATATATTTCACTTTTGTATCACTTGTGGGGTCTAGCTACAGAATGTTAAAGGGACCCCTTGGGATGAGACATTTTCAATGTTGTCACTTTTGAAAATTTAATTTATATGAAGCTATATAGCCTACTGATCTTAACTGAAAATATGAAAAAGTCAAAAAACAATTTTAAAGCACCGAAAAAGAGTGAAATGGTTGTATTTCCAGGTCGTATATTGCCATGTAAACAAAACAAGTCAGCAATATTCAGCACTTTACATCACATATTCCCACGTATCAGACGGTAAGATCAGAGCAGTCGCCGCTAATTGGTCTCTTATAGTCAGGACAGGGAGGACACACCTGCAGCACTGATTGTCTACCCAACGCTGGGCCGATGCCATCAGCATGTGGCCCAATGCTGTGAAAACATTCAATCGTCCTTCAGGTATACAAATCGTTTGTTTGGGTTCCTTCTGGTTTCATAGAAAAGTTGATTAAAAATATTTGTAAAAATCTAAAAACTCTGAAAAAAATAAAATCTTGATCTGGGTGACACACTACTTCATTACAAGACTAAAAACGAAAATTGATGTCATCCCAAGGGGCTGCTTTAATATGTCATATAGTGGCCTACATGACATTGTAGCACTAGATGGTTAATATGGGAGAAATGTCATACTCTATCCACCAGGAGATTATTATATAAGACATATGATTCTAAGCATCAGAAGGTTAACATAGGAGGAATATGATACTCTAGTTCACAGAGGCTTGATACTTGAGACACGTGATACTATAGACACCAGATGGTTAAAGCACTTTATAGTCCAGTTGTCAAATGGCATTTTTTTACTCAAGCGTGTTTCGCGGTATGGACGATGTTTTATGATTGATTCTGGTTCTAAGGGATGTCCTGAGCAGGAATCAGCCGGGTGCCACTTTGGCACCCTTGGGCGGAATTTTTTAAGGGCAAAAACAAAATGGCCGCCAAATATTTCAAGGTCAAATATGATTTTTCAACAAATGAAGCCAGGAACAAGTGTAATACCTCATTTTCATGTGATTTTGACTGGGCAATCCATTTCTTGTATTATTTTTATGACTCAAGGTCATCTTCAAGGTCAAAAAGACAATTTCAAGGTCAAAGAAGCAAAAATACTATTTTTAACAGATAAAGATAGGAACATGTCTAATTCCTCTTTTACAATGGATTTTATCTGAAAATGAATGTATGGTATTATTTTGTTGATCCAAGGTTAGCTTCAAGGTCGAAAGTCCTTTCCAAGGTCAAAAACAAAATGGTTGCCAAATCTTTCAAGGTCAAATATGTTTTTTAACAAAAGAAGCTAGGAACAAATGTAATACCTCATTTTCATGTAATTTTGACCGGGCAATTCATTTCTTGTATTATTTGCATGATTCAAGGTCATCTTCAAGGTCAAAAGGTCAAATAACAAGGTCAATTAAGCAAAATTACCGTTTTTAATAAATAAAGCTAGAAACATGTGTAATACCTCTTTTGTAACGCAATTTTGACTGGGCATTCCATATCTGATATTATTTTGATTATTCAAGGTCATCTTCAAGGTCGAAGGGGTCACTTTCAAGGTCAAGTAAGAGAAAATATCTTTTTTAACAAATAAAGCTTGGAATGTGTGTGATACCTCTTTTTATGGGATTTTGACTGACAAATCCAATTATAGTATTATTTGAGTGATTAAAGGTTATCTTCAAGGTCAATTTCAATTCAACGTCATCAAAATTCAATTAACAAACATAAATAGCAAAAAGTGTTGTACGTCTTTTTAGTGTAATTTTTAGTGCTACCATTTTTATGATTAAAGATCATTTTCAAAGTCAGTGTGTCAATTTCAGGGTCAGGTAAGCGAAATATGATTTTCAACTAATAAAGCTAGGACATCTTTCTGGTATGATTTTGGTTATTTGAGGTGATCCTCTAAGTCAAATGTAAATATCAAGGTCAAATATTATTTTAACGTAGTATTCTACATATTGGAGCACACATAATAAATTGTCTTGGTGTATCTTTAACTGGATAATCTAATTCTAGTTGGGTTTTATTAAAAAAACATCATTAGAGTGAAATGATCAGACTACTAGAAGGCATCAAAGGATCACGTAGAGGCATCAAATAGCGACGAAAAAGCATAAAAGATCAATGGAGAGGCGGTAAAAGGTGACAGAGAGGCGGTAAAAGACAATGGGGAGGCGATAAAGGATGTCGACGAGTTGCTAAAAGGCGCCCCAGATGCGCTAAAGAGCGACTAAGAAGGTTTAAAAGAAAATGAGTAGTCATTAAAGGGCAATGAGGAGGCATTGAAGAGCAATGAGGAGGCGGTGAATGGCAACGAGGATGCGTTAAGGGGCAAAAATGGGACGTTAAAGAGCGACAAGATGCATTAAAAGGTGGCAGGGTGGCATTAAAGGGCTATGGAACAGTGACAAGGAAGTACGTTAACGGGTGATGGGGCGGTGCTAATGGTTGATGGATAGGTGTCTTAAGTGCAATGAGAAGGCATTGAAAATGACAGAGAATCGTTGAGGGGCAATGGAGAAGCGTTAAATGGAGACGGAGAGACGTCAAAGAGTGATGGAAAGGCGTTAAAGGCCGAAAAGGTGTTAAAAGTGATGTAGATGCATTAAAGATGGAGAGGCGCTAATAGGCGCTGCCGATGCGTGAAATGGCGATGCGAATGTGTTAAAGGGCGATGGTGAGGCATTAAATGGTGATGGGAAAGTGTTAAATGGTGATGGGAAGGTGGTAAATGGTGATTAGGAGTCGTTAAAGGGCGACCGCGAAACGTTAAACGACTATGGAAAAGCGCTGAAGGGCAATGGGGTGGAGTTGAAGTGTGCTGGATAAGCGTGTGAGGGTGAGTAGAAAGTGTTAAAAACAACGGAGCATTGCTAAAGGGCGACAGAGAAGCGTTAAATGGTGACTGAGACGTCAAAGGGCAATGGAAAAGTAATAAAGGTTGATGGAGATGCATTAAAGGGTGATGGGGAGACGCTAACAGGCGCTGCAGATGCGTTAAATGGCGATGGGAAGGCGTTAATGGGCAATGAGGAGGCGTTGAAGGACAACGAAGAGGCGCTAAGGGTGACTAGATGTGTTGGTGAGTGGCATGAAAGGGATATTGAACGGCGTTGGAGGTTGACGATGAAGCATTAAAAGACAGGTGATGCGTTGGTGCTAAAGGGTGATGGATATGTGTTTTAGGGCGATAAGAAGGCGTTGAAGATGACGGGAAATCGCTAAAGGGCAACTGAGAAAAATTAAATTATGTAGAGACGTGAAAGAGTGATGGAAAGGCGTTAAAGGACTAAGAAAAAGTGTTAAAGGTTGATGGAGATGCACTAAAAGGTTGATGGAGAGGCGTTAAAAAGGTACTGCAGATGCGTTAAATGGTGATGGTAAAGGGTTAAAGGGCGATGAAGAGGCGGTAAATGGTGATGGAAAGGCATAAAATGGCGATGGGAAGCCAGTAAAGGGCGATAAAGAGGCGTTAAATTTCACCGAAGAAGCGTTAAAGGGTGACGGAAAGGCGTTAAAGGACGAAGAAAAAATTTAAAGGTAGACCCAAAAGCATTGAAGGGCAATATGAGACGATAAATTGCGATGGGGAGGCGTCGAAGGACCATGGGGAGGCGTTAAAGATTGATGGTAAAGCGTCAAAATGTGACGGTGAGTTATATTAAAGAGCAATGGAGAAGCGTTCAGTGTGAAGAAGAGGCATTAAAGGGCGACAGAAAGGCCTTCAATTGCAATAAAAAGGCGTTAAGCTAAAAGGACGTTCAGGGCGAAGAAGAGGCGTTAAAGGGCAAAAGAAAGGCCTTCAATTGCGAAGAAGAGGCATTAAACTAAAAGCTACGAAGACGCATTATTGTCTCCCTTTACTGCTCTCCATAGCCCCATAATGCCTCTCTCTCTCATCTTATAAGGCCCTCGGTTGCTCTGTAACGCCTCTTGTGGCCCATTAACGCCTCGTCATTTCTCTTTAATATGCCTCCTCATTGCCCTTTAATGCCTTTTCATCGTCCTTTATCGCCTTCTCATTGCCCTTTAATACCTCCTCATAGACCGTTAGAACGTTTCCATCACTCTTTAACACATCTCTGTTAATTGCCATTCACTTTGAGCATGTTTGATCATTTAAATCCAACACAATTAGATTATCCAGTCAAAATAAAACCCAACACAAGGTAGTATACGTGTTCCAATTTCTAGCTTATACGCTGAAACATATATTTGACCTTGAGGATGACTTTAAATCACCAAAGTAATAGGAAAAATACATTTTTCGCTCAAAATCCCACGAAAAAAAAGTTTTTTACACATGTTCCAGCTGTATTTGTTGAAAATTATATTCTCCTTTACTTGACCGTGAAATTGACATTTTGTTCTTAAAGATGACCTTTTATCATCAAAATATTATCAAGAATAGATTATTCAGTCAAAAATCACGTCAAAAAAGACGTATTACACTTCTTCTTATTTTGTTTCGAAAAGATCATATTTTTACATTTTGACCTTTGAAATGACCTTTTGACCTTGAAAATGACCTTGGATCAACAAAATAATACCATAAATGGATTTTTCAGACAAAATCACATGGAAAAAGAGGTATTACACATGTACCTAGCTTGATTTGTTAAAAATGATAATTTTGCTCTTTTGACCTTGAAATTGACTTTTTGACCTTGAAAATGACCTAGAGTCATGAAAATAATACAAGAAATGGATTGCCCGGTCAAAATCACACGAAAATGAGGTATTACACTTGTTCCTGGCTCCATTTGCTGAACAATCATAGTTGACCTAGTGATATCTGGCGGCCATTTTGTTTTTGACCTTGGCAATGCCTTTTCGGCCTTGAAGATGACCTTGGATCACCAAAATAATACCATAAATGGATTTTTCGGACAAAATCCAACGAAAAAGAGGTATTACACATGTTCCCAGCTTTATTTGTTAAAAAAGGTATTTTTGCTTATTTGACCTTGAAATTGACGTTTTGACCTTGAAGATGACCTTATTCATAAAAATAATACAAGAAATGGATTGCCCAGTCAAAATCACATGAAAATGAGGTATTACACTTGTTCCTGGCTTCATTTGTTGAAAAAAACATATTTGACCTTGAAATATCGGGCGGCCATTTTGTTTTTGCCCTTAAAAAATTCCGCCCAAGGGTGCCAAAGTGGCACCCGGCTGATTTCTGTTCGGGACACACCATAGTATCAGAATCAATCATAAAACATCGTCCATACCGCGAAACACGCTTTAGTCAAAATCCACTGGACTATTATACTCCAGCCTCCAGACAGTTAAAGCGACAAAATCAGGCTAAAATCATAAAAAAGTTCCTAATTTTATTTTGGCTTCTAATTAAAATGTCTATAATATGTGAGCAGGGCTCGACACTAACACTGGCCCGTTGGCCCGAGGCCAGTGAAAATCACTAAGGGCCAGTAAATCACCTGATATACTGGCCCTGGGGGCAACAAAAAAACTACACTCCCCTTGATACTGTGTACACTAAGGACTAGAACAAAAAGGCTAAGGGCCAGTAATTATCTGAAGTTACTGGCCCTTTGGGCTACTACCTGAAATCAGTTAGTGTCGATCCCTGGTGAGCATGTCCAAAGACTAGAATTGCGTAAGTTTTTTAAATTGTGTGTTGCGCATTTACCAGTTAAGTGAGAAATAAGGACGAAATTTAATTTTGGACATGCATGTCCAAAATAAGAAATACGGGAATAACTGATAAACGGGGCTTTCCGCACCCTTGTTACGTACGTTGACACAGCAATCCAAAATTTAAAAGACTTCCGCAATTCTAGTCCATGGACGTTTTCACATATTATGGAAATATCTTAAGAAGCTAAAAGAAAATTAATGATTTTTGATGAATTTAGCCTGATTGTGTCGGCTTTAATACAGAAGACAGAATGCCCTAGGCTACAGAAGGTTAACATTGGATAAATATGATAGTATAGTCACAGAAGATTAATATTTGAGACGCGTGATACCCGAGACCTTAGAGGATAAGTACATGTGTTACTCTAGTCCGCAGAGGGTTAATAAATAAAACATATGAAACTCTAGGTATCAGAAGGTTAATATAGAAGACATAGGGTAATCTATTCCACATAGGGTTGATACACGAGACACGTGATACTATCAACCCTCTGGAACTCAGAGGGTTATTACACGTCAAACTCTAGCCTATAGAAGATTAATAAATAACATTTATGTTGCTCTAGGTATCAGTAGGTTAAAATGAGATAAACATGATAGTGTAGTTCACAGAGGGTTAACACATTAGAAACTTTATATTCTAGACCACAGAGGGTTAATACTTGCAATAGTCTAGTTAACAGAGGGTTAATAAATAAGACATGTATGTGATACTCCAGACATCAAAAGGTGATTAAGAAGAAATATGATAGTCTGGTTCACAGAGGGTTAATATTCGAGACACGTGATACTATCGACTCTCTGGACCTGAGAGGGTTAATACACGTCAAACACTAGCCTATAGAGGGTTAATAAATAACATTTATGATGCTTTAAGCATCAGTAGGTTAAAATAAGATAAATATGATAGCGTAGTCCACAGAGGGTTAACACATTAGAACTCTAGACCACAGAGGGTTATTACGTGTGATACTCTAGTCCACAGATGCTTAATAAATAAGACATGTGATACTCTAGGCATCAGAAGGTTAACATAGAGAAAATATGGTAGTCTAGTCCACAGAGGGTTAATACATGAGATATGTCATACTCTAGACCCCAGAGAGTTAATACATGTGAAACTCTAGAATGGAGAGTGCTAATACATAAAACATGTGATACTCTAGGCATCGAAATGTTATTTTAAGAAAAATCTGATAATCTCATCTCTTGGACATGAGGGGCTCACTGCACACTGTGTAAACGTCACCCTGGGAGAGTGAAGGGCTCGATACACACTGGGTGAACCTCATCTTTCAGGCCAAGTTATGGATGAGGGGCCCACTGCACACTGACTAAGCCTCATCCTTAGGATGGGCGAGGGGCTCGCTGCACACTGGGTGAACCTCATCTTTCGTGATCCAGTCGGGGATGAGGGGCCGCTTCACACTAGGTACACTTCATCTCTTAGGAGGGATGAGGGGCCCACTGCACACTGGCTAAACCTCATCCTTAGGATGGATGAATGGCTAGTTGCACACTGGGTAAGCCTCATATTTCAGGGCCAGTTAGGGATGCACACTGGTAATCTTCATCACTCGGGGATGAGGGGCTGGTTGCACACTAGCTAATTTTCATCTTTCAGGTTCAGTCAGGGATGAGGGGCTACTGCATACTTCTATAGGTGTACCTCGATCATCTCTTAGGAGGAATGATGGGCCCACTGCACACTCGGTAAACATCCTCTCTCAAGAGGGATGAAGGGCCCACTGCACACTAGGTATAAGCCCCTTCTCCCAAGAGGAAGTAAGGGCCCACTGCACACTGGGTAAACCTACTCTCTCAGGAGTGATGAAGGGCCCACTGCACACTGGGTAAACCTCTTCTCTCAAGAGGGATGAAGGGCCCACTGCACACTGGGTAAACCTCCTCTCTCAAGAGGGATGAAGGGCCCACTGCACACTAGGTACAAGCCCATCTCTCAAGAGAGGAAGGGCCCACTGCACACTGGGTAAACCTCTTCACAGGCTCTTGTCTTAGGAGGGATGAAGGGCCCACTGCACACGGGGTAAACCTCCTCTCTCAACAGGGATGAAGGGCCCACTGCACACTGGGTAAACCTCCTCTCTCAGGAGTGATGAAGGGCCCACTGCACACTCGGTAAACCTCTTCTGTCAAGAGGGATGAAGGGCCCACTGCACACTAGCTATGAGCCCCTTTCTCAGGAGGGAGGAAGGGCCCACTGCACACTGGGTAAACCTCCTCTCTCAGGAGTGATGAAGGGCCCACTGCACACTGGGTAAACCTCCTGTCTCAAGAGGGATGAAGGGCACACTGCACACTGGGTAAACCTCCTCTCTCAAGAGGGATGAAGGGCCCACTGCACACTGGGTGAACCTCCACTCTCAGGAGTGATGAATGGCCCACTGCACACTTGGTAAACCTTCTCTCTCAAGAGGGATGAAGGGCTCACTGCACACTAGGTAAACCTCCTCTCTCAGGAGGGATGAGGGGCCCACTGCACACTGCCACCACTGGGTAAACCTCATCCTTGGAAGGGATGATCATGAAGGGCTCGCTGCACACTTGGCAAAACTTCATCTGTCAGGGATTAGGTGATACTAGTACAATGAATGCTCCCAACGTCACCTGGCCCCGGGGATGTTGTATGTGCCAGATGGAACATACTCCACTCATCGAGTTGCTTTTGTCAGAAGTTCAAGTTTCGAGCTCGGATTGAGTCGGAATTGAATTTGAACTGCAACTTTTTTCCATTTTCCCCGATTTATTCTATTTTTGATAACGTCCACGCTAAAACACAATTCCGATACTTACCACCTCCACAAAACAATATGATTTTTTGTTCAATTGAAGAATTTGAGTATTTTGTGAGATAAATTAAAGCAATTTTGTAAGTGAAGTGCCGAACAAATTCAAGCAGACGACAGTGCGGGCCAATTTACAATGCCAAAACGTTCCATTTTACGAATCCGCCAATTTCAAAGAGACGAATACAATCTTGCAAAAGATGATATTTAGAACAAAATTTCACATTTAGAAAATTAATAGTAAATTAATTTTATAATCAATAAGAATTTTGAACAACATATTAACACTTTAAAGGAACAAATGATGTGTGATTATTTTAAATGTATTAATACACGGGGATTATCATAAGGTAAAATCATTCCCTATAAACGAAAATCAAATTTCCGTCGCGCAGACCCTACTGATATTATTAATTTCTGGCTAATAACTTGTATTATAATAATCATAATAATAATAATAGCTTTATTTCACGAGAGTAAACCCAAATAGCTTATCTGCCTTGGGGCCCTCAACAAGTTCAACAAGTTCAACAAGTTTATTGTATCTCCATGAATTGTACAAAAACATAGGAGAGATAATACATCCTTATTATAATATAGCGTGCGTTAGAAGTACAAAAACAAATAAAAGTAGTTAAATTAGTGGGAATGCAGAGAATGTTTTAATTTAATTGTTTCATACCTTCTTTTATGAAAATAGATAATTCTTTCTCATCATGAAAGTTTAGTATTTTTTTTAAATTTCCAGTTTGAATGATTAGTGTGATACATTTCGGACATATATTTTCTTCTAATAATAACTAAGGTATTGCATTCTAATAAAAAATGATACTCATTACCAATTTTTCCCTGTCGACATAAGTTGCAATAGCGCTCTTCTTCAGGTATATTCAAGTGTCTTCCCAATTCTACTGCTAATTTGTGATCGGAAACACTAAATTTACACAACGTTATTCGATTATTATACGACAGGGTAAGTAGATAAGGCTCTAATGCAGAATCTGTTTTAAATAGACGATGACTACAACATTTATATCAGAATGCCATTCTTGCTTGAATTGATCTGTAAGTCGTGTTTTAACAATATGCATAAAACTATCAATATTATCTAAATCTTGTGTCAACCAGTAGAAGCCAAGCCCATTCACATTTAAAGTGTTTTCTACATATTTTAGCCATGGTGATTTTATTGTACAACATTAATAGTACATTATAGACCCTACTAGACAACTTATCTGGGTTAGTCAACATACTAGCCCAGTACTTCAAACTTCTACATTTAATTTCGATAGACGGTGGGATTTCTCCCAGCTCTCCTACAAGTTGGTGTTGACGTTTTACAATGTAGGATGTGTTTACAAAATTCAACATGCAATTTTATTATCAAATCATTATTTTCAATACCCCACACTTCTGAGCTATAAAGCAATATTGGAAGTACCATGTTATGGAACAAGTCCAGTTGTACATCAATTGGTAGCTTCTGTATATGCGCTTTCTTTAATATCAAATACATAGCTTCATGAGCTTGATTCACCACATATTTTCTACATTCTGTAAATTTACCATTTGGTGTGAAGGAACCCCTAGGTATTTAAAGTAATCAACAATTTCAATTTGTTTTTTACTGTACAAGTATACTCTACCGGTATCTAAATGTTTTCTAGAACCAAATATAATTATTTGAGTTTTACTAACATTAACTTTCAATTTCCATTTTTCACAATACTTTTCCATTCCATTTATTGCTGCTTAAAGCTTATCTGGGGAGTCAGCCAATATCACTGTATCGTCCTCATACATTAATATCAGTAACTTTAACATGTTTTCCAGTCTTGCATCCCCACCGAAAGACAGATAGTTATTCCCTTCTTGTAAAAGGTATGATTCAAGGTCAATAACAAAAATAGCAAACAAAAGCGGAGATAAACTGTCGCCCTGGCGTACACCTATATTACAACAGAAATAATCAGATTTCTTTCGATTCAGCTCAACACATGATTTTACATTTTGGTATAATTGATACGCAACATTTAAAATTTTACTGGACACTCCTTCTTTTATCAATTTTATGTACATCCCGGCATGCCAAATCGTGTCAAAAGCCGACGTATAGTCGACAAAACAGCAGTACAACTTCTTTTTCTTTGCAGAATATATATCTAAAAGAGCCTTTATAACAAAAATATAATCTATGGTACTGTGATTTTTACGAAAATCTGCCTGATTTTCGTGGATATTAACAAAAGAGGATAGACGTGTATTAAGTAGCTGAGTAAAAAGTTTTCCCAAATAGCTTATTATGGTTATAGCTCTATAGTTACTTAGCTCACCGGTATCTCCTTTTTTATATATTGGAACTATCTTACCAACCTGCCAACTACTTGGAATAGATCCCGTATCCAGAATGTGGTTAAATAATAGTGTCCATACAGGTAACAATATTTCTTCAGTACTTTTTAAGTACTCATTTGTTAATTCATCAATACCACTTGATTTGTTACATTTAAGATTTTTTATACCTTTTTTAACATCAGCTTCAGTAAAATACATATCCAACACATCATTACTAATATTAATATGTTCATTTATACATGTATCATTATATGTAATACCATCTTCTAAATTGATATTTTGCATATTTTCAAAGTGTTTATAAAAAGATTTAAGGGATACGTCACACACCCTTTTCTGTTTCGGATTTAATAGCTTCCAATACTCTCGAGGTTTACTTTTTCTTAGTCTTCGGAAAGTTTCTGTTTGTTTTTTGTGTACTCTTTTCTTGCTAATTTCATTGTATTTTTATATTTTTTGCAAGCTTGGTCAACCAATTTTTTGTCTATATCTGATTTAGAGCGTCTATATTTACCTCTTGCTCTGCGATAATTTTTTCTCTTATTTCTACATTCTTTATTAAACCATGGGTGGTCTACATCTTTTGATTCATATACACATTTAGTACATCTAATTCGAAAAGTTGTTTTACCCGCCGAATCAAATAAACTGCATATTGAAAAGCTTACTTGATCAATGTCTATGTTATTGTTATCAGTTAGAGTCTGTACAATTTCCTGCACCTTAGTGGTATCAATTGAATGAACAAATTCATCCCTTTTCTGGCTATCCCATATAATATTTTTTTTGTGCGAGTCATCACATTTGATTTGCTTTCTGCTTTTAGTATCGACTGATGACACATCAGGTACATTTTTAGTATTAGATTCGTGAACACGAATCGACACATGTAGTGCGCTATGTAAATCGGAAAATAACGGTGAGAACTCATTTAATTGAAACTGTAATATACGTGTAAATAGCTGTGGTGATGCTACCATATAATCAACTGTACTATTACCTTTGCATGTAACACGACCGTGGTAACGGTCCTCGCTTATTCTTCCGTTGACAATATATAATGTATTTGTTTTGCAGAAATCTAGGAATCTCCTACCATACTGGTTGATCCCTTTATCCATCGATGTTCGTTCCTGACTAAAACCAAGAGTTTTTAATTCATTTTCTGCATTTTCTGCAGATGCAAACTCATCACTTATTCATGTATCGTCTATTAAATCACTGTCGAGTGAAATAAAATCATTTTCGTTTTTTGTCCTTGAATTAAAATCCCATAAAAACATACATCATATATATTATTTTGGTAAGGATCAAAAAATTCGGTTTCTATCTCGTCAAAAGAATTTATGTCTGAGTATTTTAATCCCTGTGGCGGGATATACACTGCCCCAAATAAGACATTTTTATCTCTATGCAGCATTTTGTTAAATGAAAACCATAATACATATTTACTGGCGGTACGATGAATACACATTTCAGTAGATAATGTTTTCTATACACAAATACTTATTCCTCCCGATTTTCTTGAAGAAATCGGAACTCTATGTTTAAAATGACAATCAAATCCAAGGGTTGAAAAATATTGTTTAACATAATCATTGTCCACATCATCCAATTTTGTTTCTTGAAATACTAATATGTCATAGTTTATTATTTTTTCTTTAACATCAGGCACTCGCATTTTGGCCATCAAGCTACAAACATTTAAACATAATATCTGTAATGTACGGTCGTGGGGTCTTAAAGCGTAGTTGTGGTCATTCAATATTATGTTCTGGGTTTCGTCACCATCATTGTTTACATTGTCAATACATGCACCACATTCCAGAGGTGGGTTCAAATTATCCTCAGTTATTTTCTCAGACTGCTCATTATCTGCGTATAATCCCTATTTCATATCACTCCCCTCGGCTGATTGAACAACATCACTGTGAGGTGGTCGATACATTTTCCCATCGATAAAAAGTTTTCCCTATCGAAATCTCACTTTCTTCCCCTCCTGGTAAGCAGCGTCCATCACAGGTTTGACAGATTTTTTGGCTTCGA
Source organism: Flabesymbios commensalis (assembly GCA_964017125.1). Lineage (NCBI taxonomy): Eukaryota > Metazoa > Annelida > Polychaeta > Terebellida > Flabelligeridae > Flabesymbios > Flabesymbios commensalis. The sequence goes on from OZ024914.1 coordinate 1,082,102, forward strand.
TGTCTGCCTGTGTTGAGTCCTCTGTTATGTAGCATCGTTTAATGCTTCACGTTTTCCTTTTAGAATGCTTATCTTGTCTTTAAAGTTCATTAGCTTGAAAATTATATGCTGTGTGGGTGGCATGTCTCTTCCAGCTGGAATAGCCTATCCTGTGCGGTGTGCCGTTTGAATAGTCACAGAGTCCATTTTGAGATCGTCCCTTAAGACGCCCTGCACAAGTTATTTAGTGTTCTCGCCCTCACTTTCAGGCACACCCACCAGTCTCAGAATGTATTTACGTGATTGGCATTCCAGGTCATTGACTTTCTCTTGTACCGATCTTAATGTTGTGGCCGTCTTCTCATACGCTTCCTGTAATTTCACCTGCTCCGTCTTCACCTTCATCACATCTCTGTGTACACTTCTGATCGATTCACTGTGCTCATTGAACCTTATCTCAAACCTTTCTTCCAAATGATTCAATTTTTTTCCATTTCTGTCATTTTTGTATCGAATTTTCTTCCTAATTTATCCTGTTTCTCACCTAATTGTTTCATAGTTTTTTGCTGTTGTTTCACACTTAATCTCAGATCCTTCAGAATGTCGCTGATACTTTCACTTTTAGAGTCAGTATCGGAATCATATTCTTCTTCACTGGACTGTATACTTTCGTGTTCACTTATTTTCGCCATCTTGGCTGCCGGGCTTTTTGCACTGTTACTGCTATCCGAAATTCTATCTTTCCTTTTGGCCAAGGCTCTTGCTTCTGCTCACTTCTTCTTCTTCTCCTCTTTTCTTTCCATGTTTAAAATATAGCTGGTATACGTATCGTGGTGTTAACTTTCCTGTATATATTATTTTTTCGTCTTTCAAGCTCTGATACATTTCTGTGCGATCACTAACGGCGCCATCTTTTACATAGGCCTGAAAAAATAATTTATACAGTACATTGTGACAAGCTTGCACCGAGAAAACACGATACATTGACCCAATGGTGCTGTATTAATTGTTGGTCCAGAGTCGCAGACGATGGCACAGCAATACAGCAACCGTCTCGTGTTAGCTGAGTAATTAGGCTATATATAGCTAGCCCGTGGGGGAAGGGCAATTCCATACTTGGGAGTACTGGGGATGTGCCGCTGGACAGGGTGCCTTTTTGGAGCTTCCAGCTTTGGCACAGGGTGTCTTCTTCGAGCTTCCAGAATTGGGACAGGATGCTTTTCATTCTGACCTCAGAGATTATGAAGCGGGGGTTCACCTGAGCGACATCTATGTGTGGAGAATGGGTCCCTTTTTTAGCTTCCAACTCTGGGCACCCGCTTATCATGTATTTTTGCTGATTTTTCAGGCCATTATCAGCCGAATTCCATCACATTTTCTAGCCTAATGGCCTCATAATGTTAAAAACAAATATTAAAGTTCTTAAAATACCATAAAACATGAAGTAGGCCTATATTGATGGTAATTACACCATAAGCCAATCAATTAAATTCGGTGTTAATTTCAAAATTGGGACATGATAGCGCCGTGAGGTGAATTGCGACAGGGTCAGGTTTTGAACATGCCGGAGGCACACCCCTACCCATTTCTAAGACGAGTACCATCCCCCCCCCCTCCCCCACCCCGGGATAGCTAGGCCTAATTATTAATGTTGAAACAAAGTGTCTTTGTCAACGTTTCCACTTTTCAAAACGTCATAAAAAATCCCATGAGTAGGCCTATAACTCCTCATAGGTCCAGCCAGGAGTATATGATAGGTCAAATGAACTTGGAGTCACCAATAATAGGTTAAGGGATATGTAGGATGGTCCAATGATAGGACGAAGTAACTGGCGTTGAAGTTCCTAGCCGGTACATAATAACTTGAGATTGACGCGATGATGGTTCTTGATGCTTTATTGATCATAACTTCAACTCCGCTGTGCACTGTCTCGGACTCAAATGGATTTCAAGATGGTAATGGAATGTTGGAATGTTGAACGCGGCGACAGCCTCGTGGCTTTAGCTGTGAGGAGCAGGGGGACGGCAGGTCTGCCCTGCTCCCCGAGTATTTCGCAAGTGTAAGTGGGGCGAGCTTCGTGACTGCATGCATGACATGAACTGGATAGAAATAAAAATAAACTAGCTAAAAGTCCCTAAGTTTCCTGACGGGAGCTAAATTTTGTAGGCTGTAGGCCTGGGGGCCTAGCTAAAATCATTCGAAATGGCCGCCATTTTGCAAAACATTCTTATTAATGTACGCCTATCCAGCACAAAATATGTTATATATACTCGATATATTTCACACGATTATCCAGCATAAGAATAAAAATTCACAGCAATTCTATAATAAAATATGTAAAAAGTAAATATATAGTCCCTAAGCCTATAGGCCTATATAGGGGCTTATGCATGTGTGTGTAATCATGATATAATATGTAAAATATATAAATATAATGTATGGCCAGAAAAATTACTTACAACATACTAAAAGTCCCCAAGAATCCATCCCCCCTCCCCGAAATTTACCCTTGGCCTTTTGATAAATTCAAGATGGCGTCCAAGATGGCTGCCGATTTCACATTTTGTCATACGTAGGGGAGAGGCGGGTTAGTTGAGCCACTTTTTAAAAATATTTTGTCTGGTGTTTTCCCAATTGATCACAGAATGGCTTGGATAGTTTTAGAACATGGCTATATATTACATATATATCCAACATCAATGAAAGATGAAAATAACATTTAAAAAAAAATTATGGATGCACAACTGAGAGTGGTGAAAGTGGCTCAATTAACCCGCTGTATGGGGTAAGTTGTGCCAAGCAAGGGGGTAAGTTGATCACCTATGGTAAAAAATCACAATTGACAAATGAACATGCCAAAATGTAATTTTTTTGTCCAGAAAATGCAAAGATAAAAAAATTAACACTTCTGTACATCACTTATAAGGATCAAATTTGTTTACAAATCTCTTCCAAGTCTCAAGTAATACAATCGGCATTATAGTCTGTATTGATGCATGGATCATATTGTTTTCTTGTATTTATTAAGACAGACAGACAGACAGACAGATAGCTTTATTCCACCAATATATAATACAATATTGTGAGGGAGACTCCTTTTAAGACATAAGCACATGTCGCTATCAAAGGAGCCACCCTACAACAATGATAAACAATAAATTACATTATATATAAAATATACATATCGGCCGGTAATGTCAGTAAGAAAGTTGCTTAACGTCACTTATGGTCAGGGAAGTGACTTTGTTATTCATTAAAAACAGTGCAAACTGTAGATAGAAATGAATGATGTACAGATGATGAGATGAGGCTGAATATATATTATAGAAATACAATAAAAACGCGTGACATATTTGATACTAACATGTTCGAGAAAAGTGGTTCCATGGGTTAAAATCATCAGATTCACATATATTTTATAGGGAGGAAACACATAGCGGTTTCCCGGTTTAAGAAGATATATACTATTATTATGTGCCTTTATTATATTGACCTACTACATAATGTCATTTGTTACACTATATCACATTCTATAATAATATATTATATTCCCACTGGGGTATGATGAGCCATGTCCAGTAGGGTTAGTTGATCCACATTTTATAATAATGTTTTTACCTACTGGAGTAAGAAGAGCCATGAATGGGGTTAATTGAGCCGGTTGATCAACTTACCCCATCTTATTTGTTGAGTGTTACATTGACATAGGCTATATTTATGTATTTGACTGCCCAACCCTATAGCAAGAATTTACAGAATCCCTATTGCTTCCGTAATATTAATGCAAACATTATAATATCTGAATTCTACTAACTGACTACAGCGAAAAATGCATTTTTGAACCGCAAAACTCCCTACCTGCAAAATGATCTGTGCTCACAACGTGGCCATGTAAGTAATATCACAGTTAATCACCAGGTGGTATTGAAACTTCCTTAAAATCCCATGTGTAGAAATGCGAGGGGGTGGATCAACTAACCCTGCGGCTCAACTAACCCGACTCTCCCCTATACCTTGGGTTTAAATCATTATATAAATGGCATTAATGAGGCATTATTGAGTCTAAATATATGCTTAGGAATTCGATTTCAACAATATTTCAACACTTAAATAATATTTTTAGTGATTTTATACATGAACTTATAAAAATATTTTCGGTGACATATGTACTTGCAAGGTCTCAATAAGCAAAATCATAAACGTAGGAACAAGTGCAATACCTCTTTTTCGTGTAATTTTGACTGAAATATCCATTTCTTGTAATACTTTCATGATTTGAGGTCATCTTCAATGTCAGAAGGGCAATTTCAACGTCAAATAATCGAAAATATGATTTCTACGAAATAAAACCAGGAAAATGACTGTAATATCTAATTTTCATGGGATTTCAACTGGAAGATCCATTAATGGTACATTATGCATTATAAAGGATCAAAATTTAGGAATTATGGTTTTTGATGATTAAATGTCAACTTGAATGTTGAGTCGTAAATTTTAACCAATGTAATATCTAATTGTTTTAATTTGATTTTGACTAGAAAATCAACACTTTCCATCCCCTTTAGTGTTTTTTATGTCGCCCTTTAACGCACCCAATCTCTCTTTAACGCATCTGCCTCACTGTTTGCCACTTCCTCGTGGCAATTTAGTGCCTGTCCACCACCTTTTAACACACCCAGTCGAACTTGGACGCCTATTCGTCGTCATTTACCACCTCCACATTGCTCGTTAACGCCTTTTCACCGCTTTTTAGCGCCTCCCCATTTGTATTCCTTGTAATTCCTCATTAAAAATGACACTTTTAAAAAGTTAAATCGATTGTTTTCACCTTGAGCAATACAAGTATAGCAAAACAATAATCATTAGAAACCTACCAGGATTAGATTATCTAGTCTAGGGTTCCTTTTAATGTGGATATTCGACCTTGTGACATTTGTGATCTAAAATATATCATATATATTTTGAAAAGGGCAAACAGTTCTTTTAGAAAATACCATTTTCCTATAATATGGACCAATACTCCTTTTTTTGTGATGAGTCAAAAATATACTTTCAAATTACATTAATAAATGTCGGAATAACTGCTGTATATCCAAGAACATTGTACAAGTTTTATCTACATCACTATACAAACACATGTAGCTTGTAGTGTGGTTATAATTCGGACATCACGACATTGTACCAGTCAATTTTACCACACTTGATACTTTTGACAAGACATAAACAACAGTTATACACTATTACATTATTCATGTCAATTTCCTTCTTTTAGGGTCATTGGCGGCCATCTTGGATTTAACAGCTTTCCGTTAGTCACATTAGGATAGAATTTTGTTTAGACTCTTTATTTACATGTCTATGATGATTTAAACCCGAGATATGACAATTTAAATAGTAAAATTGGCGGTCATCTTGGACGCCATCTTGAATTTCTCAAAAGGCCCAGGGTGGATTCCTGGGGACTTTTAGTATGATGTAGGGGATAGTGTTCTGAATATTTTCTGAAATTTTTTTGTTCCAGCTTTCACTCATATATACCCTGATTAATACTCTTGGCCTAATATATGTGGCATGACTATAGCCTACACGCACATCTATATATTATTATACTTGTGTCAGTATATGTAATTCCACCAGATTTTGATGCCCACATAGAGTTAAGAGTAGATTTTACACGTTCAGGGTATGAAAAAAAATCTTAGGGTTACAATTTTTTCCCCCGAGAAGGTAATTTCCAAAGTAGCAGCTGTCAAATTCAAGAACATCCCATCACATATCAGCAACTTAATTCTATATGGATTTTATTGTCCTTGTAGCCTTGTATACGCATACCTATTACGTAGTTTTCTGATGTGCTGAATGGAATTGTTGAAGTTTTCTAATGATTGAAGGTCAAGTTCATATGTTTTGTCAAGGTCGGATCGAGATCTAAAACTCACAAAATACTGGCCTGGGGCTTATTTTGTTATATATCTCAGTGTATGTATGGATTTTAATGTTCTTGGTAGGCCCTATATACCTATCATGGGTTTTTCCGAGGTGCCGCATCAAATAGTGGAAATTTTATAATAATGATTGAAGTAGGGGAGAGGGGGGCTAGTTGTCACAGGGGCATTTTGTCTCAGTGCACTTTACTGAGGTCTCAATAGAGGAATCTCCTTCCGACGTCATCAGTTGATGAGGTCATGTTAATCCCAGATCGAGAAATACCCATTGTTCAGCTTCTGGGAAGAAACACCTGTTGCAGGCATCATGTGAGTTTTGCTATTCATTTAAGTCAATTGGACGAGTTACCACAATTAGTCAAATTCCCAAGATATTTGGGATGCTTCTGCATCTTTCTGACAGAACATAGAGTTGAAACTAGTTATGTTTAATATGAAAGATCATTTTAATAACAAGCACATGGTATTTGAGAAATCTGCATTCAAGTGGGGATACCTTGCTCGGGGCAAGTAGTCACAAGCTCTGAAATCTTGCCCCGGCACTGTGACATCTTGCCCCGGCACTGTGACATCTTGCCCCGGCACTGTGACATCTTGCCCCGGCACTGTGACATCTTGCCCCGGAATTGTCTATTTGAATTTAAATTGCTTGCGGTTATGTTAAAAAGTGTATATAAAGTTATTATTCCTTATCTGTTCTGGTTAAAATGTCATATTTAGCAAATTTTTGTAATGCGACAACTTTCCCCAACTATGTGACAAATTGCCCCATAGAGATTTCAGTAGTGACAACTTGCCCCAACTATGTGACAACATACCCCATTGCAATTTCCGTTGTGACAACTTGCCCCAGCTAAGTGACAACTTGCCCCAATGCTAAAAAAATCCATACTAAATTTATTTTCAACTAATGGCTGTATGGCGAAAATATGCAGACATATAAGCACCATTTTAGGAGATAATATTTGGAAAATGTTCAACCGTATATTTTCCATCAGACCCATGCTATCTTTAAATCGTATGGAGAAATTAAAAAAGATTTATTTGTGACAACTAGCCCCCCTCTTCCCTATATATGCCTACACATATGGTTAGTGGGCGTGACTAATTCCCTATTTCGTGTTTCACGTGCCCATATTTTGACACAGACAACACTATAGGCCAAAATTGTCTCCAAATACGGAATGCTTTGGATGGAACTGACAATGATCAGTTGGAAATGTTGTAGGCTTATGAAGCAATATTTGACGAAAAAAATAAGGATTCCATGGATATGGTTCTAGAGCACCGTCCAGCAAGCACACAACGTTTGTATAACATTTATACAATGTCGGCTCAACATCACCAATGTTGGGCCAACATTGTATAAAAGTTATACAAATGGTTTGTGTTTGCTGGGGTGTTTTGAAAACAACTGGCTGACCTAAGTGAACACCTGCGTGATCAGTTTTCTGAAATTGGCAGAACTGCCAAACTATGGATTAACTATTTCAGTGTCCATCTCTATATATCTGGTGAAAGAACAGGTAACTGGTGGCCACATGTTCACTATGTAAAGCGAATGTGTACATTCGCATAGTGCTTGCCAAGTGCGAATATCTTGACATCCAACAAATGATGGACATTCACAATTTATTGCCAGAAGAAAATACAACCAATTCACAGGGAAGGGTATTTTACTACTCAGCGTACAGTATGCTTCCAACTCAATTCGAGCTTATTGTATAGTAGTGAAGTAGTGAATACTAATGAGCTTCGAAGCCAATGGGAATGATTTCTAGAAACGAAATTTCTTGCCACGCCAACTTTTGTTTCACATGCAAATTTGTGAGGCGACATGCAAATTGTTACCCTGATGACATCACAAGGCTCTGACACACTGACCGCCATGTTTTAGCGGACCTGGCTCTACTGTGATCACCAGAGCGCGCTGGCTGTCTAGGGCCAACACCGTTATCGCCTTATCGGTAGGCGGAGTCACTGTCTTGTTTACACGGGCAGCTGTGGAAAAATGGCGGTCAGTGCGGCCGAGCTCCACGCAATGTGAGTAGCTTGGCTTAGCCGGGTAGCAAATTGTATCCAGAAAGTCATGAATTTCGTTTTGCTCATTAACTTTGGATAGAGAAGCAGCATTGTTTCTCCCTTCTCAAAGTGACTAGGAGATCACGTTAATGGCGGCCTCGTTGAGTTAAGGTTGAGACCAGTGTATTGACGTTAATTTCGACAAGGGCCCTGCGCTGCGCTCCTCACACACATTATTGCTAACGACTTTGACAAGGTTTTCTCTTGAAGGTGAATGATAGCGCATCAAATCACTGTTATTGGGAACTAAATTAGCATTTAAACATCAAGATATGCAAATGCTTTGTCTCAAATTGAACAAATGCAACTAATTTTCACCCACTTGAAGTTGTGGTCGCAGTAAAGAAACAACTTCAGTGGGTGAAAATTTAAATTATTCAAGTTAACGCTTCAAGAGTTAAAACAATTATAAAATAAATAAAAATTCAACACTGATTTTATAAACACAGATATTTATTTGTGACATGAAAGGATTATTTACATATGATGAAACAATGAGAACAGTTAGTAATCAAAAGGTCATATATGTTAGTTGCTACTTCATCAGATATGACCTATGGATTCTAAAGGAAACTACGAGCTGCGAAACATCACACAGTCGATCCACATTATGATTAGTAACTCAAAATACAAGTTTTGGAAGGTGAGGTTGAATGTCGGATTTATATTTTGATATTTTTTAATAAAAAGACGTTTTCTTTGATATATTATGATTCTAAATTTGTATGAATCCAGACGTCGTAAACATCAGTGGAAACATTAAAATCTTCCCTGCCATCAGCCTGGCGAGACTACTAAGCATACAATTTTAAAAGTTATTTCAGCCTGTCTATTTTTTCAATATGCCTGATATCAGCTACTTTTGCAACGGATTCTTTGCGAAAGTTAATCAGATCATGTGAAATACAGGAAGAACTCAAATTTAAATATGTCTTGTTCACTTGTATGCTTTTATGTGGCCATCTTGGAATACTCAGTTTTACTAATTGGTGCCATCTATGCACCATATGGTATATTTTGTATAAAATTCACTAAAAAAATGGCAATAATACACCACAATATGCCTTCATTTAACCCTTGTGCTGCTAAGGCTGTATATATGTGTTTTTCAGGCTGAATAAAATACAACAAAATTTGTAACATATCTAGTGGTAGATGCCCAGTTAATCAAATAATTTAATTTGGGAGATGCCGATTTTTCATAAATAATAACATTTTTCATTTATTTGATATAAATATATATTCAAGTGAATATATATTCAAGTGAATGAAAAATACTCGCAAACAATTCAGCAGCATCATGTTTAACCCTTCAACCGCCAAATTATTCAATGTGAATTTTTACCCACCTGAAGTTGTGTCTCTCTCACAACTTCAAGTGATTGAAAATTATTCAGATTTTACAAAATGGGGGTCAACTGTTTTCAAATATTGCTGATTGATGTCACATTTCATCTTTAACATGTTTAAAAGGTGGTACTTCATGTGCTAATAAAAACTGAAAACTAGAATATATTCGGCACCGGCGGTTAAAGGGTTAAGATAGATGTGTCGGGTTCCCATAAAATCAGCCTATTTCCATTCACCTTGAGGTTAGAATTGCGAGAGCAAAACACATATTAACCCTTAAAGCGCTGATTTTTTTAAGAAAACCTTGGAGGCCGATGGTTTTTTTTTATTTGAAATCATCATAAATGTCTTAGTCAGCTCTGTCTGATTCATTTGAATACCTATGTTATTGGTCTACAGTCATTAGAAATATTTTTTACTCTTACAGTGTGCCGATCGACTTAAGTCGTCAGAATCTGACGTCTACAGACGTCAGATTCGAACGACTAAAGTCGATCCCCGCCCTGCAAGGGTTAAGGTGAATAAAAATAAATGCTAAGGTACTAAGGGAGCTGAAAGATAAAAAAATGACACATGGTCATGGTAGTTCTTCAGCCTTTTGGCTGCCATGTCTTTTTAGTTGAACAAACACCAATTATTATTATTATTGTTATTATAGTGGAAGGTAAATAAATATTCCCCCCCCAAAAAAATTATGTTTATATTCAGCGGCTGGATTGTGATATCAATCAATTATTTATTAGAATTCAAATGCAATCTTAATTATAATTTACTGCAGCAGTCATTTGAAACACTGTAAATTTACCGCAGATAAAAGAAAATAACAGGCATATATCAATTGCTATATTACAATTTTCTAAATGGTTCACACAAAAGGTTTATCTTATACATTTCTATTTCATGTTTTCTATTTAATAAAGTTTAAAATATTTTTGAATGCCATGGGAACCCTTTCAGTATGAGTGACTTTGCAAATCAGGTGATATTTATTGTTTTACTGCTTCGGCTTTTTTAATGTTCCTACAGCTGATATAACAGTTGTTTTCGTTCCACTTGCTGACTTAGTGACAGTTACACCGGACGCTAATGTTGATGATGTAGCACTACTTGATGTGGGTTGAGAGTCCCATTTACTCTTTCTTTTCTCACCACCTGGAACAACAACAAGGATTACATCATCATTTCTACCAAATCAATACTATTGACATATTTGTCAATAAACTACGATTAAATATAAGTATAAAAAATTGTACAAGTTTTTGGGAAGAATTCTATAAGTATTATATGTGCATTCAATTATATGTGTAAGCATCTATAAAAACGGTTTTATCAAATTTAGTGATTTTATCTATCCAAATGGTTCAAGCAGCACAAAATCTGATGTCTGCAGATGTCAAATTCTGCCATATAAAGACGGTCCCGTCGCTGAAAGAATTAAAATATTTATAATGGCTGTAGACCCCTAGAATATAAAACATTTTATTTGAAACCTCTTAAAGGCATCACACAATAAATGTAGGAATTACATAAAAGAAATCTTTTTAAATTAACCCTTGAAGTGCGGGGAACATCTTTAGATGTCAGAATCTAATGTCTAAAGACGACAGAGTCGATCCCAACACTAAAAGTATTATAATATTTATAATGGCCATATACCCATAACATAGGTATTGAAATGAAGCGGAAAGAGCTAACTAAGACATATATGATGACTTCAAATTCAAGAACAACCTTTGGTCTAAAAGTTTTATACAAAAATATTGTTGTAAGAATTAAGTATGTAACATTACTAACTTGAACCATCAGCTGCTGACACTGATTTCTTTGTCGCAACCACAAATTCAACCTGTAAAACAAAAAAAAGACAGTTTACCCATTTCAAAATCTCTCCTATTTCCATTCCTATTCCGTGTTATCTTGAGGTCAACCTATACAAACACCTATGATACAAGGATTAAATATATCCACAATATTTTACTCATGATATTTGCAATGTGGCATGAAAGATGAAATCTATTTAAACAGTGACTCATCACTGATGTGACCAAAAATGACGTCTAAAGTTGATCCCCGCAGATATTTATAGTGGTTGTAGGCCCATACCATAGGTATTCAAATAATTCGGAAAGAGCTAGCTAAGACAATGACGATTTCAAATTGAAAAAATAACACGTCCAAATTCATTACCCGCAGATATTTCTAGTGGTTGTAGACCTATACCATAGGTATTCAAATTAAGCGGAAAGAGCTAACTAAGACAAATTGAAAAAAAAAACCATTTTTGTCTCCATGGCTTATACAAAAATAATTCAGCGCATCAAGGCACGTATTTTTAAATTAGGTAGATGAGAACATAACTGCGGAGTTGTGAGACGTCATGAAGCGCTAGGGCAACTTTTCCACCAGTTTAAGCAATGTGGTGACTTAGTCCTGTGAGTGCAGGTGCACCCGATGCCATCTCTCTTGACTGAGCTACAAGTTACAACAGTGATTTGTATTCCAGAAACTACCTTTGTTCTCTCTTTTTTCTCTTTCTCTCTTTTATCCATTTCTTCTTTCTGTACTTTGGCCAGATAATCATACTGTGATTCTTTGCCCCAAATAAGAGGATTGTACAATTCCTGAAATAGATTAATATTATATAAATTTCAGAATTTCTTTAGTGCTCACTGCTGAGCTAATTTTGCCTCTTTCACATAAATCAGTGCACAGTCGACAATAGCCCACCACCATTATTGAACTTGTAGAATTAAAGATGTTAAATGTGAAGAATCAAGATAAGTGATACCTATTAGGATTTGTGATCCAAATAGGTGGTTTTATGTCTTTTTTTGTAGCATATTCTCCTAACCACAACTTAGCTACAGCTTGCATTGCAGTGGGCGGTGACTAGGGCTACAGGTTCTGTCTGTTGCATATAATGTACATGTTAGGGCTGTAGGCTGGCTGTTGGTCTTATACTCATAAGCTTATAAGCTGTTGTTGGCTATAAATTGGGATCAAAAGACCTTTTAACCCCTGTCCTGCTACGCCAGTATATATACGTTTTCAAGCATATTTTAAACCAAATAATCTGTCACTAAAATGGATAATATAGCTTGTGGTAGATGCTCAGTTAATCAAATACATGTAGTTCAATTTTTTTTCATCATTTGAAGCTGGAAATTGTGTTAGCAATTTCAGCTTTAAATGAAGGAAAACTACAATTAAAACAATTCAGCAGAGCAAGGGTTAAAATGCTTCAGTTTGTAATATAGCGAAGGGCACTACAATGTATATGAAATAAGAGATTAGCACATTCTCATTCAGATGGATTTCACAATTTTTCTCAATTGAAACCATTAACTATGTGGTGAAATAAAAGGTCTCAAAGCAGTGCTATGTGCTGTTACAGTTTATTTTGTTACAGTTTTTACCTGTCAGTTTTAAAATTTAGACTAGTGCTTAGAATAGGTTGTTTTAACTGGAATGGAAGTTTTCTTTGCCAACCCTTGGGTTCAGAGTACAAAAAAGTTATTTATTATTTAATTTTAAACATTATCAAGATCTACACTCTGTGGTTATATTATTATATGTATACTCACTGGAGGGTAATTTGTTCCTTTTTCATCTATTGCACAAAATTCTATCAGTTTCTCATATATACTGTAAAGGAAAATTATTCACTGATATTTTGACCTAAGAAAATTTTTTTAATCACCTAATATATTACACACTCTATTTCTCCATCGATGAGCATATAATTTTATAATTCTTTTACGTTGACCAGAACTTTGGTAATAAAAGTACCTATTTCTGAAATTTGCGTGAAATATTCACTTACACAAGCTACCAAAATACCAGAGATGTTTTAGATTGCAATGTGGTAAAAATATCAATATCTGTTGTGTCAAATCCACATAACAAAGAATAAATGCAGCACAGATATTAATAAATTGTCACTATAACACAGACACCTTCAGTCTCCGAGTGATTGATCTCACGACAAAATTCCCAACTCCATCGTGTAGGCTGCTCAGAAACTGCTGAGTGTTTGTGTGGCGACATAGAAACACCACAACATTATATATTAAAATGTCCTCTCTATTCTGCTCCACGAAATGGGCTGCTGAAAGCAATCCAAGATATCATTGCACCCGGTGTCCACCACTCTATACTTCCTCATCTTGATCCACTATTATTTGTAAATATTGTCTTGAAAGGTTGGAATGATGTTAAAGCTGACGAAAACGTAAACATATTCAAAGCATTTCAACGCTTTATTTTTTAGAGTGGGCGCTTTAAGTGATCAAACACATCAAGTTTCTATTAAATTTTGTAATCTGATATAGATGCTGTAACGTCCAGTGTGTTATGTATATATATTGTATTGTATTGTCTTTTCTATGTATTGGAGAGCCCCTCGACTAGCCCTCGTTGCTACGGTACTTGGGTAATCCAAAGCTTGCAAAATAATTATGTTTATATATAAAAATCTCAAAGAAAACACATTTTTAGATTATAACCCAATACTCAACAAATACACTTGTGGTGTAGAAGCCCTTCATGGATTTGTAAATGTTTGGTTTCAAATTAAAAAAAAAAGAGTAATTTTCACAGCGAGACACAACTTCAGTCACAGGTCATATATACAAAACAAAAAATAAACAAAATTACAGAGTTTACGCTTGAATGAGAGCAAAATCGATGTGCAGAGGCACATGCTTCATAATAGTGTTACACCCATAAAATAGGTATTCCAGTGAAGAGACAAGAGATACCGAAATCATTTATGACCCTTTCGGAGTGATTATAGACAAAATATTTCAACACTGCAAGAGCTAAAGTTAGAGAGGCTTCACACTTTCATCATCAATTGTAACATTTTTATAATCTACTTATCAACAGACTACAACTCAAGATCTAAAAATAACAAGCACAAGGTAGATCATCGAAGATCACTATTAAAATGGATTGAAAATATTGATTGAAGAAATAATCTTTGAAAAGGTACTAGAAATTATAAATTGGGAAACGTTGTACTACCTGGGATTGCGGAAATCCTTTCTGTTTTGTATACTTGTGTTCATGTTGAGACTTTCTCTTTGTACTCTCTGATAAAGCCGACTTATTTTATCCTGCAAATACACAGAGAAACATAGTACATATTAAAATAAATAATAAGTGGCTACAAAGGTGAGATATAATAATAAATATGACACCAACTAAAATTATGACGTTAACTAAAAATTCAGCATTAATACTTTAGGCACCATTAGTAAATCATGGTTAATGCCCCAAGTGGCTGCCTGTAGTAATACTTGCAAAAAAACCTAGAATTGTCATTTCGCGGTATACAAAAGAGCCTTATTGCCTCAAGTCTTGGAACGCCTTGTAAAAGCTTTTTCCATTAACCCTTCCAGTGCGATGACTGATTTTAGATGACATCTACTTCAGATTCTGATGTCTAAAGACGAACTCCGCATTGAAAGAATTAAAAATGTATGGCCCCATACCATAGGTAATAAAATGAAGCAGAACAAGACTACAGAAGTCCAGGCGCTCACGCCTAGAATTATATTTAAATTGGAGCGATTTTATGTAGTGTTTTTTATGTAGTCCTAGACTGGGACAAAAATCAAGACAAATAAATTTACTTGCCAAAGGCAATCTAGCAAATTTAATGTCCTTTCTCCTTAATTTTTGAATTGAAGGAGAAATAAAAATGCTGAAAATGGCTACAGATGTGGTTAGCACTTAGAGAGTTAATCTACCTGCAGCTTCATTGAGCATTTTCCTGAGACTTCTGGTGGGAGCTGTACCTCGCTATCTGTACTCGTCCGTACATGAGAGAGGGAAGCTACAACAAAACAATAAAATATAACAGCATAAAGCCTCGCTATCTGTACTCGTCCGCACACGAGAGAGTGAAGCTGTAACAAAACAATAAATTATAACAGCATAAAATTACTTCAACATTTTAATTACTACAGTTTGTTTTGTATGTGAAGTATAAACTTCTAGTGTACGAAACTTGTCTCCAACGGTTAGGCGCTATAGAAGTTTTCATTTCATTCATTCATTTTTAAACATCAAGATTTGTAAGCTTTTGGTCCGAAATTGAACAAATATGAGTAATTTTGAAGATGTGTGTCCTGGTAGCGAGACACAATTTCAAGTGGGTGGAAATTAAAAAATTTAATTTAGCGCTTTAAGGTTTAACCCTTACAGTGTGGGTATCATCTACAGGCGTCAGATTCTGAGGACTAAAGTCGATACCCGCACTGTAAGAGTAAAAATATTTCTAATGATCTTAGACCCGTAACATAGACCTGTATTCAAATGAATCAGAAAAAGCTAACTATGTCATTTATGATGATTTCAAATTGAATATGATCTTCATGGTTCACATAAAAAATTCAGCGCTTCAAGGGTTACAGGATTCCTTATTATGATGAACATTACTACATTATTACCATAATTATGCATTATTGCAAAAGGTAAGCATAGCAAACGATATGTCTGGTATCTATGGCCACTACGCACTGACTCACCTGATAATTCTGAGGGATTCAGGGATTGATTATGGTCAACAATCTGAAACAAAATTTTGTCAGGTAAAAAAATAACAAAATTTTTTTTCTAGAGATTAGAGGTATTACTTTTTGCCACCTGTGGTCTGTGGGCTAGATTTGACCCTTGTGCATCCCCTCCCCCCCCACATCTTAAATGAACCAATTCTTTTCTTGAAGCCTCAGGATCATCAGATTCTGCTTTATAAAGACGATCCCCACGGTAAAAGAAATGAAATACGTATAATGGCTGTAGACCAATAACATAGGTATTCAAATGAAGCAGAATGAGCTAACTAAGACATTTATGATGATTTTTAATTGAAATAAACCCTACAGTTTCCATAATTAATTCAGCATTGTAAGGGTAGCGAGAAATTAGTTATAGCCCTATTAGTGGCTGACAGACGGCCAGACATGTGATGAAAAAAGGCTCTCTGACAATTTTTTTTTAAATTTACCAGACAGCCATTCAGGCAATGCCAAGTGGCTGTGGGCGACTATGGTAAGAGTTGTGGAACTTTGTATCGAGACACAATAATTCCAAGTGACTGAAAATTTAAATTTACTAAAAATGCAAATCTAGGCTACCCGGTATGATCGGGCAACCTAACCCATTATCTTCGCCACAGGCCTGGTCACACTAATTTATACAGCTGACTTGTACCGAAAAACTCAGATGCTATAAAATTGAGACGAATATTTCAAATGCCTATGAAAACTAGGTCACTTTCACCAGTTGTAAACCAGTGATCATATTAGAACTATTCCATTTAAAATGTAGGTTTCGGTGGCAGAGCCTTGCGATGTCATCAGGGTATTTGATCTCATTGTACACATTACCATTTTTGTCCTGGGCATAAACCTTTTAAGCCCTCACGATGCAATAAATCATCATTCCACATCCCTGAAAACAGACTAAATTTTCTTACAACCAAGGGTTTTAGAATAAATTTTTTTATGAAACTGGTTTACCAATACATGGCAATTTTCCTCACTTTTCACCCACATCAAGTCATCTTCATCCACTGCAAGTTGTGAATTGCGACAGCAATTCGCGGCTTGTAGTGGATGAAGATGACATTGGGGCAATTCCATGGTGTCGGACGTACGTTTCGGACACTTATTTTATGCCTGGTGCCCCAACTAGGAATGAGAATTATATTAAGTTGTTGCTATTTCATACACACAAGCTCACTGTATCATGTGGGACATTTGAATATTTTATGTCATTCACACATATCGGCTATGAGCCAATATAAGGGTGGTGTCGGACGTACGCAGACAAATTGATATTTTGTAAAATAAATCTTCAGTACCATATCTGTCTGAATCCTTGGGTGACAGCATAACAATGTGGCCTGATACTGATAGAGGATAGTGTTGTCTTATTATTACATATAAAATATTTTTTATTTTCATTTTAATTGTTCTAGAAATTATTGGATATCTTTGGTGTCGGACGTACACTCACTTGGTGTCGGACGTACATGTCTGAAATTAAGGATTTTGCTCATCCTGCAACACCCACAAGCAAAGTCAAAAATGTTGCAAATGCTTTTTAACAATCATTTTGAGGGGTTGGCACACAAAATTACAAAATTTATTAATATATAAGTATAAGATGTATAATAATAGCAGTAATTGGCCATGCCGTGACCATATCATAACTCTGTTAGGTAAGAGTGAAGTATATAGTGCTAAGTTAACATCACTTTTCAGCTGGATTTTAGTTTGTAAAAATATAAACACTGTAATTTACAAAATTAAAATGGCAAGTGAGTGTTTTACAAATCAGCCTTGATGCTGCCCAGGCTAACTGGGCATGGTCCAAGGTTATTTACATGATTTTATTTCCGTTATCTATTGACAGATATGTCGGGTGACTTCCCCCCCCCAGACATCATTAATTATCGATGTTCAATAGTCGATGAGGTACCATTAGTTTAGATGTTAGGCCTTTAATAATGCCGATTGGTGTTTTCTTGGTTGGTAAATATAGAGGGATGCATTCATTCACCATGTTCATGAACATTCATCAAGCTAGCTGTTCTTCTGAACGTTAGCAGTGGTGCCGAATTCCAGTGTATTTGGCGACTTTGGCTGGATCATATTGTCTATTAAATGGCTTAAATTATCAACAGAGCACCACATTTATTTATCAAAATGCAGTTAAATGGTCATTCAGCACTCTTTACATAATTTTATAATGATCTATGTGCTGCATCTGGACTCCCAAATTCTTGAGAATATTCATCAAGAATTAAAAGACCTTCACCATGTCAACAGAGATTCAGTGTTATACATGGTGTCGGACGTACACAAATATCGTGTTTGGCCTGCAGTGAGTTGCATATTTAACATGCAGCATTTGTACTATTGCATGCAGTTCTGATTGCATATTTGCATTAAGGGTACTATTTGTATTCAACATATTAGATAAATTAATGTAGATATCCCAACTATCATATCTAAAAAATAAAATAATTTACTATTTTGGTGTCGGACGTACAAGCTAATTCTCTTACGCATACTTTACACTACTTTGCCATTCACAATTGATGAATAATTTCTCTTTCTGATATTATATCCATTCATTACCTCATAATAAACTGACATGTAGCTCATTGAGCCATTTAGTGGGCATGAATATACCAAGCAGCCTTGTGATTGACACAAGGTGTCGGACGTACATTACAAAAGTGTCGGATGTACGCTTGTTTGCATGGCGATAATCAAACAGGCAACCATCACAGTGACACCATGCTGCATAGCTGGGGTAATGGTATCATTTCTGTTTTGCATAAGGAATTTTAGAACACTGGATGTGGTTTGTCTGCTTGAAAAAAAACATTTTGATAATATTTGGTGTCGGACGTACATATTCGTTTTTATCAATTTAACACAGAATTGTCACACCTGAAAACCCATGTTGAAGACGAGTACAGCCATCAACATATATATTGTTTTCAACAGACATCTTCTACTGATGAACAAACACTAAATATTTCCTACTGATGGCATTTCTTATGTCATAGTGCAAATAATACAAACAGGTGTCAAATTGTGTAATATGTTACCAATGCCAAATAGTGTTTAAATGTTCAAGATCAGCGCGATTTTACATCAATGTAAATCGTTTCCTGGCCAAACAATTATTGATTCACAAAATTTGACAAGTTTTCGATGAAATTAAGATATGAAAATGGGAATCAGGCCATTTTAAAATTTTCACACCTAGGTTGACACTTTCATGGAATTGCCCATTGGTAAATTTAGGCTTGAGAGGGTTAATAGCCAGAATAACTAACCTCTATTCCAAAGTCTGTGAATTCATCACTGTCCTCATCATCATCACCTTCATTCTCATCACCCTCATCTCCCGCATAAGAAACCAACCGCTTGGCTGTAACTGAAGAAAAAAACCTTGGTGTAAGAAAGTAACTAAAGAAAGTCATTCTTGTCATAACATCTCCCCAGAAAGTGTTGGGGCGATCTGCGCATCAACAATTGACAAATATTGATGTTTAAACATCAATATAACCGTGAGTTAACTGGCTAATAAAAAGTAGGAGTGTCTATAGTCGTGGTTAGAGGTTGAAGGGTTTTTGAATTTATATTATATCACGCTTTACAAAATGATTGGAAATACACTATTTTCAATTCTAAGGTGATCATATTATATTAGAAACCAAACTGGCTAATAAAAAAGAATAAAAGTGACTATAGTTGCGGTTAGAGCTCACAGGGTTGAATAATCTGAACTTACATTATATCACTCTTTACAACATGATCAGCCATTTTGAATTTATTCAAGTTGAAATTTTTCATGGTATATCGCTACCTGAAACTGCACATTTTGTTCTATAGTAATGGTCTAGCTATATGGTCCGGTTTTCCAGATATTACGCATATATACTATAAAAATAATGGCCGATAATCTGCCATTTTGGCCGCCATGACCTAGTTTCTGTCCGAGTCTTGCCCAATTTCGAACTCATCCGAGCTATTATTGAAATGGATACATGGTATATATCTTGGAGTGATACATAAAAAAATGTTGAGTGAATTGCGTTAACGAGAACATTTGTCGATCGGAAAAAAGTCAAGGTCATAGGGGTCACAGAAAGGTCAAATGTAAAATTAGTCAAGCTTTCGTAATGATTAACCTGTATGTGACGTTTAATGTGCATTCCACTTTCGCGAAACAAGTTATAGTGCTAAAAGTGGCGGACAGACGGACGGACAGACATACACAAGGACTTAGCCAGAGACACGTTCAGTCGTCTTTTGGCCGGCCTATTTTCATCCTGGATGTAGAAAAATATCGCCAGATTCCACCAAATTGCATTGTGGGAGGAGCCCAGATCCTGTCCTGGCCCAACAATAAGTAAATTTGGACGCCCTTTTATCATTTGTTGATGTCCTTGGACATACGCGCCTGACGACGACAATAAGCATCCGCTAAAATTTTGGCTGAGGCCTAACAAAGCTGATAAAAAATAATGATAATGTTTTACTAACCTTTTTTGGTCAGCTTTGTTTTCTTGACAAGTCCATCAGATGAATTTGCAGCATCAAATTCCCGTTTTAAGTTGTCTGTGTCCATGTCCATGGCAGGGGCTGTGTCTATGGGCTGGGGTTTAGCGGTGTCAGAGATCGGGCTCCCGGGATCTCCTCCTGTGCCTTCATCCTCAGATCCCGATATACGAAAATCTGGAGAATTATTATCATCAGAATCTTCATCATCATCTCCCTCGATTCCGTACGCCGTCAGGCTCTGCATGGCCTGACTGCTATCTGTGCGAGGCATTTTGTCTGACATTGTGTCTGAAAATAGATAACTGAACAATCAGGAACAAAGCAGCATCAATAGACAGAAAGATCAAAGTTGAAGCAGGAGACCAGGACAGAAAAATGGTTATGAATAAAAGTGTCAATGACACATCAATGCAGCTCATCCTCGTAATTGCGCGTGTATTTAATTTCTACATGATATTGTCTAGCCAGGTGATTTCAAACTAGCACCGGATTTAAGGGCATCAACTTTTAATTGTTTTTAATTGATTCATCCCAAAAATCAATTAGATCAGAAATATCTATAGAACCACCCTAAAAAGGAAAATAAAAATAGATGATCAATTTGCAAATTAATTAGCAAATGATGAAATGACGTGCCCATGGCAGTAGGAGCAGGCTTAGCTGACGAGGCCGCCTGTCACAGCTGCCTATTGAAAAAACACATGAGGCACCAGCTTGATGTTTGCTCACCCTCATCTATCTGGTGGTGTACAATTAGGGCACAAATTATGGTGTGCAAAGGCAGGCTTCCCGCTGTTTTTACTCAGATCCTGCGCATCAGTTATCACAAGTGCGGGATATTCCTGCACCATTTCCTGGCCTCCGTGGGCACAACATCTGTTTGATGTAATTGTGTTTTAGTTTATCTCGATACCAAGTCCACTGCATAGTTATCATAAGATTGTATATGAGACCGTATCATCCTCAACAAGACTACATAAGTCCAGGAGCTCCAGCTCCTAATTAGAATCTGATTTAAGCAATTTTGTGTAGGATTATTAATGTAGTCCTAGGCTAGGTCAAAAATCAAGACGCAAGACAACTAGGTCTAAGAGGCTCGGTCTAAGAGTAAGATAAGAACTAGACAGTCTGTCAGAGATTGCAAACCTCCATTTAAATTAATGATCCTAATCAGTATCCCAGTAATGGTCTACCTATCTGGCACGGTTTACCCAATATCAGGCCAATCGTGGTAAATAATGGCTGATTTACAGTTTTGAATTTGATATAGACTAGTTCAAAAATTTCAGGGTGCATCGTCCCCCGAACCTCACATTTTGTTTTATAGTAATGGAATAGCATCTAACACAGTTTGCAAAATATTGGGCATGTGAAAGTAAATAATGGCCAATATGGGGAGCATTTTGAACTTGATCGAGTCAAAATTGTTCAAGATGTATCCTTTCCTCAAACGTCATATTTGTTTTATAGTAATCATGGTAATGACCTAGCTATCTAGCACAGTTTACCTGATATCAGGCCTATCGAGGTGAATAATGCCAATTATTGGCCATTTTGAATTCGACATGAGTTAAAAATTTATAGGGTGCATCCGCCCACTGGAAAATCACATTTTTTTTTATAGTAATGGTCTAACCATCTAGCACGGCTTATGAGATATCTGCCATGTGAAAATGAAAAATGGTCGATATGCGGCCATTTTTAATTTGATCGAGTCAGAATTTTTCAAGATGCATCCTCAGCTGAAATCTCCCATTTCGTTCTATGGTAATGGTCTAGCCATCTAGCCCAGTTTACAAAATATTGGCCATGTGAAAGTGAATAATGGCCGATAGGTGGCCATTTTGAATTTGATCCAGTCAATTTTTTTCAAGATGCATCCTCTCTTGAAATCTCACATTTTGTTTTATAGTAATGGTCTAGCTATCTTACACGGTTTACCAAATATCAGCAATGTGAAAGTAAATGGTGGCCGATAGGCGACCATTTTGAATTCGATTGCGTTCATCGTCCCCCAAAACCTCACATTTTGTTTTATATAATGGTCTAGCTATCTAGCACGGTTTACCTGATATCAGGCCTATCGAGGTAAGTAATGCCAATTGTTAGCCATTTTGAATTTGATAGTCAAAAATTTTCAGGTTGCATCCTCCCCCAAAAACTCACATTTTGTTTTATAGCAATGGTCTAGCTATCTAGCACGGTTTACCTGATATCAGGCCTATCGAGGTAAATAATGCTGATTGTCTGCCATTTTGAATTCGTGAGTGAAAAATTCTCAGGGTGCATCCTCCCTCAAAATGCCTGTTCCACTTACCTCTTCAAGCACTTGTTGCAACAATTATGGAATTAAAGGCGAGAGCTGGCACCATTTTTCATAATTGCGAGAAATCTAATGATGGGAACCCCAGGAAAAGGTGATAAAAGTGCCATTCGAAGCAAATTACTTTTTTAATTCTACAATGATGGCTCCATTTCTACCAGTAATAGTGAGCAAGAAGAACAAACAAACAGAGAAAAATATGTCTTTTTTTGCAGTGTATCACAAATTCACATAAATCCTGAAAAAAACACAAAAAAACCCATCATAATGACTGTTTGAATCTATACCTAGATAGGGCACCTGTTTGGCACTTCATTTCGTTTTTAGTAATGGTGGCGGCCATACACTTTTTCAGAGTCACAAATTGATTGTACACCACTATACCCTGGGCCACATTCAACCAGTAGCGCATGCTCAGTCAATTATCAACCGATTTTCATGAAATTTTGTAAACATCATATATCCCTGAAAATTGCGTAAATTATATTCAGCATTTCAAAAGTTAGACCATTTGACATGTAGTAAATTCAATTTATGACGTCCCTCTTTAAACCCATTAAACTAATCCTAGAATTTTATTACATGTCAAATAGTCTAACTTTTGAAATATTTAATATAATTTTGCAAAATTTTTACAGACGTTAGGATATGACTTCTTTAATCTTTAAAGGTTGAACTTCGCAGTCCTCCTCACGGAGTATCAGGCGAAGGGTTTGTGCTGAGCGGCCGACCAGACTAATCGCTCAGTTGGCTCTTGAAAGCTGCTATTGATCTGGATTCAATAGCAGCTGGTGGAAGATGATTCCAATCGGGTATGGTTTTGTACAAAAAAGAATTTTGTCCAATTTTGGTGTTAGCTCTAATATGTTTGAATGATTTTTTATGTCCATCACGAGTTCTTTCATCTGCTGGGGTTAAAAGGTCACTGACAGGTACAGCAATTAATCCGTTTAAAATTTTGTACAGGCTTGTCAGCCTGAAGTTCTTTCTTCTAGTTTGTAAGTCAGTCCAGCCTAGATCTTGGATAAGAGCTGTTACACTTGATTTACGCTGGTAGTTGTTAGTTACGAAACGTGCAGCAGCTCTTTGAATTTTGTTTAATTTATCGATGTCACCTTGCCTGTATGGATCCCATACAGGACAAGAGTATTCCAAGAGTGACCGAACCATTGAAAAATATGCAATCTCTTTTAATTTTGAGGGACATCTCTTTAAATTCCTCCTCAAGAAACCCAGTGTGGAATTAGCCTTACTCGCAATTTTAGAGATGTGATCCCCCCATTCCAGGTTCTCACTGATGCTGACTCCCAGGTAAGGTGAATTTGTTACTTGTCCGAGTGTGACCCCTTTGAGCTGGTAGTCTGATGCTATCTCTCTAGCCCGGGGTCTCTTCACTCGGAGGACAGAACATTTGGATGGGTTGAATTTCATCCCCCATATGTCTGCCCAGCGCTCCAATTTTGTTAAGTCCTCCTGTAGCTTTTTTTGATCGTCCTTAGATTTTATGGGCCGATAAAGGAGGCAGTCGTCAGCAAAGAGTCGAACATCAGATGAGACCGAGGATGGGAGGTCATTAATATAGCATTGAAATAAAATCGGGCCAAGTACTGTACCCTGTGGTACACCAGAACCTACATGAGCAGTGTCCCAAAAGCTACCATCTACTACTACTTTTTGTGTCTGAGTGGTGAGAAAATTTCGAATTCAAAGTAGTGTAGGTTCCCTAATTCTGTAATGATCAAGTTTGTGTAGTAAACGTTGGTGGGGAACTACATCGAAAGCCTTACCAAAATCTAAAACAATTAAATCAGTTTAAATTTTGTCCTCGTAATTTTGAACCAGAACTTCAGTGGTCAGTAGTAATTGGCTTTCACAAAAGTGCTCTGCACGGAAACCGTGTTGCACAGAAGTTAAAATTTTGTTTTTGGTAAAGTGGGTCATGATGTTCTTGCAAATAATGTGTTCGAGCAATTTGGCACAAACACATGTCAAGGAGATCGGCCTGTAATTAGAAGCAGTATGCCGATCTCCCTTTTTGAAAACAGGGGCTACATTAGCCTCGACCCATTCATCGGGTAATTTCCCGGTCCGGATAGAGTGTTCGAAAATATCTGTTAAAAAAGGAGATATCTCCTTGGCAGCATTTTTGAGGAGTAAATTTGGGAGCTCGTCAGGTCCGGGTGCTTTATCGACGTTCAGTTCACTCAATAATTCAGTTATACCAGATTGTGTAATTTCAATATTATTCATGGGAGTTGCTGGTGGTCCTTCTAATTTAGGCATATTAGTGGTGTCCTCATCAGTAAAAACTGAGCAAAACTGTTGGTTGAGGATTTCGGCTTTGCGCCTGCTGTCTGAATGCAGAAAATTGCCTGTGCTAAATTTCAAGGAAATAGGTTCATAGCCTCATAGGCCTAATTGACAGAGAAATCGACGAAAAGCATGCTCTAGACCTACACTTAACGTTAGGACTTACAGATTTACAAAAATGAATGTGGCCCGGGTAGACTATAGACAGTCAGATGGGGTCCGGGGGGGTCTTTATGAATACCGAAAACAACCGATAACAACAAAACCACCGAAAACAACCGAAAACAACCTGAAAATACCGAAAACAACTTCATTTTTTCATCTTAAGACTGTGTGTATGGTTCCCCAATACATATGTGCAAATATATAATAATATTTTATACCTGTAATAGGCTGTATATAGTCTAAATATGTTGTTTTCGATTATTTTGCCGTTGTTTACGGTATTCATAACCCGTAGGCGTAGCGAAAACAGCATCGAGACTGCGGCTGTCACTGTTACAGTGCAAGGCCACTACGATGTACGGCAAGCGCCAGTTGTTTTCGGTATTCATAGCTCGTTGTCGTAGCGAGTGTAACGCATACGGCAGCAGTTATTATTAAAGTTATAAATCAGCTTATACCAAACAACACAATATAATTATGTACATGTTTTTATTATTGGTAAATGCAAGACATTCGTATACAAACATACATAGGCCTGATCCTTTGACATTAGCATTAGTCTCTGTTACGATATATCGTAACAGAGATTAATTTTAATGTCAAATGATGACCATATAATAATACAAATTGTATGCCATAATAGGGGCCTACATGTCCAGTCTCAATGACATATTAGGGCCTATATATCCCAGAGTTACAATCATAATTAATATGTACAATATGTACATTTATGTGGAGTCCATTTCTCAATCACATATCACATTACACAATAGAGGAAATATTATATTCCAGAGTCACAATGATAATTTATATATACAATATTCACATTTATGTGGAGTCCATTTCGCTATCACATATGACATTATGATATTATGACAACCTAGTTTACATTTTTGTTGGGACGACCGTTTCATTATTATTTTGCTATATATTTGAAATATATTTGTATAAATCCATCTACATTTTTGCACGTGTGTAGATATTTATTATGTAATCATTGGTACAATATCGTTTTCTTCATAATCATTGATTCCTTTCCAGCTTGAATATCTTGAAATTATTTTTTCTTATGTGGAAGGTTAAAATAATGTAAATCTCCAAATACACCGACTATACTGGCGCCCATTGTTCAGTTATGTTTTATTAAATCGAATATGTCTTTACGTCTATGGTAGATGTGTTGTCAAAAAATTAAATTAACAAATGTATGCACCTATATTGGTGTAAAGGTGTATATCGGATAATAATTTGAATAAATTCGTCCATGCATAAATGTGTATAGCCCTGCAATTGTGGTTGAATTTTAGATTGATAAATTCCAAAATTCCCCTGCGTTTTTACTATAGTCAGGCCATCACGTCCGTCGTGCGTCAGGCGTCACATTATTTGACAGGGCTCAAAAACTAGTAGATTATTATTTGATTTTGCGACCCACTTAACACAAAACATTTGCATAACATTTATACAATGTTGGACCATCGTCGAAGACGTTGGGCGGACGTTGTATAAATATCACACAGCTGTTTTGTGTTTACTGGGGATTAAATCACATTTCCAACAACATTGACATTACTTTTTCAAAAGATGATACCAAGCGGCCACCGGTCAACATGAAGATGTGCAACTGATTTTTAAAAAAAAACATAAAAAAAAACTTTTAAGTGAGAAATCATTTAAATTTTACAATAACAGTTTCAACACTAGACAAATCTTCGACGCACGATCCTCATGGTAATCGGGATCATCCCCAAAATGTAATGGATGGTAACAGTTTCATGCAAATCCGTTCATCTCTTTGTAAGTAATCCTGCTGACATGCAGACAAACAAACCAAAAACATAACCTTATGGCAGAAGTAAAAATGGAGATGTGCAAGATATTTTTTCAAGATTACCAAAATTCAAAATGGCCGCCATAGATTAGCTATATATTTCATATGGGCCTCAAAAACTCTCTTTTTTTATGGCGGGAGATTCTATGGGCCTTCACACCTCACACCTGTTATATACATACTCCAGAACAACATGACATTTTCTTCAGACATACCCCCAGAACAGCATCATTTGGTACAAAGGTAGATAAATATGTCCTATGAGTAGTCTTGTAAATCCTTAATTTGTCAATTCAGTCAGCTGGAACATTTGGATATCCTTAGGGAATATTTTTAAATAAACTAATTTATTCACGGTATTGGTCATTTTGCATCTTCAGAAAAATAATTCTTATACGTTTTTATGGACAATCCATTGTTTCCTAACATTATAATATTAAAATATAAACGTATGCGTAGATAATTTATGTCAATTGTGTAGCCACAATTATGTCAACACAATAACGTTTTTGATAAGAAATAACAACTTAGTAAAAATTCAAAAAGATAATTTTGTACAGTACTACAACGTTAATCTGGCAAAAAATGGCTAGGAAACCTATTGATGACAGTGGTTGAAGTTTGGTAACTAAATGTTTTCCACATAACATAATATGATAAATCAGTTTGAAAAATATATTTTTTGTATGCTATTATTAGGCCAATGTATACATATCATTATTTAAATATAGGCCTCTGTGTGGTATTGCAGTATTGTATAAGCCAATATTTAATTCGTCCATTACACTACAGGCTGTGGCTGATATCAACCTTATATTAAAAGTGTCGGTCTATAATCCAGGTCTAGTTTCTAATTAACCAGGGTAAAATAAAACGAACAAGTGTGAACACAGTAACAACTTTGCATATTGGAGAACGCCTTTTAGATCTGACATATTTTAAAACTGTTAGAATCAAACAATTCACATCTGCTTTAAACATCAATTCCTTCCCCAATTGTATAATTTCACTACTCTACGCTTAGGAAAATAATTCTGATGTACAATGGAACATAACTGAACATTTTTGTGAAGTTAATGTACCCTGTGGTATAATAATTGACTTTGGTAATGTCGTGATTTAAAAATAAATCAGTTTCAAATAAAATAACAAATTATGTTGGCTACTCATATTCATCCCCAGAGATGTATGCTGAGTAAGTTAAACTGTTAAACAGGACACAATCAAATATATTTTTGCTAGGTAAACATGTCATAACTGTTTGTTACTGTGTTGACAAAGGCTTAATTTATTTCTAGGAGGTTGTCTCAGTCAAATTGCGAAAATTATGCAGTTGTTACAATTTGAAAACTGCCAATTAGTTTTCTGTATCCTTAAACGGTATATACATAAGATTAAATCTTAATTTTATAGTTCCGAGATATTTTTTAATTTAAAAAAATCTTATCTTGGGATCACGAGTTTATAAATAATGGCTCATAAGTCAATAAGACATAGACACCACCGTATGAAACACTCCCCGTATGAAGAAATTAAATATAACAAATGAAATTACGGGATTAGCATAGCGATTGCATATTTTAATTTATAATATTCTTCAGCTTAGATAGCTAGACACGGATAAATAAGTAATAATAGATATTATTATAATTAACCATTCTTTTTGTACATATTTTAATCGTTGTTTTATTGCAAGTGTACAAAGAGAGCCCATTGCGTCGTCACCCCCCTCTTCCCCCCCCCCTCCTCCAGAGGTGGTGACAGAACGGGAGTTGTCGTCAGTCACACTTCGTTCGCTGGAGCAGTTCTAATCATTTGTCATCAGGGAAAAAAACACACTACAAATATAATTATTTACTACTTTCTCAGAGAAACAGTAATACGTTTTATAATAATTTATCATTCCTCTAGTTGTAAAACTGTAGGCTAGATTTATGTGGTACCAGTAGCGTTGGTTGTTTTCGCTATTTACATTACGTTACTTACCATGTAGTGGTGAAGATATGAATACCGAAAACAACATACTTCACATCTTTGCTAGGGAAAACAAAACACACTTCAAATATAATTATTTACTACTTTCTCAGTGAAACAGTATTTTACATTTTATAAAAATTTATCATTCTTATAGTTTTAAAATTGTATGCTAGATTTCTGTGTTACCGGTTGTTTTCGCTATTTAAGCGTTCTGCGCACTCTGGCTGTCCCCAGACCTGCGCACTCTGGCTGTCCAATTCACTCTGACATCATATTGCCAAATACAGACATAAGCCTATAATATATGCTTTCACGGTACCGAAAACAAGATATTATGATTATGATACAGTAATAAGAAATTGATTAACAAGCAATACAGCAACAATATCGATATAACAATTAATATATACTAGTCTAGTATCGAAGCTACGGCAACGAGCTATAGGGGCCTACCGAAAACAACTCAACTGGCGCTTGCCGTACATCGTAGTGGCCTTGCACTGTAACAGTGACATTCACAGTCTCGATGCTGTTTTCGCTACGCCTACGAGTTATGAATGCCGAAAACAACGGCAAAATCATTGAAAACAACATATTTAGGCTATATACAGCCTATTACAGGTATAAAATATTATTATATATTTGCACATATGTATTGGGGAACTATAAACATAGTCTTAAGATGAGAAAATGAGGTTGTTTTCGGTATTTTCAGGTTGTTTTCGGTAGTTTTGTTGTTATCGGTCGTTTTCGGTATTCATAAAGAGTTAAAAGACCGGTCAGATGAGGGTGTGCAGACATCACCCTGGTGCCTCGCCTGTTTTTTCAATAGGCAGCTTGTCAACCAAAATTAAATAGGTCTGCACAGATCTGGTCATTTGATTAACATAAATGTTAAATAGGTTCAAACTCGAAAAATAATTAAATGTAATAGCTCTTTATTCTTGATAAAGTCAGTCACATACATCGCAGGGACAAATCTCTGGAACAAACAACAATAACATTCGGTAGAAAGTAGAATAGCCTTATTATGGAAATTTTGTAAACGTTTTAGGAGGTATGCACATTTTTACATGATATAATTATGCACTTGCATTTAAAATAATTATTTAGTTATTTTTGAAGTTGCCATTAAACACATCTGGTGAGTCAAACAGTCCGTTATTCACCTCTTAATTGACTGGTCACACCTTTATTCCCTCACTTTAACTTTGAATAGGTTACCACTGGTTACTCCAGCAGCACCTCATCCCGGGCACCTCTGTGGAATATCACTATCACTATCAGGCTGGAGGGGGGAGGATGGCGGACTTAGTCAACCAGCTGACTCTTGAACGCTGCCACAGTTATCATAGTCCAGTAGATTTTGACTTTGACTTTGACTTTGACTTTGAGTGAATACCCCAGCAGCCCTCCATTGTGGAGTATCAGGCTGGAGGGGGAGAAAGAGGCTGGCAGATCCAGTCGACCAGCTGACTCTTGAATGCTGCCACAGTTTTCGATTCTATGGCAGCTGCCGGGAGAGAATTCCAATCAGGGATAGTTCGATGCCAAAAAGAATTTTGTCCCAGTGTGGTGCTAGCTCTGATGTGTTTATAAGCCTGATTGTGCCCACCACGTGTTCTTCTATCTGCTGGGATTAAACGGTCATTGATAGGAATTTCAACTAACTCATTTAAAATTTTGAACATACATAAAAGCCTAGAATTTGTTCGTCTTGTTTTCAAGTCAGTCCAGCCCAAGTTCTGAATGAGAGATATCACACTGGCTGTTTGTCTATAATTTTGGGTGACAAATCTTGCAGCTGCTCTTTGAATTTTTTTCTAATTTATCAATGTCTTTTTGTCTAGAGGGGTCCCAAACTGCTGAAGAATAATCTAAGGATGATCTGACCAGGGAGAAATAGGCAGTCTCCCTTAATTTAGGGGGACATGCCTTCAGGTTCCTCTGAAGGAATCCCAGGGTGGAATTCGCTTTACTCGTAATTTCCATTCCAGAGTCTCGCTAAGGCAAACACCAAGATATGGTGTTGATGAAACATTTTCTAATGTTTCACCTTTCAGGGTGTACTGGAATTCCAGGTTTTTTGATTTTGGCCTGGACACCCTCAGGACCGAGCATTTCGAGGGGTTGAAGCACATCCCCCATCGATCTGCCCAGTCCTGTAACGCAGATAGGTCTCTCTGCAGTTTCTCCTGATCTGCCCGACATTTTATCGGGCGATACAGGAGACAGTCATCTGCAAAGAGACGAACCTGCGACGAGACCGTGGAAAAGAGGTCATTAATGTAGGTCAAGAAAAGTAGGGGTCCGAGAACAGTACCCTGGGGCACACCGGACTTTACACGGGCTGATTCTGAAGAGCTGCCATCAACTACTACTTTTTGGGTTCTATTGGTCAAGAAATTTTGAATCCAATTAAGAGTTGTTCCCCGAATTCCATAGTGGTCGAGTTTGTGTAAGAGGCGTTGGTGGTGGACAACGTCAAAGGCCTTACTAAAATCTAATACAACAACATCTGTTTGTGTCTTGCCTTCAAAATTTTGAATAAATTCATCAGTTGTAATCAAAAGCTGGCTTTCGCATGAGTGTTTTGAGCGAAAGCCATGTTGTACAGGTGTTAAAATTTTGTTTTTCGAAAAATAGGACATAATTTGTTTACAAATGATGTGTTCGAGTAATTTGGCACAATCACATGTGAGGGATATTGGCCTGTAGTTTGCCGGAGAGTGCCGATCCCCTTTTTTGAAGACTGGGGCAACATTACCCTCTACCCAGTCATCTGGTAATTTGCCCGTCTGTAGAGATTGATCAAAAATAATTTTAAGAAAGGGAGATATTTCGTAGGCAGCATTCTTCAGAATCAGATTCGGGAGCTCGTCTAGTCCGGGTGCCTTCGACTTCAGGGACTCGAGTAATTTAGTTACACCTTGAACAGTAATTTTAAATTTTGGCATTTCAGTATTCGGTGGTCCGGGTAGTTTAGGTATATTTGTGGTGTCTTCCGAGGTAGAAACTGAGCAAAATTGGTTGTTTAATATTTCGGCCTTACGTCTGCTATCTGAATGCAGCTGGCCGTTTTCCTTCAAAGGAGAGACACCATTTCCATCCTGACGTTTTGATTTGATATAACGCCAGAGTGGTTTTTAATTTTTTTGTTCTAAAGATTCAGAAAGTTTGTTTTTCAAAAAAGACCACCTGGCAGACCTGATAGCACGCTGGGTCTGCCGTTTACATAATTTGCACTTTGCCCAAAGGTCAGCTTTATTCGTACGCTTGGCTTTATTATATAGGGATGTTTTTTTCCGAATAGATGCGAGAAGTGATTTGGATAGCCAAGGTAGATTTTCCCGAGGGGAAGTCATTTTGGTTGGTATAAATTTGTCCAGGCATTGATTTAGGATGAATTTTAGTTTCAACCAATTTTCATTGACAGAACGGCTAGGACTTTTTTTTGAAAAGGTGGTCCAGCAGCTCCTAATTTGTTGCCTGATAGCTTCCCAATTAGCATTTTCGAACTGACGCACTGGGCGGGGTTTTGTACGGCGGTAGGGCGGGTCAATATCCAGCTCGGTCACCACAGCACAGTGATCCGAGATTCCAGGTACACTATGAGAAGATTTCATTAAACCAGGTTTATTTGTGATCAGGAGGTCCAAAATATTTTCTTCTCTAGTAGGTTCTTTGTGAATTTGGGCCAAGGCATGTGTATCTAGGCTTGACAGAAGCAGCTCGCATTGGGATTTGTTTGCCGCTTTAGGATTTACTACCCCATTGTCCCAGTCAATTCCAGGAAGGCTGAAATCACCTCCCAGGACAATGGTCTGATTTGAATTTTTTGGCATCAGGTCTAAAGATTTCACAAGTTCTTCTGAAGTACTAATTTTGGTGTCAGGAGGTCTATAAAAACAACCGAGGGTTAATGATTTTGATGCCGATATCTGAACTTTAGCCCATAAAATTTCGCAGTTAGTTTGTTTCGCGGTATGGACGATGTTTTATAATGGATTCTGATACTATGGGATTAAAAAAAAGTTGGTAAAGAGATACCAGGAAATTACAGACCGATCAGCCTGACCAGTATTGTAGGCAAAATCATGGAGTCAATTATCAGGGATATGATAATAAAACATATAAAATCGAATAAGCTCCATAGTGCTAGGCAGTATGAATTCATAAGTGGGAGATCCACAGTCCTGCAATTACTAACGGTCATGGACAAGTGGTATAAGATATTAGACGAAGGGGGATGCATAGATGTGATATACTGTGACTTTATGAAAGCTTTTGACAAAGTCCCGCACAGAAGACTGCTGAAAAAAATAGAAAGTTATGGAATATCCGGGAACGTCTTGGAGTGGGTAACATCATTTCTGAGCAACAGAAAACAGATAGTGAGAGCAAACTCAGACCATTCCAAGTGGGTGGATGATATAAGTGGTATACCCCAAGGTTCAGTACTCGGTCCCCTACTATTTGTGACCTATATAAACGACCTTCCGAAAAAGCCAAAACTTCTGAAATATTCCTATTTGCCGACGACATGAAAATGTTCAAAGCCATCTATAGCAAAGATAACTGCAAACTACTGCAAGAAGATATCAACTGCGCATATAGTTGGACTGACTCATCTCTCCTAGTTTTTCACCCGGCCAAATGTAAACAAATGAGGATTGGGACATCAACGATCGATGATTTTACATACACTATGGGACCACAACAAGTAGTACTTTAAAAATCAGTAGCTGAAAAAGATGTAGTGGTCATTATTGATTCAAATCTCTCATTCGAGGCCCATATGACTGAAAAAATTAAAAAAGCAAATGCCACCATGGGCATGATTCGCTGCACTTTTGAATACCTTGACGAAAGAAGTTTCTGTACCCTAGTACCCTAGCACTAGTGAGACCACACCTAGAATATGTCAACCAAATTTGGGCACCTTTTTTAAAAAACCATATAGGCCTAAACAGTATCGAAAATGTGCAACAAAGGGCCACCAAACTTATCCCGGGTTTCCGTGACCTAGAGTACAGCGAAAGACTCACGAGACTAGGCCTCCCTACATTGGCATACCGGAGAATGAGAAGAGACATGATAGAATTGTACAAAATCATGACTGGAAAATATGACACGGATGCGACCCCAAATATACCAAGGGGACCCGGTAACCAGACCAGAGGACACCAACACAAAATATTTAAAGAAAGAATTCGCCGAAACCAGAGAAAATACTCATTCATACCCTGGTGTACCGACATATGGAATAATCTTCCAGAAGTGGCTATATATGCACCATTAGTCGCAACTTTTGAGAAGAGACTAGACAAATTTTGGCGGGACCACCCCATTAAATATGACTACACCCAAATCCCCATACAACCCGACGGGACAAAGACAACACTTACACTACACACCAAAAACACAGAGTAACATAAATTAACTTGGAGCTGGCAGCAGAGGCAGAAATGCCCAATTAGCCAGAAGAAGACCTGTAAGTAAGTACCTGTAAGTAGATGTCCCCATCAAAAATCAGCCAGGTGCCACTTTGGCACCCTTGGGCGGGACTTTTTAAGGGCAAAAAGAAAATGGCCGCCATATATTTCAAGGTCAAATATGATTTTTTTAACAAATGAAGTCAGGAACAAAGCGTAATACGTCATTTGCCTTTGATTTTGACTAGGCAATCCATTTCTTGTATTATTTTTATGACTCAAGGTCATCTTCTGGGTCAAAAAGTTAATTTCAAGGTCAAATAAGCAAAAAATACAATTATTAACAAATAAAGCTAGGGATATGTGTAATACCTCTTTTTTGTGTGATTTTGTCTGAAAAATCCGTTTATGGTTATATTTTGTTGATCCATGGTCATCCTGAAGGTCAACAAGTCATTTTGAAGGTCAAAAACAAAATGGCCCTCAGCTATTTCAAGGTCAATATGATTTTTCAACAATTTAAGCCAGGAACAAGCGAGTGTAATACCTCATTTTCATGTGATTTAGACTGGGAAATACACTTCTTGTACTATTTTTATGACTCAAGGTCATCTTCAAGGTCAAAAAGTCAATTTCAAGGTCAAATAACAAAAAAATACCATCTTCAACAAATAAAGCTAAGAACATGTGTAATACCACTTTTTCATTTTATTTTGTCTGAAAAATCCATTTATGGTATTATTTTGTTGATTCAAGGTCATCTTCAAGGTCGAAAGGTCATTTTCAAGGTCAAAAATGTGAAAATATGATCTTTAGGAAACAAAATAGGAAGAAGTGTTTTTTTACTTAATAATCTACGCCTGAAACTATTTTGAAAAGGAAAATATGCTTTTTAACAAAAACAGCTAGAGCATTTTTTAAAAACTGTTTTTTTTTGTGGGATTTTGAGTGAAAAATGTTTTTTTCCCTATTACTTTAGTGATTTAAAGTCATCTGCACAGATGTGTTGGGTTAGATTTTGACTGGATGATCAAATTATGTTAGGTTAAAATGATTAAATGTGTTCAAGGTGAAGATATCGGCTCGAAGGCATTGAAGGGCAATTAATGAAGGGGTGTTAAAGAGTGATGGAAAAACTTTAATGGTCGATGAGTTGGCATTAAAGGGCAATCAGAAGGCGCTAAAGGACATCGATCTTTAACGCCTCTCTTTGTCTATCCGACACCTCTCCATCGCCATTTAACGTATCTGTGGCACTCATTGCCTCACATTGTCCTTCAATGCTCTTGGGTCAACCTTCATATTTTTCTTTGTCCTTTAACGCCTTTCCGTCGCCCTTTAACACCTTTTTGGTGCAATGTAACGCCTCCTCATCACCCTTTACCGCCTTTCCATCGCCCTTTAGCGCGCTAGCATCACAATTTAATGCATCTGCATCGCCTTTTATCATCTTTCCATCAACCTTTAGTGCATCTCCATCAACCTCTAACACTTTTTCTTGGCCCTTTAACGCCTTTCCGTCACTCTCTGACGTCTGTCCGTCACCATTCAATTCTTCTCAGCTGCCCTTTAGCGGTTTTCGGTCGTCTTTAATGCCTTCCTATGACCCTTAAACCCCTATCCATCACCCTTGAGCATCACCGCATCATCTGTTACCGTACTTCCGCTGTCATCCAATGCTCCCCCAGCCCCTTTAAGGCCGTTCAATAGCCCTTTCATGCTACCCCGCCACCTTCTAGCGCATCCCGTCGCTTTTTAACACCTCTTCTTTGCCCCTTAGCGCCTCCTCGTTGTCCTTCAACGCCTCCTCCATGCTGCCCTTCAACGCCTCCTCGCTTCACAATAATGCCTTCCATTGCTGTTTAACGCATCTGCAGCGACTGTTAGCGTCTCATCATCACCCTTTAATGAATCTCCATCAACCTTTATTATTTTCTCGTTGCCTTTTGACGTCTGTGTCACCACGTAGCGCTTCTCTGTCGCCCTGCAGCAGCTCTCCGTCGTCTTTAACGCCTTCTCCTCACTCTCACACGCCTACCCATCACACTTTAACTCCTCCCTATTGCCCTTTAGCACTTTCTCATCGTCGTTTAACGTTTCATGGTCGCCATTTGACAACCCCTCATCACTCTTTACCACCTTCCCATTGTCATTTAACGCTTTTCCATCGCCATTTAGCGCATGTGCAGCGCCTTTTACTGCCTCTCCATCAAATTGTAATGCATCTACATCACATCACTTTTTTTGCCCTTCAACGCCTTTTCGTCGACCTTTGACGTCTTTCCGTCACCATTTAACGCTTCTCCACTGCCCTTTAGCGATTCTCTGTCGTCGTTAATGCCTTCTCATCGCCCTTAGACACCTATCCATCACCCCTTAGCATCACCCCATTACCCGTTAACGTACTTCCACTGTCATTTAACGCATCCTTGTCACAGTTTTATAGCCCTTTTATGCCACCCCGTCACCTTTTAACGCATCCCGTTGCTCTTCAACGCCCCCTTTTTTGCTCCTTAACGCCTACTCGTTGCCTTTCACTGCCTCCTCATTGCCCTTCAACGCCTCCTCATTGTTAAAAATCTTATTTTGGATATTGAAATTGACTTTTGGTGACCTTGAATTGAAATTGTCCTTGAATCACTAAAATATTACTATTTGTCAGTCAGTCAAAATCCCATAACGCCTACTCATTGCCTTTCACCGCCTCCTCATTGCCCTTCAACGCCTCCTCATTGTTAAAAATCTTATTTTGGATATTGAAATTGATTTTTGGTGACCTTGAATTGGAATTGTCCTTGAATCACTAAAATAATACTACTTGTCAGTCAGTCAAAATCCCATAAAATGAGGTATTACACAGGTTCTTAGCTGTATTTGTTAAAAATAATATTTTCTTTTACTTCACCTTGTAATTGACCTCTTGACCATGAAGATGACTTTGAATAATCAAAATAATATCAGATATGGGATCCCCAGTCAAAATTGCATGAAATAGAGGTATTACACATGCTAGCTGTATTTGGTAAAAATAGTAATTTTGCTTAAATGACCTTGATATTTGATTTTTTGACCTTGAAGATGACCTTGAGTCATGAAAATAATACAAAAAATGAATTGCGTGGTCAAAATCACATTTAAATAAGTATACTACTTTTGTTCCTAGCTTCATTTGTTGAAAAATCATATTTGACCTTGAAATATCTGGTGGCCATTTTGTTTGTGACCTTTAATATAACCTGTCGACCTTGAAGATGACCTTATATCAACAAAATAATAACTAAATGGATTTCTTCAGACAAAATCCCATGAAAAAGAGGTATTACACATGTTCCTAGCTTTATTTGTTTGAAAATGGGATTTTTGATCATTTGACCTTGAAATTGACTTTTTTACCTGGAAGATGACCTTTATTTATAAAAATAAAACAATAAATGGATTTCCCAGTCAAAATCACATGAAAATGAAGTATTACACTTGTTCCTGGCTTCATTTGTTGAAAAATCATATTTGACCTTGAAATATCTGGCGGCCATTTTGTTTTTGCCCTTAAAAAATTCCGCCCACGGTGCCAAGGTGACACCCGGCTGATTCCTGCTCAGGACATCCCCTAGAACCAGAATCAATCATAAAACATCGTCCATACCGCGAAACACACTCGAATTAAAAATGCCATTTGGCAACTGGACTATCAGGTTATGGCTGCGGCCGGAAGATAATTCCAATCAGGAATAGTTCGATGCCAAAAATAATTTTGTCCCAGTGTAGGCTGATAGATGGTGTTATAGCTCTGATGTGTTTATATGTCTGATTGTGCCTGCCCATCACGTCTTTCTTGTCTACTGGGATTAAATGGTCATTGAATTTCGGAATTTTGGCTAGCTCATTTAATATTTCGAACATACATAAAAGTCTAGAATTTTTTCGTCTTGTTTTCAAGTCAGTCCAGCCCAGGTTCTGAATCAGAGATATCACACTGGCTAGCTGTTATTTTGTTTATAGTTTGGGGTAACAAATCTTGCTGCTGATTTTTGATTTTTTTTAATAATTTATCAATGGGCCCCAAACTGCTGAAGAATATTCTAAGGATGATTTTACCAGGGAGAAATAGGCAGTCTAGCCCTTTGAGACGTTTCCCCCCCCCCCATTGAGACGTTCTGCCCCCTAGGGAAGACTTTTCGCCCCCCTCTCTAAATTAAGACATTTCGACCCTCCATGTGAGACGCTTCATCCCCTTTCTTATAGGTCGTTTCGCATCCTAAGAATGTCGTTTCCCCCCGTTCTTATACACCATTTTGCACCCTAGAGAAGACGTTTTGCCCCTGTTCTTAGTTTCTCATCAAATTCTGATGTGTCTAGTTGATTACATTTAGGCCTAGATGTCCTTTCGCATAAGGATTGCCACACCTCCTCCTACCCCTTGGCCTTGATATTCTCTATATCCTTCCTTATTATATGATAATTAGGAATCCTGATTTTATGTTGTTTCTTGATTTTAATCTACTCTCATTTATCGCTTCGGCTTAGGGGGCCAACATTCAATCTCCAGAGCTGTTCTTCATAAACATGTAATAGAGCTGTTCTATATAAAGATGTATCTTTCTAGCGCGCCGCCGGACCTGGTTGAAATAAGTAATTTGTCCGTGACAAAAACTAAACCCCCCCACTCCCCTGGAGATTGAATGGTGTCCCCCTTATGCTCATTGGAATTGTGTATTATTCCGTGCGCTTGTTGGTTATATGACGTTTATATTTATATGAATAATTTCAGTTTGTTCATGATCTCGAGTGGTCATTATAAAGTAACTGTAGGCCCTACTGTGCTTTTTTAGTTTGGGCCTAAGTGAGTGTAGGCTATGTGCGTGGGTGCATACCTAGGCTTTTAAATGTATGCCTAGGACATCTCTCACATCTGCGAAGCTCACATCACTTCTCAAGGCCCAATTAAATGGGGCGGCAATCTTGACAAATAACATGCTGATTTATGATAAGGAGGCAAAACGTCTTTCCTAATTATAAAAAGGATGCGAAACGTCTTTCGAAATTATGACTAGGGGGCAAAACGTCTTTCTGAATAGGGGGCGAAACGTCTTTCCTAAATATGAAGAGAGGGCGAAAGTCTCCTAGTTATGAAATGGGTGCGAAACGTCTTTCCAAATGATGACTTGTGGGCGAAATGTCTTTCTGAAATATGGTTTGGGTGCGAAACGTCTTCCTGAAATATGGTTTGGGTGCGAAACGTCTTTCTGAAATATGGTTAGGGTGCGAAACGTCTTTCTAAAATATGAACACTGGGGCAAAACGTCGATTTTTCATATGTATAGGGCAGGGGCGAAACGTCTTTCCTAAGTATGAGTTGGGGACGAAACGTCTCACTAAATAATGGTGCGTACTGACTATGGGGCGAAAAGTCTGTGTACCCCTTTAATTCAGAGGGACATGCCTTCAGGCTCCTCTGAAGGCAGCCCATAGTGGAATTTGCTTTACTTGTAATTTTGTTAATTTGGGCCTCACATTCCAGGTCTCTCTAAGGCAAACAGCAAGGTTAACTAAAACATTATTATTATTATAGTGCTGATGAAACGTGTTCTAGTGTTTCAACTTTTAGGTTGTACTGGAATGCATTTTTTTTAAATTTGGCCTAGACACCCTAATGACTGAGCATTTTGGGGGGTTGATCTGCCCAGTCCTGCAACGCAGATATGTCTCTCGATCTGCAGTTGCTCCTGATCTGCTAGACATTTTATCGGGCGATACTAGCAGGTAGTCATCCGCGGAAGGGAGGTCATTGATATAGGTCAAAAAGAGTAGGCCTTACTAAAATCTAGGACAACAACATCTGTTTGTGTGTTGCCTTCAAAATTTTGAATAATTTCGTCAGTTGTAATTAAAAGCTGTTTTTCAAATGAGTGTTTTGATCGAAAGCCATGCTGTACAGATGTTAAAATTTTCGAAAAATGGGACATAATTTGTTTACAAATGATGTGTTCGAGTACTTTGGCACAAACACATGTGGGGGATATCGGTCTATAGTTTGCCGGAGAGTGCCGATCTCCTTTTTTTAAGATGGGGGCAACATTAGCCTCTACCCAGTCATCTGGTAATTTGCCCGTCTGTAGAGATTGATCAAAACTAATTTTAAGAAAGGGAGATATTTTGTTGGCAACGTTTTTCAAAATCAAATTTGGGAGCTCGTCTGCTCCGGATGCCTTCCCGCTGTTTAAACCCTTCAGTA
This sequence comes from Flabesymbios commensalis, assembly GCA_964017125.1. Classification (NCBI taxonomy): domain Eukaryota; kingdom Metazoa; phylum Annelida; class Polychaeta; order Terebellida; family Flabelligeridae; genus Flabesymbios; species Flabesymbios commensalis. The sequence continues at coordinate 1,122,825 of OZ024914.1, forward strand.
ATTCAGCTACATCTTGAACAGTAATTTCAAATTTAGGCATTTCAGGATTAGGTGGTTCTGATAATTTAGGAATATTTGTGGTGTCTTCCGAGGTGAAAACTGAGCAAAAGTGGTTGTTTAATATTTCGGCTTTAATTACGTCTGCTACCTGAATGCAGCTGACCATATGTCTTTAAAGGAGAGACACCATTTCCATCCTGACGTTTTATTTAATATAACGCCAGAGTGGTTTCGATTTTTTTTTGTTCTAGGGATTCAGATAGTTTTTTTTTACAAAAGACCACCTGGCAGACCTGATGGCTCATTGGACCTGCAGTTTACATGATTTCTACTTTGCCCAAAGGTCAGCTTTATTTGTACGCTTGGCCTTACTATATAGAGATGTTTTTTTTCTAAATAGAAAATTGATTTGGATAGCCAAGGTAGATTTTCCCGAGGGGAAATCATTTTGGTTGGTATAATTTGTCCAGGTATTGATTTAGAATGGACTTAAGTTTCAACCAATTTTCATTAACAGAACGGCTGGGACAATTTTTTGAAAAGGAGGTCCATGCAGCTCCTAATTTGCTGCCTGATAGCTTCCCAATTAACTGCAGCACGTCATATTCCCGGGAACTGTGTGGGCACGATGTACGTCTAAGGCAGTCGACATAGGTGTTAAGGAGGGGTCGGGGTGGCGATAGGAAGGTTGACTGGTAGCTTACTGACGGGGTGGTGTACCTCCCCCTCTTTGCCCACTTACACCCCTATTGAGTGTCCACTACCTTGAGCTCAAATGGGGCGTGGCCGTGAATACAGATGTGTAGGCCTATTGAGCTTTGGAATGAGCAGTCGCCATGTTGGTGCGAGCCGCTGGCATCCAATCTCAATTTTCCTTAAAGTCCTAGCTGGGTCAGCGGTATGAGATAAAATAGTCAGTATAACTCCATGAAGTTCATTCTTTCATTTATTGTAGTCAATCCAACATTATTAATTCGTTAACCCTTTGACTTCCAGGCCGGGGTGCATGCCAGGATCCAGATATACTGGTGTAGGAGTTCTATTTTTCCTCATTTGAAGCTGGAATCGCTAACGCAATTTCCAGCTTCGAATGACGAAAAATACATAAATGTAGTATATATTTGACGAAAATTTGTGTCATTTTATGGTTACGTTCATTGACGAATGACGACGGAAATTTCCGTCATGTATGGTAGTGAAAAGGTTAAGCACATGCTCGTGACATTTCTCTCATAGGACTCGTTTGCACTTGACGTGACTGGAATTATCATTACTTAATTTAGAATCTCGGTACATGACATTGTCTAGTAACTATGTGTGAATTTTTTTATTTGCCAAGTTGTTTAGGTCAATTTCATCGATTTCTTTGAATTTGCGTTCTGTGTTGTTGTCTGTCCTCATTAGATTAATCTGATGAAGATGTCGGAATGATGTTCACTTAGTAATGTATTGAATAATAACGCTCCATTATAATACCATAATACATACTATGTGCAACATCATATCAATATGGGATTAATTTGATGAATATAATGTCGGAATAATGCTTATTGCCAATATGACTACCGAACTTTGTCAATTAAGGCGATACAAACATCTAATATATAAAATAATTTAGTTCAACAAGGATTTTTTTCAATTCAGTTCATTTTCCCTAAATATAACACAAAGCCATTTGTGCAAAAAACACACAAAACATTATATACTCATAAAAGCAATAAAATAACTTCGAAAATGTGATATGACTTCTTCACACCCATCTCTGTGATTAAACATAATCAAAGCAAGCAAGAAACGAATTGCGCAAAATGTGATATGTTTTTCTCACACTGTTCCCTGTGCAGAAGCTTTAAGTGTTGTATAGTGTAAACCTTTTAAGACCTACAGCCACAAGGACAAGAATATATGCAAATACATTAATATAAATTAAAGTGCAGTTACTTAGGGATCCAAAAATTCGAGAAAAACTTTTTTCGTTTTTGTCTGTACTTGTCCAACATTTTTCAAGGAAAATCCATTATTCAGTTATCACAAAATTTAATTTTCTGTGAAAATTGTATGGTAGCGCGCGTCATAATTTATGCACACGTGCCATTGGTTTTTTGTTGGTAGTTGCGTCATTCGCCTGAGCCTTTATCTAGTTCATTAGCTTCCGTAAACAATATTTCCAGCATGTCAGATATAGGCATACACGTTGGTTCAATGGTTGGTCAATGTCAGTGCGCATGATTGAAAAAGAGGTGGGCTGACTGTTTTTGTTTACTGTTATAAACACTTGTTTGCACAGCAGATAAACATGATAAGCTCTACATCACAATTAGCTACCCATTGCCTAGTCATCATCACTGTTAAAGCTATACATCACAATTAGCTACCCATTGCCTAGTCATCATCACTGTTAAAGCTATACATCACAATTAGCTACCCATTGCCTAGTCACCATCACTGTTAAAGCTATACATCACAATTAGCTACCCATTGCCTAGTCATCATCACTGTTAAAGCTATATATCACAATTAGCTACCCATTGCCTAATCACCATCACTGTTAAAGCTCTACATCACAATTAGCTACCCATTGCCTAGTCACCATCACTGTTAAAGCTATACATCACAATTAGCTACCCATTGCCTAATCACCATCACTGTTAAAGCTCTACATCACAATTAGCTACCCATTGCCTAGTCACCATCACTGTTAAAGCTATACATTACAATTAGCTACCCATTGCCTAATCACCATCACAGTTAGCTACCCATTGCCTAGTCACCATCACTGTTAAAGCTATACATCACAATTAGCTACCCATTGCCTAATCACCATCACTGTTAAAGCTATATATCACAATTAGCTACCCATTGCCTAGTCACCATCACTGTTAAAGCTATACATCACAATTAGCTACCCATTGCCTAGTCATCATCACTGTTAAAGCTCTACATCACAATTAGCTACCCGTTTCCTAGTCACCTTCACTGTTAAAGCTATACATCACAATTAGCTACCCATTGTATAGTCACCATCACTATTAAAGCTATGCATCACAATTAGCTACCCATTGTATAGTCACCTTCACTGTTAAAGCTATACATCACAACTAGCCACCCATTGCCTAGTCATCATCACTGTTAAAGCTATACATCACAATTAGCTACCCATTGCCTAGTCACCTTCACTGTTAAAGCTATACATCACAATTAGCTACCCATTGCCTAGTCACCTTCACTGTTAAAGCTATACATCACAATTAGCTACCCATTGTATAGTCACCTTCACTGTTAAAGCTATACATCACAATTAGCTACCCATTGCCTAGTCACCTTCACTGTTAAAGCTATACATCACAATTAGCTACCCATTGTATAGTCACCTTCACTGTTAAAGCTATACATCACAATTAGCTACCCATTACCTAGTCACCATCACTGTTAAAGCTATACATCACAATTAGCTACCCATTACCTAGTCACCATCACTGTTAAAGCTATACATCACAATTAGCTACCCATTGCCTAGTCATCATCACTGTTAAAGCTCTACATCACAATTAGCTACCCATTTCCTAGTCACCATCACTGTTAAAGCTATACATCACAATTAGCTACCCATTGCCTAGTCACCATCACTGTTAAAGCTATACATCACAATTAGCTACCCATTGCCTAGTTACCATCACTGTTAAAGCTATACATCACAATTAGCTACCCATTGCCTAGTCACCATCACTGTTAAAGCTATACATCACAATTAGCTACCCATTGCCTAGTCACCATCACTGTTAAAGCTCTACATCACAATTAGCTACCCATTGCCTAGTCACCATCACTGTTAAAGCTATCCATCACAATTAGCTACCCATTGTATAGTCACCTTCACTGTTAAAGCTATACATCACAATTAGCTACCCATTGCCTAGTCACCATCACTGTTAAAGCTATACATCACAATTAGCTACCCATTGCCTAGTCACCATCACTGTTAAAGCTATACATTCGTGTAAAATGTTTGGATCCAATATTACACCTGAAGCTATAATGTCATAATGTCACCTGTAATTCATACAATATGATTTAAAAAGGTGTGCTAAACATCATCCATATTAAAATGACATGTCCCATTTTAGGATGCCGATATTACTACCTGACTGATTTGACTGATTTTTTGACATTTTACTCACCTATTATCGTCTATCAGCTAACGATGTTTTTATGGATTTACAGACTTACGCACAGGACAGACTTATTTATTGTAAATAACACTTATCTACAAAATACTAAAAAAAAACTTTTAAAATTTCATGGTGAATGATGCTGTATTGGAGTATAAATCATTGGAATAAAAAAGTCAGCTAGAATATAAGATAAAACTAATTCGTGAGAGGAATGTATTCAAATTATTCTTCATGTTTGGCTATTTTTTTGTGTAAAACTTTGTAAATTTATTGTTCTTCACAACCCATCTAGCTCCCAACATTATGAGAGGCCCCAGCTTCAGGTGTTGAGTTCTTGATTTTTGAATGTCGATTGTGGGATCGGTGAGTGAGAGTTGGTTAGCTGATGATTTTCTGCTCTAGGTAGGGGCCGGCACTGGGCCAGTTTTGAATTGTTGCTCCACTGTACTTTGTGAGTGTGTACATTCTCTTTCGGACAGCGACATGTGCGTTGACGTGGTGTTGGGTCGATATTCCGGGAGCGGCCAACATCTCTTTAGGCTTGAGTCACTGTCTGCGATGTTTCAAGGACTTTGTGTGGGTTTTCGAAAGCTGGGCATTGTAGAATTAGAATTATTGTGAAGCGGTTGTCAATAGAAGATTATGGGGTTTCAGAAATTTGTCTCCTAGGCTACAGAGATTCCCATTCGTGACCTGATTGATTCTTGCGTGAGATGCTGAGATTGAATTTGTCACTAAGACTAACGTGGCTTCGGTGGAGTCAAGAGCACAATTAAGTGCTTGAGTGTGTGTGAATGCTGGAATGAAAGGAATAAATTGTCGATGTGCCTGATCAAGTGTTGTGTCTCTGCTCGAATCAGTTCTTTTTCATCCAATCACCGACCATCTCTGTACGTTTGATACAAGCCCTAGGATTTGGCAGGGTGAGTCCCCTTAGGATTTTCAGTCACACTTGCCCTCATTTGTGAACGCATCTGCCTACTGCCAGTTCGGTGCAATGAGCTGGTACATAAATGGCAATCGCTGCTTAAGCAGTAGTGTTGTTTAACAGGTATTAGCAAAAGATAAAGTATGTCTGATGGTAATATAATTGGGGAAAAACATACAATAAAATTGAAATTGGGACTTCAAAATCATTGGCGGATGACGGATACTGCGGGATGGCATTGTACCACAGGGTTAACATAAGCATAATTCCAACACTTTACTTGGTGGGAGGCGCCAAGTCCAGGGGCAATACAGTGGAGGAGAAAAAACCATTATACATAGGCCTAATCTGATGAATGACAGAATGACATAAAGGTTATTTAGTGGGGGAATATTATGCTATATGTCATAAATTTAGTTTCTGATATATGTCATCTTTTGGCGCAGTCTTTTGGTATATTATATGTTATTATATCTAATTCGGTATTTGTCAAATTTCATTTCATTTGCCTTTAAATAAAAACACATTTACAGAGACTATATTTGTTCAGTCAGCTGATATTGTGGGGTACTGGGATGATTGCTAGTAGTAGTACTTTTCGCCCCCATCCGGGGAGGGTCATTAGGGATCTGTTTCGTCTGCTGGATGCTGTTATGGCATTGTACGGAAGCACTAGTCTACAGCAATCATCCAAGGGCAGCTGCAGCCTCCTCGTATCTGGCTATAATCTTCGGGCGGATTGCCAGTGGCGTACCCTGGTCCCTCCACTCAACAGCGGAGCCGATGCAGCACCCGCATCAGTGCTGGCGCTGATGTAGGCTGTGGTGGCCTTAAATAACCGGCAATAGCGTGTTTGACATTAGGTCTCTCACGTGGGATGAATAGAGTTACCCAGAGGGAGTGATCCTTCCTATTGCTACTCTGGGGACTATCCGACCCGAGGATAGCGGAGCTGCGCAAAATGCCACAGAGTCTCATCATTAAATTGTACAGCGAAACTCAAGTCTCCGGCCGTCTGGGCATGTCTGGGGGTATATCCCCTAGACATGCCCAGAACCCCTTATCGGGCGAGCGAAGGAAAACGCTCTCAATAACCCACCATGCCCTATCACCCCCACCCTCACATCATCATCTGTACATCATTCATCTCATCAAACTACAACGTTTTTATCGTATTATAATGTCACTTAAAAGACCTTTTGTGCCGAAAAGTGACGTAAAGCAATGATTTACTACTACTACTACAGCTGATATTGTATGGTGTTATATACACGGAGTATGTCCTGTTTCCAGTGCTCATCATATATCATATGACATTGCCTGAAAATAGAAAATCAAATATGCATTCAGACTCAGATTCATTTATTATTTTCCACAGTGTAATATTATTTAAAAAATATAAACATTTTAAATAAAGTAGAAAACAGGAAACTTCCACAAGACTTAATTGTCGCTGGCGTGGAAGCCAAATATGCAATCAAAGTGAAGTAGACACAGTCATGTATATTTCAATAGATTGTTCACGCTGAGATGGAATACATTATAAAATAAATTATAATAATATGTACAAATATGAAAAAGAAACATTTAATATATCTTAAAATTCAAGTTTTATCAAGATGACGAAATGTTAAAAATATAACAATATGGAAGAGATCGGAACACGAATAGGTGAACAAAAATTATGAAATAATTTATTTAGCAATGTAAAGCATCTATCGCGATAATGAATTAAAAAAATCATAGGTTGAAGTGATACACTTCTCAACAAAGCTATATGACCGATAACTTAAAGTCAGGAACTTGAACACGAAGCCCCTCTGTGCTGATGTATTGCATCCAATATTTTTTACCATTTCACATGAAGATAAAAGTATTGATATGTATGTTATTTTAAAAATAAAGGATGAACTAATGATAGATACTACTACTTTTTTGGTTGATCTTTTATGCCCAATAAATAAACACTAGCCTAACCTATCTAAAAAAATATGGTAGCCATTCTGGGGACACATTAATTCATCTCTCAGCAATGGTTCTGTTGATGTCAGTGAAGCTGGTGTTGGTTATGATGGTATAATTTTAATGATTGTTCTTGGAACGGCCAAGAATCGTTCAGTCTCGTGATGAAACCGATTGAATTAAATCCAAAGTAAAAATAGCATTCCTGATTGATGGATAGAAGGAGAAAATACATCTCCTAAATCAGTTTACATACCAACATACCAATAATATAATTTACACAATAGTATATTTTGAGTACTTTTATAAGAAAATAAATTATGATTAACCCTTACAGCGCGAGGATCAACTTTAGTCGACAGAATCTGACGTCTGTAGACGTCAGATTCTCACGTCTAAAGTCGATCCCCGCACTGTAAGAGTAAAAATATTTGTAGTGATCGTAGACCCATAACATAGATATTCAAATGCATCGGGAAGAGCTAACTAAGACATTTAGGATAATTTCAAGGTGAAAAAAACCCTTTGGTTGCGATGTTTTTTTACAAATTAATTCAGCGCTTTAAGGGTCGTGGATTTGTAGCTGTATGTTTACCGTAATAAAATTATTTATATAAATAATAACAAATGCAAATGTATCTGTCACAACAACAGTACTGATACATTTTAAAAATAGTAAATGTAAAGATAGAATTCGGAATATGTATGTATGATAAATAACGTTATTTTGCACATTTAAAACAATTTATATAAGATAAATTTGGTATACGTGAATATTTCACAAATAAATATATCAATGAAAAAAAATATATAAAGATAAAATTCGTTATTTCTATTTAGATAATACAAATATATCATTTTACACATTGCATAACAGTTGCTGTACCGATAAATATAATGTATATTATTTGATATATTTTGTAACAATATAACGATTATCTTAAAATAACATACTATTTATGTATTTCTGTTTTACATAAATTATGTTCAACATTTAATATAAACATAAAATGTATTAATCAGTTAATCAGCTCTTTACATACACACACCTGGCTACATATATATGTTCAGCATTTTACACATGATATATAATCTTATATAAAGATATATTTATATAAATATGTATGTATATAAGCTTAGAAAAAAAATGATTGTGTGAAAATATCAAAAAGGTAAATTTAATATATAACAAAACCTATGTTTTATTAAATGTGAAAGTTTTCATAGATATAAAGATGTATATACTTTTTCTTGTACTCATATGTATCACACAGAATATATCACATACAATCACAATATATTAGCAATTGATACCCAGCCCTATTATTCTCATATATCAGTTCAAACTAAAACAATAATACCAGCAGTATATGTGAGATATCTAAAGACAAAAAGTGCTATAAATAAATAAGCAATTTATTTACATAAATTATGCATACATCGTGATGACAGTCTAGAGAATCACTGGAAGATCTGTTAAAGTGATGCCCGACTTATACAGACTATGACTAATAACTTGATATTATCAGATTCAAACATGAAACCCCGCTATGCTGATGTATCACAGATAAAAAAAAATTCTAGCCAATTATCATCCGAAAAAAGTGTTGTTAAATGTCGGTTAGTATATTAGCACATATTGACAAAGATAATGAAAACATTATTTTAAATTATAGTTCAGGTACACTTCATATGTAAAATTAAATATAAATAAATTGATACATAGAATAAAAAATTATATAAAAAGTACACCTCTCTTAAATTCTATATTCATTCTATATACAACACAAATATAATTGCTTTACACATTTTATAACTATTTACACAAAGATAGAAATATGTATTTATACATCTGTTATAACAAAAGTATTTGACATGTTTTATGAAAGGATATTAAGTATCAGTAAAAGTTCAAATGACAGCGCCGATGGCTGATTTGGTCCGGTTATCACTAAAAATTCACAGGTAGGCCTACTATATTCGAATCATGACCGGGTCGGACATTTGTGATCGAGGTTGAGCATATACAGTGTTCCAAACTGTTCAAAGGCCTGTCGTTTTCAGTGCTGTCTTTGGTACTGTGTTATATAAAGAATCCTTGAAATCGTCTAATAAGAATAGGGCATACTCCAGACATCTGGTTTTCTTCTGTCATCATATTACCACGATTGTACAGAAAGAGACGTTGAGCAATATTCACTCATTATAATTAAATGCTACAAAAAATTAAATGTTACACATTTTTCAAAATCGGAAATCGTTTTATGTCAAAATGGCAAAAATATTAAAAAGGCCCATTTTATAACACCTAGGCAGATAAAGATAAAACTCGTTATGTGTATTGATTTTACAATTATAATATTTTATACATTTTATAACAGCTATAAACAGATAACAGTTTTGTATAAAAATAGTATATGTTTCAAAGCAATATAAAAATTTATATAAAGATAAAATGTCATTGATATATTTCCGTTTTTACAAGTTTCCAAAATTGTATATAAAGATAAAACTATATTAATCACCTCAGCTTATTACATACACACACCTGGCTACATATATTTACATTGCAAATACATTCATGAATTGCTTTACACATGATATAATTTTTATATAATATATATATGTATTTAATTTATAAAAAATATGTTTTAATAAGATCACAAAATATCATAGTTTTAATAAATATAACTATATGCAAAAGATCAAAAGACACATAAATAAACAAAATTACAAACTAATTTATTTACATGATTTAATTATATATCGCGATTCTGAATTAAAAGAATTAATGAAAGATCTGCAGGAGTGATGTACAGCTCATACAAGCTATAGGACCGATAACTTAAACTTACATGAAGCTACATAAAGTTACATGAAACCCCACTATGATAATGTATTGCGTCCAATAAAATCATCTGAAAGTGCCATGAAGTGACATGTTTGAATATGGTATTACTTTTTGGCATAGATAATAACAACTATTTTCACAATATAGTACATGTACTCTTCCTATATACAATTAAATATAAATTATTTAATACAAAAAAACTATGTATATAAAACATTTTAAATTCAGTAGATAAATTGATACAGCACAGATATTATTATTTTGTGACAATTTATATAAAGATAACATATGCATTTGCAAATACGTTATAAAAAAGTATTTTACACATTTTATTAAAAAAGATAATGTAAATGGTACTGTTCATTGTTTATATAATCATAAATTCGCATAGGCTTACGTATACATTACCCTGATGACATCGCAAAGCTCTGGCACGCTGACCTTCATTTTTAATTTAATAGTTCTAATACGATCACAAGTTTATGTGTTATGCATATCACAAATAGTTCATACATGATTATATAATTTATATAAAGAGAAAATGTATTTATCGTTACATATAGATTATGCTACACATATGGTATAAAGTTATATAAAGATAAAATAATGTTCAATTGTATATATGTTCTAAATTTATAGCACTATGCATTTTATAACATTTCAAAAAAGTACTGATTATGTTATATATTATATATTATGTTACAAATAAATTAGCAACTCAAGATGACTTTCACAAAACATGGTAGATGTGCTGGTGACATATTAAATATGAAACAGTAAATAGATCCGATATATGTATATATATATATATATATAATTTATCTCGATGGCTCTCGATGTTGATATGAATGAATCTGGTGATGGTTATGATGGTGGATTGTATTTGGAGAGAGTGGTTCTCGCATCGTTAAAAATCATGTTTTATAAATATGACAAAATATCATAGTTTTAATACATATAACTATATGTAAGAAATAAAAAGACAAATAAATAAACAAATCTAATGAATTAATGTATTTACATGAGTTAATTAAATTTCGTCATGGTGAATTAAAAGCTAATGTCCAATTAAATAATTCAAAGGTGTTATAAAATGACATGTTTGAATATGATATCACTCTTAGACGTAGATAATAATAAATATTGTTTTCACAATATATGGTACATTTACTCTTCATATATGCAATCAGATATAAATTATTTGATGCATGTACTGAAAATTTATATAAAAATTACACATCGTTTAAATTCAGTATACATATAACAATTTATCTACAAATAAACTATATTAATCGCCTCAGCTCATTTCATACACACACCTGGCTACATTTATTTACATTAAAAATACATTCATTCATGTTTTATTACGATGACAAAATATCATAGTTTTAATAACTGTAACTTAATTTAAGAGATCAAAGGACAAATAAATAAAAAAATATATGGTAATTATATATGGTAATTATATATCGCGATGGTGAATTAAAATAATCACTGGCAGATCTGTTAAAGTGACATGCAGCTCATACTTGCTATTGGACATGTAACTTAAAGCCAGCAACTTCGATAATGAAGCCCTGCTATGCTGAAGTATTGCCTCCAATTAAATAATTCAATAGCGTTTGAACATGGCAGTACCCTTGGACGTTGAGAAAAAAACAACTTGTTTTCACAATATAGAACATGTACATATATACAATTAAATGTAAATTATTTTATACACCGGCATTTTATATAAAACTTACACATCGTTCAAACTCATTATACATACAACAATTTATCTACAAATAAAATAAGCCCTACTATTTATGTATTTATGTTCTAAATCATTTTCAATATTTTATATAAAGATAAACTAGATTAATCGCCTCAGCTGATTACATACACACACCTGGCTACAGATATGTACGTTACAAAAACATTCATTACTTCACACATGATATAATTTGTATATAAAAATATATATGTATGTGTATATGTTTAATAATAAATTATAATTATGTGGGGAAATACTAAAAAAACGTTTAATAGATATAACCATATGTAAGAGAGCAAAAGAGAACTAAATAAACACAAATAACGAATTGATGTATTTACATAAGTTATTTATATATTGCGATGGTGAATTGAACGAATCAAATCACTAAAATATCTGTTAAAGTGATGTACAGCCTATCCAAGCTATATGACTGATAACTTAAGGTTATGATGGAGTATTGCGTCCAATTTAATCATCCGAAAGTGTCATGAAGTGACATGTTTGAGCATGATAGTACTTTTTAAAATCAATAATAACTGTTTTTTTCATAACATAGTAAATGCTCTCTTCATATATACAATTAAATTACAAATTATTCAAAATATTTAAAAACAATTTATATAAAATATTTTAAATTCATTAGACACAATAGCTACAGCACAAATATAATTGTTCTGAGACAATTTATATAAAGATAAAATATGCATTTGTAAATCTGTTATACAAAAGTATTTGAAACATTTTATAAAAAAACAATAAAGTACAGGGTAACAGTTACTGGTCATAATTTATACAATCATAAATTCTGCATAGGCCTATGTATACAGCACCCTGGTGACATCGCAAGGCTCTGACACAGTGACCTCCATTTTTTAATTGAATAGGTCTAATACGATCACAAGATTATGTGTTACATATATCACACATATTTCATACATTATTATATAATTTATATAAAGATAAAAATTATTAACTGTTACAAATAGATTATGTTACACATTTGGTATCAAGTTATATAAAGATAAAATAATGTTTAATTGTATGTATGTTCTAAAATCATAGCACTATACATTTTATAACATTTTATAAAAGTACCAAATCAGGATGACTTTTTCACTAAATTTACATGGTAGATTTTCTGGTGACATATTAGTATGAAATAGATCTGAAATATATGTATCTCTCCTGAGAGAAATGAGTCTGGTGATGGTTATGATGGTGGCGATTTGATGATTATATTTAGGGAGAGTAGTTCCCACTTGAGATGATACATTGGATAATCAATTTAATTGAATCATAAGAAAATATTGTATTATCTTATATCAATTTATCTACAGATAAACATACTTTTCACATTTTTCTGATATAAATGCATTGTTTTTACACATTGTCATCATCAAGTGTTATCACGAGTGTTATCAAATGACGTTTAATATGCTATACCTTGATATTAATAATTAAAACATGATTTTGAAATGTACTCTCCATACCTACAATTGAATATACATTACTTGTAACAATTTATATAAATAATACACATCTTTTCATTTCGGTATACGTATATGCAAAATACAAATATAATTGTTTTGAACATTATATAGCAATATAAAGAGTAAGATATGCATCTAAACATGGGTTTATAACAATAGTATTTGACACATTTGATGAAAGGATAATATACAGTACTCAGTATATTTATATGTAATATTTTAATTCACATTGACAATTTATAATTTATATAATCATGAATTTGGTATGCAAATAAATGGTACATAAGCACAATATTTAATATATTTATTTATAAAAAAAAAAAATCGAGATAAAATCCAGTAAATGTTACAGATAGGCTATGTTACACATGTTATAGCAGTTCACATGAAAAAAACGTATTGATATGTCTGCTATGTTACAAATAAATGACGAATATGCCTACTTCTTTATGGTTATGGTGGTACTTGGATAGAGTAGCTATTAATAGTGATGAAACATTGAAAAATCGTTCTAACTTAAATTTAATTAAATTAAATTTAATCTGATGAAAATTTACAGATTGATTGAAAAAGAAAAAACCCTGCAAACACCCTAAATTTATATAAATATTATACATATTCTCAATCAGCATACACATACAAATAATACCCTGGACTTATATAAATATTATACATATCCTAAATCAATATACACATACAAGTAATACCCTGAATTTATATAAATATTATACATCTCCTAAATCAATATACACATACAAGTAATACCCTGAATTTATATAAATATTATACATCTAAATCAATATACATATACAAGTAATCCCTAAATTTATATAAATAATCTAATCTAAATCTGTAGATACATACATTTAATACTCTGAATTTACATAAATATTACACTAAATCAATATACACAATCATACAAGGAATACACCTGAATTTATATAAATATTATACATCCCCTGATTTAGTATACACATGCAAGTAACACCCTGAATTTATATAAATATTATTCATCTCATAAATTAGTATACACATACAAGTAATACATTTTTGCAAATTGTTCAGTGTTTTTATATTAATTTAAATAATGATAACACATTCACGTGTATATATGTCAAAACAACAGAAACATTTTATAAATAGTTACATATATATAAAATTCGAGACACAATACCATATAATAAACAACTTACTTTACCAATTCTAAAACAATTCATACAAGATAAATTTGTAATGCATATATATTTTACAAATATGTTACACAGTTTAGATAATTACAAATATATTATTTATTTTATACATTATATAGCAATCGATGTAAAGGAAGTTTATGTCATACATTCATTTTATAACAATACATACAAATATAAAAAATACTGATATGTATACAGTTATTAAACCTGAAATGTGGATCCTGATTCGCTGTCATGCCAGCAATGACTCTGCTCATGTTGATGTCTGTGACCATGATGCTGATAATGGAATAACTAGCGCTCGTTGTAGTGGTATAGTATGAGTACATGGTATAATTCGATCTCTTGATAATAATGGTTCTGATGGCTGTTGTGGTGAAACTTCATTCCAATACGAGAGAGACGATTCTTGCATTGATGCAAATTATTAAAAATGACACATTGATTATAAATACAGTATAATTCCCAGGAAACATTAGACGTTGGCCCAACGCTGGTTTACTGTTGGTCCACCGTCTACGACGTTGACCCAACAATAAAACAATGTTGGGCCAACTTCTCGTGTTTGCTGGAAATTAAAACATAGAAAGTTGATGTCGACGATATTCGTCTCTCTGTGTTTCCTATTGATAGTTAAAATCTTTAAGTAAGGTTATATTATTTAAATATACATTTATATTCATGTAGTTCAATTGAAGGATAAAATGCCTAAACAATTTCGGCCCAAGTAAGTAATGCTTCGTTATTCTAATCGTACGATCTCACTCATCTCACTATCCTCAGGAGGTTCTCCTGGCCCAATTCAGCCCGTATGTGCACAAAAGTGGCCTAAAGCCCGATTTATGTCATTTCATTTCATTTCTGATTGTACGGATAACGTTTTTGCAAGTAGAGATGAAATGTTATACACAAAATTTGAATGATAATTTCTGATAATTTCTGATAATTTCAGCCCAAAATTCTAGCCAGCTTTAACTCTTTAAGCGCGAGGATCTATTTTAGTCGTCAGAATCTGACGTCTTTAGACGTCAGATTCTGACGACTAAAGTCTCTCCCCGCGCTGCAAGGGTAAACATAATTTATAATGGCATAGACCCATAACATAGGTATTCAAATGAATCAGAAAAAGCTAGCCAAGACATTTATGGTGATTTCAAATTGAAAAAAACACTTTGGTCTCCATGGTTTGTATAAAAGTATTTTAGCGCTTTAAATAACAACAGAATAACGAACGGTGATTACCATATCCTCCCACAATTACGACATAAAAAAAAGCAATAACTAATATTCGATAATTTTAAGACAAAGATGGATCTCTATATAATGTTATATTAAAAAAACCTTACCTTGAAAATGAAATGAATCGGGCTTTAGACCACCTTTGTGCACATATAGGCTAAACTGGGCCACGAGAACCTCCTGAGGATGGTGAGATGATTGAGATGACACTGTCCTCCAGACACAGGATTCGAAATTCGAGCCCTGGCGGTCTGAGGCCGAGCACGCTACCTCTCGGTCACGGAGGCTCCCCACAATACTAACTTTCACACGTGGATGGGGAAGAAACATTTTTGTTTCTTTCAAACCGCCGAGACCGGGAACCGAACCCCGAACTCTGGCGTGAAAGGCAGCGGTGCTAACCACTACCCGCCCACCTTACCTTGAATCTACCTTACTCCACCTTACCTTATGCGTTGTTCCACATATACATGTATCTTAAACTTTTCATGAAGTCCCAAGGAAAACCATTAATTATCTGAAATCAAATCATTACAATTTTAATTAGGTATCTATCAATACATCCTCTAGTAGTGGGAAAATACAGCACTCGGTCAATATGTGAGCCTTTGGACAAGCGCCATATTCAGTGAACATGTGCTGCCACACCGCATAAACAATAAACAACCTGTGTATGATCAATCAGACGGGCTAACCAAACTACCACAAATAGGCCTACGAAGAAAAAAACAGTGTGATACAGGCTGATAAAGATATATATCTTATACCGAAAACCAATACACACAGTATGATATAGGCTGATACAAATATACGTTTCGTAGTTAAAACCATTACACAGAGTGTGATATAGGCTGATGTCGCTATACATCTCATACCCAAAAGCAATGCACACACTATCATGGTATAGGTTGATCTAAATATACGTCTCATGCTAAACAATAATGCACATAGTGTGATATAAGTTGATGCAGATATATATATACTATAATTAAAACCACAGCAGAGAGTGTGATATAGGCTGCTACCAATATACGTCTCATAGTGAAAAGTAATGCAAACAATGCGATAAAGGCTGATACCGATATACGTTTCGTAGGTAAAACCAATACAAAGAGTGTGATATATATAGGTTAATACCGATTTACGTCTCATAGTTAAGAGCACAGCACAGAGTGTGATATAGGCTGATACCGATATAGGTTCCATAGTGAAAACCACTGTACACAATTCGACAGAGCTGTACCGTTATACGTGGCACAATCAACCCTTACGGCGCCGAGTTATTTTGTATAAACCATGGAGATCAAAGTGTTTTATTCAATTTGAAATCATGTATAGCTCTTTCTGATTCATTTGAATACCTATATTATGGGTCTACGACCATTAGAATTAATGACCATATTTTTAATTTAATGACCATTACGACCATTATTTTAATTATTTTAGTGCGGAGACCGTCTTTATACGTCAGAATCTGACGTCTTCAGACGTCAGATTCTGACGTATAAAGACGGTCACCTGAAGACGTCAGATTCTGACGTATAAAGACGGTCACCTCACTGGAAGGGTTAAACCCACAGCGGAGAGAGTGAATGCAGTACAATGACGGTCTGTGGACAGGTAGATAAAATGGGATAATAATCACCGTGAATGTCAGCCCCACCAGGTGATTGTCACCAATAATAGCGGCCTCGATGACTTCTACTCAAGCTAACAGTAACTTATTATAAGTATACTCACCTTCTCTAGCTGCATAATATACAACATGCCTTTGTAAGAATCATTGACACGACATGACAAAAATATTTTTTATCTCGTTATAACGACTTATAAGTCGTTAAATTGACGTATGTTAAATCGTTATAACGGCCTATAAGTCGTTAAATCGACTTATGCTACGGATTCTACGGAAGCGCTGACACGACATGACAAAAATATTTTTAATCTCGTTATAACGACTTATCAGTCGTTTATTGACTTATGATAAGTCGTTATAACGACTTATAAGGCGTTAAATCGACTTATGCTAAGTCGATTTAACGACTTATAAGTCGCTAAAACGAGATACAAAATATTTTTGTCCTGTCGTTTCAAAGCTTCCGAAGAATCGTAATACTTTGTCATCCAAACTAAGGTCTTCGGATAAAACACCTGTGCAATATAGGCTGATACCGAAATACGTCTGAAACTGAAAAGTAATGCACAGAGTGTGATATAGGCTGATACACAATACGATGTAGGCTGATACCGATATACGTGGCTCAGTTAAACCCACAGTAGAGAGAGTGAATGCAGTACAATGATGGTCTGTGGACAAGAACGTCAAATGAGCGGGATATCTCCATATAATGCTAGGTTTACACTAGGTTCCCGACGGCCACGGCGGCCACGTTTCAGGCCACCGTGAAGAAAACGGGATGCACCTGGGGCAGCGCAGGAGAGCGGGATGGACAAAGTTGGGAGGCCATGATTGCCGTGACTGCCGTGCCAGATTTTAAAACTGTCAAAAAATTTGCCACGGCAGTCACGGTACGGATAAGAAACCTAGCAAGCCGTAGGAAAACGGGTTGAACGCAACAAAACGTGATAAAACGTGACAGTGCGTAATAAGCCGTAACGGAACTTTGAGACGGTCCGTAGTGGGACTGGATGCATGTTTCTGTACTTTTCGGTGATTTTGATAGCGGCCATTTTGAAAATCGGTCTTTGGTCATTTATTCTCTATCGATTAAATGTAACAGCCTGATTCAGACTCGTGATATGTCCCTGAACAACATGATACCACTCAACGAGAGTCATGGGGATATTTTAAATCACAAATCATAACTTTAAAAGTGCATAGAGTTGAAATATGTAATTTTTGTCATTTTTTTGGACGCCATATTATATTACACAAAAAATATTGTAATTTAGCAATTGAAAATAGTTTCAGCAGATTCCTTAACCTCTTAAATGTAGGATTAGCCACCAAAATTGATCTTTTAAATTGATTAAGAGGCAAGATATGTTCAAACGCGCTCCAAAGCTGTCCGGTGTCCACGTTTCATCCGTAGAGAGTCTTGAGAAAACGTAAAAGATGTCTCAGTCCTTGATTAGAACGTGATAAACGCGAGGAACCCCATCAGACCGTGACGACCCGGGAGGCAACGTACTGGTATCCGTAATAGATCAGTGGCCGAACGGGCCGAACCGTGCCGCGCCTTTGAGCCTCCGCGAATCGACCACCTGCGACCCGTCACGGCCCGTCCCGCATACCGTGAGAGATCGTTAGACAACGTAGCAAGACCTAACAAAAATTGAAAGAGGGCTAAAATCCCACGTTGTGCACTACGTTTCGGGCAAACGTGGCCGCCGTAGCCGCCGGGAACATAGTGTAAACCTAGCATAATCACCGTTCTTGTCAGTCACAACAGGTAATAGCCGCAATAATAACAGCTTTAATGACTTCTACTTGATCTTACAGTAACTTATGACTATGCCCACCCATGTAAATGTATATACTGGGAATCTGGTTATTTTTGCGTGTTTGTTTAAATTACGCGAATTTCTGATTTTGGGACGAAGTTTAGAATTCGCAAATTTTTGTTTTTCTTTAGTAGCGCTATTATAATAATAATTTTCACGAGATGCTTTAATTCGCGAATTTGTCCTCGCGAAATACGCGAAAATTAGAATATTACCAGATCTACAGCAGAAAACACACCTTTGTAAGACTCTTGATGCTGATGCTTCGTCAGTATTGAGAGCGTAACCCATGATCCGATGCCGGAATAAAGCTGGGCCAGCGTCGCAGACGGTGGGCCAGCATTAGACCAACATTGGGTCAACATCTCGTGTTTGCCGGGAAGTCACCGTGACTTGGACGTGCCCAGACATTGCCTCAATGTTGGGCCAGCATCAGCGACGCTGGCCCAACATTAAAACAACATTGGACCCACGACCAGTATCAGCTGCCCAGCCAACACTTGTCATTTATCGTGACTTGTACGGAAATATCGTGACTTGTACGGAAATACGGGCCCTGTTGTTAGCGGGTGCTATGACAATCTAACTGGGGATAATTATAGCTGTGGTGACAATGATGGGTTCATATGCCATGAAAGAATGAAACCCTTCAAGTCCTCACGATGCATTAAAGCATCATTTTACATCCCTGAAAACAGCCTTAATTTTCCTACAACAAAGGGTTTTAGAACGAAAATTTCCATGAAACTGTTTACCAATACATGGCAAATGTCTTTAATTTTTAAACCACATCAAATCATCTTCATCCACTACAAATCGAGAATTGCGATAGCAATTCGCGGCTTGTTGTGGATGAAAATGACAATGGTAAATTCAGGCCTGAAAGGAAACCCTCATCCTCCTGAGTTAATTGATTTAAGTTTTCAACCACTTGAGGTTGTGTCTCGCTACCGCGATCCACAACCTCAAGTGGTTGAAAATTACTCATATGTTATTATTTGAGATCGAAATTTACAAATTCTGATGTTAATACAGTCATTTAATCCCCAATAACAATGACCCAATCGGCTGATAATAAGTATTAAAGTCGATTATAGTCTTTTTTAGGGTGCAAAGGGCTAAATATCTGAACGCACAGTTCAGGAAATATAGGATTTTAACCCTTGCAGCGCGGGGATCGACTTTAGTCGTCAGAATCTGACGTCTGTATACGGCAGATTCTGACGACTAAAGTCAATCCCCGCGCTGTAAGTGTAAACATATTTATAATGACCGTAGACCCATAACATAGGTATTAAAATGAATCAGAAAGAGATAACTAAGACTTTTATGATGATTTTAATATGAAAAAACCCCTTTGGTCTCCATGAATTTTTACAAGAATAATTCAGCGCTTTCAGGGTTAAACCACTAAGTTATCAAACTTAAATTTTCACCCGTTTGAAGTTGTGTCTCGCTACCGCGACCCACAACTTCAAATGGGTGAACAGTACTTCATATTTGTTTATTTGAGGACAAAACATTTCCACATCTTAATTTTAAACACATTTTCATTCCCAATAGAAGTTATTTAATCAGCTGACAACGACTATGGTGTGTTCACATACCATGACAGAAATACATGTTAACCCTTTGAGACCCAAGGATTGCAAAAGTACTCGGCATATTATGGTGCTTAGTGACGGATCATAAGGGGGTTCCTATACCCCCCCCTTTAGAAATTAATTTGTTTGCAAAATAGTACAAGAGTTTCGGTCATGTTAGCATTTCTGACTGATAAGTTTAGTCAATTATGAGATGTCAAATCACTTTTACCCATCAAAAAACAGGCACCTGTATCTAGATGTAATAGATCCAACTAATGTGATATTTCCCGTCTATCCTCATACTTTTCAATGTGATACTTTCCGCCTATTCTCAGAATTTTCAATTTGATATTTTCCCATCTATCCTTAAATTTTTTAATGTGATATTTTCCATCTATCCTTAGATTTTTTCAATGTGATATTTTCCACCTATCCTCACATTTTTTTTCAATGTGATATTTTTCATCTGTCCTCTGATTTTCCAGAGTAATATTTTCAACCTATCCTCATATTTTTCAATGTAATATTTCCATCTATTCCCAGACACTGTGATATTTCCTACCTATCCTCTGATTCTTCAATGTGATATTTTCCAGACGTCTGTTTTTTTTCAATCTATGCTCCTCAGAATACAGATTCCTTGTGATGTTGCCAGCTCGACCAGTTTGGTGTCACGATGCGGTGGTGCGCACTCCTCAACCATGACATGAACCCACACGTGATGCCCATATAAGGAAATCGTCACCATGACAACCTGCTCAGCAAACACATAGCATTTGTATAACATGCATACAACGTCGGCCCAACATCTTCCGCGTTGGTCACCATTGTATAAATGTTATTCAAATGTTTTGTTTTTACTGGGTGAAGCCGTAAGGTAGATCATTTTCATTTCACGTAGGCCGTAGTCATGGTAATCAGGTAATATGCGGCAGGTCTAGCACTTCCCCATGCCTCTGGTGTATACGTGCAATATAGCGAGTCATATTTATAAACGTGAATGTTAGAACAAAGTCTGATACGCTTCCCAGCATTAACCATTACAGCGCGGGGATCGACTTTAGACGTCAAAATCTGACGTCTGTAGACGTCAAATTCTGACGTCCAAAGTCGATCCCCGCACTGTAAGAGTAAAACTATTCATAATGGCCGTAGACCCATAACATATAGGTATTCAAATGAAGCGAAAAGAGCTAACTGAGAAGTTTATGTTGGCTAAATTGAAAAAACCCGTTTGGTCTCCATGTTTACCCCATACAGTGCGGGGATAGACTATAGTCGTCAGAATCTGACGTTTGTAGACGTCAGATTCTGACGACTTTAGTCTATCCCCGCACTGTAAGAATTGAAATATTTATAATGGCCGTAGACCCATAACACAGGTATTCAAAGGAATCGGCAAGAGCTAACTAAGACATTTATGATGATTTCAAATTGAAAAAAAAATTCATTTTGTTACGATGTTTTTTGAAAATTAAATCAGCGCTTTAACCCTTTAGGCCCTCACGATGCATTAAAGCATCATTTTACATCCCTGAAAACAGACTTAGTTTTCTACAACTAGGGGTTTAGAATGCAAATTTCCACGAAACTGGTTTACCAATACATAGCAATTTTCTTTAATTTTTAAATCACATCAAGTCATCTTCATCCACTACAAGTCGAGAATTGAGACAGCAATTCGCGGCTTATAGTGGATGAAGATGCCAATGGTAAATTCAGGACCTAAAGGGTTAAGCATCATTTTACATCCCTGAAAACAGATTTAGTTTTCCTACAACTAGGGGTTTAGAATGCAAATTTCCACGAAACTGGTTTACCAATACATTGCAATTTTCTTTAATTTTTCAACCACATCGAGTCATCTTCATCCACTACAAGTCTAGAATTCAGGCCTCAAAGGGTTAAGGGTTAATATAACAATAATTCAGCGTTCTAAGGGTTAATCCTAAAGTGACAACTCAAGCAGAGACATCCAGCAAACCCGAGACGTTGACCCAATGCTGGAATAATGTTGGTTTAAAATACCGCAAATATATAATATTTAAAACAGAATTTTAATTATAATGGTATATTTTAATTATTCGCAAACTTTGTGTTTTATTTTAGTCTAGATCTACATAATATTTGGAAATTACTTGAGCAATGAAGGGCCAGCTGAAAAGATTTCAGTTTAGAATCTGGCATGGCCACGTTTTGTTTCGAATTACTTATAAATTCCTAATTTTGGGGTAAATAAAATCAAAATGCATGTCAGATGTCTTTAATTATTCATTTTATTATTGTAATATGTAATAGTTACGCTGACGATGTACACATCCCAGCAAACACGAGACGTTGAACCAATGCTGGCTTAATGTTGGGCCACTTGAAGCAGCTGGGTCGTTATGCTTCACTGACCATTATATTAACATTGCGGCGGACCCCACTCCTGTGGACGTTGACCATGCTGCGCACGTGTGCCATTGCACAGTGCGCCCACAATGTTCACTCAGCGAGTCAACCTACTTTAATAATGGAGCCTGTGTTGATAAGCATCCAAAAAACAAGACTCAATGTTTGTTTGTGATATAGGGGGGGGGGGGGGTGGTGCAGTGGTTAAAGCTGCCTGCTTAGAACGTCGGAGATCGCGGGTTCGTCCCCCGCTCTGGCATACAGATTTCAAAAAATTAAAATGCATCTTCCCTGCTCACTCCTAAAGATTAAATATTGTGGAGAGCCTCCGTGACCGAGAGGTAGCGTGCTCGGCTTCAGACCGCCAGGGTTCAAATTCCAAATCCTGTGTATGTAGGATAATGTCATCTCATTTATCTCACCATCTTCAGGATGCTCTCCTGGCCCTGTTTAGCCTATGTGTGCACAAAGGTGGCCTGAAACCCCATTCATTTCATTCAGCCCTTTCAGTGCGGGGACCGTCTTTATACGTCAGAATCTGACGTCTATCTGACGTATAAAAACGGTCCCAGCACTGAAAGAAATAAAATATTTATAATGACCGTAGACCCATAACATAGGTAGACCCATAACATAGGTATTAAATGCAACAGAAAGAGCTAACTAAGGCATTTATGATGATTTCAAATTGATAATAACCCTTTGGACCCCATGGTTAATATACAATTAATTCAGCGCTTTAAGGGTTAATATTTGCGATATTGCCCCCACTATAATAGATTGGATTCAGCGTGGGCCTAATCAACGGGATTTCTGGGAAGAAAATCATTGTGTAACTTTTGAGGTCAGACGTAGCCAACATTAGGCCTACTCTTGTTTACTTGGAATGGAGAACACGCACAGTCTACGGTGAGGTCGATATTATGACGTATAGCCATCCAGTGGTCATGGATCAATGGCTGTGTACTCTCACTGTCACGAGTATCACTGGATGTGTCATCACACGTACGGCTAGACACATACACAAGTACCGGAGAACAGAAAACACGAGGCACTGCTGGTTTAATGTCGGGCCAACGTCGTAGACGGTGGCCCAACATTAGACCAGCATTCATGTTCAGCGTCTCGTGTATGCTGAGTTGACATGATGGAGCAAGCTAATAAAGCAAACAGGAGGCGCTGAGTCTGCAGTGGTCCTGATATGTACCAGAACTTATAGCAGTATAGGGCCTACATAGATCTATATCCTCAACGTGGCTAAAACAGAACTTTTTTTTATATGGATCTATACCCTTAACGTGGATAAAACAGAACCTAACTGATACCAGAATATATGGATTTATGTCATCAACGTGTCTGAAACCGAACCTAAACCAGAATACATGGATCTAAATCATTAACGTGGCTGAAACAAAACGTGAAACTGTCACTAGCGCTACCATATCTATGCCTGGGCTACAGGCGACACAGTCTTTGGCAAAGATACTACCAGACTTTGACTTGTGGGCATGAGCAATATTGGTCCAATGCTGGGACAGCGTCGCAGACTGTGGACCAACATTTAATTGACATCGGATAGAGGTCTCGTGTTTGCAGGGGATGTAGAATCTGCGAGTTTTGTGCTCTGATAAGGAGATATTGCTCAAAATAGTACATGAGCTTCATGATTTTCGGTGACTCCCTTTGATTGTCATTCTAATAAAATGAAGGTCTACGTGCCTTTTTGTTGTCATTCTAATAAAACGTGCTTGTAGGCTGTAAGTATAATTAAACGGCAATAATGTAGATTCCTTATTCTACCTACCAGGACGTATGATCTACTTAGATCAGGCAACAATCGTGTTGTTTGCTCAAGTCAAGGTCTGCTAACACACGTGTATCACACGCTCCTATGTAATATCAGGCAAATGACAGTAACTGTTCACGTTTAAAATGACCGGATACAGCTGTTAGGTTTGCCTCAGCCACATACTCAGACCTCTGTACGGTGCTTCAGCATTGACGTCAGTCAGGTTAATATTAAGGATATATCATAATATCATCATACGCGGTTCTAGAGAGACGCAATCTTGACAATAACAGTCGAGTTGACCATGTTAGGTTTCCTGGATCGTCAGTTACTATGAACATACAATTTTTATTATTGTAATTAATATTGAGCTCGGGTTTGTATTGTTCACAAAATGCGCATGCGCTTATGCGGCAACTCAGGGAGTCATGTATGTTTAACAGAGCTGGTTCTGTGACGAACGCAAGCCATTACGCCTTTCAGTGCGGGGATCCTCTCTAGACGTCAGAATCTGCCGTCTGTAGACGTCATATTCTGACGTCTACAGACGATCTCCGCACTGAAAGAAATTAAATATGTATAATGGCCGTAGACCTATGACATAGGTATTCAAATGAATCAGACTCAGATATAAGACATTTATGACGATTTCAAGTTGCGAAAAAAAAACTTTTCCAAGGTTTTTGCAAAATAATTCAGCGTTGTTATAGTTGAGGACATTCCGATGAGCTTTCATTTTTTGATATATCCAAATGCAAAGTCAATGAATGGTAATCCTTAAATTTAAGAAAGTCGATAAGGGCCGACCGTGATTGCGACCATGATTGACTTTAATATCTGTAATATACATGGCAAACTGTGCTGGTAGGTGTACTATTACTGTAAAACAGATTGTGATAGTTCAGGGAAGGATGCACCCTAAAAATCTATCACGTGGGCAGGGCGGGGATTATGGTGGCCGGCTAGCCTCTTGTTTGATATATCAAAACGAAAAGTTAAAGAATGTTAATACGTAAATCGCTAAGTTATAGAATTACAATTTATACCCACTTGAAGTTATGCCTCGCTACCGCGATCTTCAAGTGGGTAAAAATTAATTACATATATACAATTTAAATGAAAATATATGTCAATATCACACATTTAATGATCAAGTGTCTCCTCTGAAGGACAAACAATAAGCAGCTATAGACGTAATTAGTCGCTTAACCCTTAAAGCGTTATGCATTATGAACCATTATCATGATGATTTTATATTATAATAATGTTTGTCAATACGTCGTTGCATGCTGGCCTACTGTTGGTGCACCGTCTACGACGTTGGTTCAAAAGTAGGCCAACACCAGGCCAATCACTCATTTTTACTGAGGTTTGCTTCTGTTCAGGTTTCCTGGGGCTTGCTAACCTATAAGTGCTGTCGGCCACTGATACCAGGTTACCATGGGGAACTGTGCCTCAAGCAAAACTAGTACCAAGTACAGGATAGAGCGACAACGTCTACAAGGTCATATCGAACAGCGTACCCCTCTACCTCACAGTCTCATGGTTTGTACCCCTCTACCTCAGAGCCTCATGGTTTGTACCCCTCTACCTCACAGTCTGATGGTGCGTCAGCTACCTCTTGTGTACCTCTTCCCAGCAATCACATAACATTTTATAACATTTCTACAATGTTTGACCAACGTCGAAGGCGTTGGTCCAACATTGTACTATCGTTGTAAAATGCTTTGTGTTTTCTTGGGTGTGTACCTTTTACCATTGTAAAGATTGCAAACATGTTTTATCCTTTCTTGAATGAAGGGAACTATAATTCACTATATAGCTTGATAGCTTGAAAAATGTGTAAGAAAAACTTTGCTTGTATTAATTATGGAATTTAGAGTGTTTTATTTTCAAATAGTCTGTTAGAGAAAAACAAGTGATACTAGTATCTACACCAAGCGACATCTGGTGAGATCTACACGAAGCGACACCTGGTAAATAATTAAACATATATCACTTGGTCTGTAACTCATATAACACTAGGCATTCTGAGTATTCCGCTAGGCTGACAAGCCTGGCCAGAGGTACTGACAAGCACATGTCACCGGAAGTGGGTATTGGAAACATATTGATAATTATCATTTTAAATTATCAATTTCATAATGGGCACGCCAAATGTGTTGTCTTAGTTACTAATTGTTTGATATTTACAAGGGGTGAACGTTACATAGGCCCTAAAGAGGGAATTTTGTTACAGTTATTTGTGTACATCATTTTATAGACAGTGATTGGGGAGGGCAGAGTAGGTGTACCATATGATACACATACAGCAGAGTGGACTACCCCTTTACGTTTTTGTGTTTCCAGAAAGCAGATATTGTGAACAGCTTTGACAGCTGTGGTAATCCCGCACTGCACGTGGCGTGTGAGAATAATGACGTCAGGATGACCCAGTTACTGATCAGAGTGGGAGCGAAACAAAGCCTGCTGAATTACGACGGTAAGCTAGAGACTAGAGATAGCAAAGCATACTGAATGACGATGGTAAACTAGAGACTAGAGATAGCAAAACATACTGAATGACGATGGTAAACTAGAGACTAGAGATAGCAAAACATACTGAATGACGATGGTAAATTAGAGACTAGAGATAGCAAAATATACTCAATCACGATGGTAAACTAGAGACTAGAGATAGCAAAACATACTGAATGACGATGGTAAATTAGAGACTAGAGAAAGCAAAACATACTGAATGACGTGGTAAGCTAGAGACTAGAGATAGCAAAATATACTGAATGACGATGGTAAACTAGTGGGAGGGAAACAAAGCATACTCAATTACGATGGTAAGCTAGAGACTAGAGATAGCAAAACATACTGAATGACGATGGTAAGCTAGAGACTAGAGATAGCAAAACATACTGAATGACGATGGTAAGCTAGAGACTAGATATAGCAAAACATACTGAATGACGATGATAAACTAGAGACTAGAGATAGCAAAACATACTGAATGACGATGGTAAACTAGAGACTAGAGATAGCAAAACATTCTGAATGACGATGGAAAACTAGAGACTAGAGCTAGCAAAACATACTGAATGACGATGGTAAACTAGAGACCAGAGATAGCAAAACATACTGAATAACGATGGTAAGCTAGAGACTAGAAATAGCAAAACATACTGAATGACGATGGTAAACTAGTGGGAGAGAAATAAAGCATACTCAATTACGATGGTAAGCTAGAGACTAGAGATAGCAAAACATACTGAATGACGATGGTAAGCTAGAGACTAGAGATAGCAAAACATACTGAATGACGATGATAAACTAGAGACTAGAGATAGCAAAACATACTGAATGACGATGGAAAACTAGAGACTAGAGATAGCAAACCATACTGAATGACGATGTTAAACTAGTGGGAGGGAAACAAAGCATACTCAATTACGTTGGTAAGCTAGAGACTAGAGATAGCAAAACATATTGAATGACGATGATAAACTAGAGACTAGAGATAGCAATCCATACTGAATGACGATGATAAACTGGAGACTAGAGATAGAAAACCATACTGAATGACGATGGTAAATTAGAGACTAGAGATAGCAAAACATTCTGAATGGCGATGAAAAACTAGAGACTAGAGATAGCAAACCATACTTAATGACGATGTTAAACTAGTGGGAGGGAAACAAAGCATACTCAATTACGTTGGTGAGCTGGAGACTAGAGATAGCAAAACATACTGAATGACGATGGTAAGCTAGAGACTAGAGATAGCAAAACATACTGAATGACGATGGTAAACTAGAGACTAGAGATAGAAAAACATACTGAATGACGATGGTAAATTAGAGACTAGAGATAGCAAAACATTCTGAATGACGATGGTAAGCTAGAGACTAGATATAGCAAAACATACTGAATGACGATGATAAACTAGAGACTAGAGATAGCAAAACATACTGAATGACGATGATAAACTGGAGACTAGAGATAGAAAAACATACTGAATGACGATGGTAAATTAGAGACTAGAGATAGCAAAACATGCTGAAAGGCGATGGTAAACTAGAGACTAGAGATAGCAAAACATACTGAATGACGATGGTAAGCTAGAGACTAGATATAGCAAAACATACTGAATGACGATGATAAACTAGAGACTAGAGATAGAAAAACATACTGAACGGCGATGGAAAACTAGAGACTAGAGATAGCAAAACATACTGAATGACGATGGTAAACTAGAGACTAGAGATAGAAAAACATACTGAATGACGATGGTAAGCTAGAGACTAGACATAGCAAAACATACTGAATGACGATGATAAACTGGAGACTAGAGATAGCAAAACATACTGAATGACGATGGTAAGCTAGAGACTAGAGATAGCAAAACATACTGAATGACGATGATAAACTAGAGACTAGAGATAGAAAAACATACTGAATGACGATGTTAAACTAGTGGGAGGGAAACAAAGCATACTGAATGACGTGGTAAGCTAGAGACTAGAGATAGCAAAACATTCTGAATGGCGATGAAAAACTAGAGACTAGAGATAGAAAAACATACTGAATGACGATGGTAAACTAGAGACTAGAGATAGCAAAACATACTGAATGACGATGGTAAACTACAGATACACGAGACATTAAGCCATTGTTGGTTCAATGTTGACCCAGCGTCGTAGACATCACATACCATTGTATATGCTGGAGATGCTCTGAATATTACCTTATTTGTTTTAATATGTCGATCCCTTAGCGTGAGTCCGGGATTGCTCCAATATGCTATAAATAGATTCCGTCATCCCAGCGTGCGGCAGGTCGGACAAACTTTACTCACTGGCCCGTCGATCCACGCTAGAAACGCTAAACACTACACCTATCTTGACACACATAACCCATAATATTGTTAGTTTTACACTTTCTATCAAATTTTATAACATAATCTGAATAAACTATAATCCTGGATATGGTTTGCACCAAACATTGCTCCTATGGAACGTGTAATAGCGATTCACTCTACGCACATGTATAAAGATCACATGAGGGGAATAGGCCTAGGCCTATATACTTTCTGCTATTAGTGGGAGATATTCTTTAGACGTATCTAAGAAAGATGGTTCGCAAATATATTTTTTACACCGGGCTGACATTTTGTCAGCTCCTGGTACCTTTCAGATTTTTAGAATCTGCCGTTGATAATCTGATTTACTGGGGGGGGGGGGAGAAAACATGTTAGGCCACGTTAAAGACACCCCTACAAAGAGACGTGGTCCTATGCGTATAATGACACAGAATGAGCTGATATTAACATTAATTAATCTCAGACTCGGGTTTTTACACAGCAATTTGCCTATATGCTCGAGATCAGTGAAATCTAGATTGTTTCAGTTGTCATCACCTGGATCAGATTAAGGCATGTACAATTTCAACGAATGCATCGCGTGAAAATAGGGGCGTAGTTATTCAATCTGGACTATTAGATAAATTACACATGGGTGATCTGGTTCTGGCCGATAGAGGCTTTATTATTAAGGATTTGCTAAATAAAAAGCGAGCAGATCTAATCATTCCCCCATTTCTTAGTGGGAGGAGCAGACTGACATCACAGGAAGAAATGGAGACTAAAATAAATGCTAATGCACATAGGCCTATTCATGTTGAGCGCGCCATAGAAAGACTTAAAAATAATACACATTACTTAGTAAAACTATCGCACTGTCACTCAGTCCTATTTTTCATATATATATGTTTTATGTATGCGGTACAATTTATTATTATTAAGAACATTCCGAGATAAAATGCGATGGTCTACAGTCATATATGATCATATATCAGATGGTCTCTAGTCAAGTGACTAAAATTAGACAAAGATATATGTGAACTTCGGTGTTTATTGGACCAGTAACATAATATGACAAAACGGTTCACCCTATACCATGTTGAAAACATGTATAATAACCACAGCCATCCGATTATAAAAATAGTAAATACAAAACGTTCAATTGACTGCGTCTTTACTGACCAATAATAAAAGAAATAATTCCATTTTGTCACATATTGTATATATTGTTTTCATTTTTTCCTGCGGTGTTATATGTAAATATATTATGTATATATATGTTTGTGTGTTACAGTCGGTATGATAAAATGTCCAGTGATATTAAATTGCGTTCAGGTTGTCAAACAACTGATCATATATCGCCAAGATCCAGTGCCACAAGGTCATGAGGTAACCTCATTCCAAAATACTATGGTATATACACATCTTGGTAGAAGGTTAAAAGTTTTTTTCTACTCGAACGTTTGAAAGACGCGCGTATTACGAATGGTGACCCCCCCCCCCCCCAGAAGTCCGCACAATAAAATCGCACCCCCCCCCCCCTCAATTCAGTTACTGCCATCTGCATTGACAATAATGGGCGAATGGTTTTTTCGATGATAGGACTCTATTATCTTCTTTCAAACAGTCTGTATTTCTTAAACATTTGATTTCGAACTATCCCAGTGACATTTCTGATGGCAAAGACGTATCCAGCGAGATTTTATCTCAGAAACATATAGGTTTATATAATGGTAAACAGTCACGCTGACAGTCGGGCGAACCCTGCTGCTAGTCCATGATGTTAGGGTTCAATGTGCTCTGTATTGTGTAGTTTCCCGCCAAAAAATTGTCAACTAACTTTGTCTTCTCAGCTAATCAATTGAGTAATCTGGTGTGTCTAATACAAATACCGATCTCAACTGATCAACTGAGTAAGTTGTGTCAAGGTACCGATCTGAGCTAATCAATTGAGTAATCTGATGTGCCAACTACCAATCCCACCAAATCAATTGAGTATCTGATGTGTCAAATGCCAATCTGAGAAAATAAATTGAATAATCTGGGGTAAAATCTCCCCCTGAGTTAATCAATTGAGTATTCTGGTGTGTCAAATAACTATCTTTTGGCAATTCTTATCGATGCTTCTTAGGCAATTTAATTTTCGAAAGCGGTGATCACTGCCCCTCGTCTGTATCAGTCACTGAATCATGTAGCCCTCTTTATTTTTTAGGAGAGACCCCCTTGATGATAGCCTCAAAGCTGGGTTACCTAGATGTGGTCAACGCCCTGCTACAAGACAAAGACAATGACGCTGTCAATGCCACATCAACAGGTGGGAAATAAGCACTAAATATCATAATATTATAATAAATATTATAATATAATACAACGTATTTCAACTTTAACCCATGTCCTGCTGATCATTTTTTAATCTGTTTTATTAGTCGACCAAATCACTGTTATTTAAATTATAATGTGTGTCTAAACATCAAGATTTGAAAATATGTGTTCTCAAATTAAACAAATATGAGTTTCAGTCACTTGAAGTTGTGGGTCACGATAGCGAGACACAACTTCAAGTGGGTGAAAATTTAAATAAATCAACTCAGCAGGATAAGAGTTATCCTGCTAAGTTACCTTATTCAACTTGTCACCCATTTGAAGTTATGTCTCGCTACCGCGACCGACAAATACATGTGGATGGAAATCACTCATATTTGGTAAATTTTTTACCAAACATTTGCGCTTGCATTTAATTCCCACATTTACTGCTATTAACGATGAAGGTTATGCTGCTCTCTGACCTGATATATGTAGGTATTATTGATGCATGTTGTGCTGTCAGACCTGTTATTACCTGTATTATAACAGGTGGATACACAGCGCTTCATTTCGCCAGCTCGGAGGGATATGGTGAGATTGTACATGCACTGATTGACACAGGTTTTACTGATATATTAACAGGTGGATACACAGCGCTTCATTTCGCCAGTTCAGAGGGATATGGTGAGATTGTACATGCACTGATTGACACAGGTTTTACTGATATATTAACAGGTGGATACACAGCGCTTCATTTCGTCAGCTCGGAGGGATATGGTGAGATTGTACATACACTGATTGACACAGGTTTTGCTGATATATTAACAGGTGGATACACAGCGCTTCATTTCGCGAGTTCAGAGGGATATGGTGAGATTGTACATGCATTGATTGACACAGGTTTTGCTGATATATTAACAGGTGGATACACAGCGCTTCATTTCGCGAGTTCAGAGGGATATGGTGAGATTGTACATGCATTGATTGACACAGGTTTTACTGATATATTAACAGGAGGATACACAGCGCTTCATTTCGTCAGCTCGGAGGGATATGGTGAGATTGTACATACACTGATTGACACAGGTTTTACTGATATATTAACAGGTGGATACACAGCGCTTCATTTCGCCAGCTCGGAAGGATATGGTGAGATTGTACATGCATTGATTGACACAGGTTTTGCTGATATATATGGTATTTATATCATATACTGGTATTATATTTTTTTTTTTTTTTTTTTTTTTTTTTTTTTTTTTTTTTTACATAATTAGTTAAGGAACCATTGCATGGGTTCCACCAACTTGTCCATTACTTACCTTAGACTGAAATATGTGACCATTGATTTGTGGTTAGGGTATGGCTATATCTCGAAAACCACGGCTTATCTCATACCCCTGATGAAGGAAGATAGGCATTTCAGGAATTGAAATTTAGGTTCAACCTATTTGCGTATTTTGTTATACAGTAATAATTATTTTTCATGGTACTTCCAATTTATAAACTTTGGGAGAACTCTGCTGAATAATTTTCTTTTTATGGCTTCAAATTGTTCAGTGTTCATATATCGTCCAACATGAGACCGACTGCCTACAGTTTTTTGTGGAATTTGGAAACTTCAAAAATATAGAGTGCAGACTATTCCCATATATCGAATTTAATTCCAATAACTTTAGTATTCTTTTAAATTTATCTCTATAATCCCCCATATCCGTTAAATTGTATCCACCATTTACCATAACCTTATATGTCATTTCTATATTTACATATTGATATTTTATTTAGTACAGTCCTCGAGTGATGTTTCTAATGACTGTTGTTAAACTTTTTAACAAAATGACTTTATAATATCTACGTAACGTTGGTGGTCTGACCTACTTCGTTAGTGTCGGCATCTTAATGTCTGTAGTCTGGCCTTTGCTACTGAATCTAGACCTTATACACGGGAAACTTTGTGTTTTCAATATAATACTATGATACTTTCAAAGCTGGTGAGCTGAGGGCTAGATGATGTATGCATACAGTGCAGGGCGGCAACCCACTGTCAAACGTTAGACTGATATCTCCTTTTAATAGTATTTTAGAATAACATTTATGTTGTTCTTTCAAATTCCTGATTTATTAGCCGTCATTCGGGATATAATCTTGAGTATATAAGTTGCTAAATTAAATATGTTTTGTCTAGTTGCAAACTGCAGTATGTTCATATTAATTAAATTATTTACTGTTGTAGAACCACTACCTACTTATACATTTGAAAGATATATCATTTCACTAATTTATTTTATTATTTTTTTAACTCTGTTTTTTTATGACTACCACTTAGGTAGGCCTACCATCTTTAATTGCGAAGTCCAAATTTAATTTTGGGTGTATGTGGAGTCGTTTCTCCATAAATAAAAAAATATTTTAAAGAGGTAGGGCTGATCATATGCTTTAGTTCCTTTAGAACGGGAGGGTTGACCTGTAACATCCAGAAGGGTTTAGCCTTTTGTATGCTTCGTGGTCGTGTGTCTGTGGTACCTTTGGAACATATAGTTTGGCCTTTATATTGTTAAGGTTCTGGCCTTTTACCTGCATCTTTTTTTATGTGTTTTGTGGTTTTTTTGAGAAGGAAAGCAGGGTTCTGGTATGCAGATTGGTTATTAGTCTACTTAGTGTCATTTACAATTTTTTCAGTTCTTTTACTGCACCTCGAGACTATGCGTACTACTACTGTAGTCTAGACTAACCTTCCTGTACCTTTATTTATTTATTTTTTTTCCCATCACTGCAAGGTCCTACTTTGTGTTGGATCATTTGGTACTCTGTTCCCTGTTGTGCAGACTGGTTTTATCTTTCGGTTGCTTGTCCCAGCTGGTGCTAGTAGTAGGCCAATATTTTTTTAGGTTTTTTAAGTGTGTGTAGTGCAATAGGCCCTTGTGGCTGGCTATTCCGTTACTTACTAAATGACGGGTATTTATATCATATACTGGTATTATATTTTTTTTTTTTTTTTTTTTTTTTTTTTTTTTTTTTTTTTTTTTTTTTTTTTTTTTTACATAATTAGTTAAGGAACCATTGCATGGGTTCCACCAACTTGTCCATTACTTACCTTAGACTGAAATATGTGACCATTGATTTGTGGTTAGG
Organism: Flabesymbios commensalis; assembly: GCA_964017125.1. Taxonomy (NCBI): domain Eukaryota; kingdom Metazoa; phylum Annelida; class Polychaeta; order Terebellida; family Flabelligeridae; genus Flabesymbios; species Flabesymbios commensalis. The sequence goes on from OZ024914.1 coordinate 1,157,935, forward strand.
GTATGGCTATATCTCGAAAACCACGGCTTATCTCATACCCCTGATGAAGGAAGATAGGCATTTCAGGAATTGAAATTTAGGTTCAACCTATTTGCGTATTTTGTTATACAGTAATAATTATTTTTCATGGTACTTCCAATTTATAAACTTTGGGAGAACTCTGCTGAATAATTTTCTTTTTATGGCTTCAAATTGTTCAGTGTTCATATATCGTCCAACATGAGACCGACTGCCTACAGTTTTTTGTGGAATTTGGAAACTTCAAAAATATAGAGTGCAGACTATTCCCATATATCGAATTTAATTCCAATAACTTTAGTATTCTTTTAAATTTATCTCTATAATCCCCCATATCCGTTAAATTGTATCCACCATTTACCATAACCTTATATGTCATTTCTATATTTACATATTGATATTTTATTTAGTACAGTCCTCGAGTGATGTTTCTAATGACTGTTGTTAAACTTTTTAACAAAATGACTTTATAATATCTACGTAACGTTGGTGGTCTGACCTACTTCGTTAGTGTCGGCATCTTAATGTCTGTAGTCTGGCCTTTGCTACTGAATCTAGACCTTATACACGGGAAACTTTGTGTTTTCAATATAATACTATGATACTTTCAAAGCTGGTGAGCTGAGGGCTAGATGATGTATGCATACAGTGCAGGGCGGCAACCCACTGTCAAACGTTAGACTGATATCTCCTTTTAATAGTATTTTAGAATAACATTTATGTTGTTCTTTCAAATTCCTGATTTATTAGCCGTCATTCGGGATATAATCTTGAGTATATAAGTTGCTAAATTAAATATGTTTTGTCTAGTTGCAAACTGCAGTATGTTCATATTAATTAAATTATTTACTGTTGTAGAACCACTACCTACTTATACATTTGAAAGATATATCATTTCACTAATTTATTTTATTATTTTTTTAACTCTGTTTTTTTATGACTACCACTTAGGTAGGCCTACCATCTTTAATTGCGAAGTCCAAATTTAATTTTGGGTGTATGTGGAGTCGTTTCTCCATAAATAAAAAAATATTTTAAAGAGGTAGGGCTGATCATATGCTTTAGTTCCTTTAGAACGGGAGGGTTGACCTGTAACATCCAGAAGGGTTTAGCCTTTTGTATGCTTCGTGGTCGTGTGTCTGTGGTACCTTTGGAACATATAGTTTGGCCTTTATATTATTAAGGTTCTGGCCTTTTACCTGCATCTTTTTTTATGTGTTTTGTGGTTTTTTTGAGAAGGAAAGCAGGGTTCTGGTATGCAGATTGGTTATTAGTCTACTTAGTGTCATTTACAATTTTTTCAGTTCTTTTACTGCACCTCGAGACTATGCGTACTACTACTGTAGTCTAGACTAACCTTCCTGTACCTTTATTTATTTATTTTTTTTCCCATCACTGCAAGGTCCTACTTTGTGTTGGATCATTTGGTACTCTGTTCCCTGTTGTGCAGACTGGTTTTATCTTTCGGTTGCTTGTCCCAGCTGGTGCTAGTAGTAGGCCAATATTTTTTTAGGTTTTTTAAGTGTGTGTAGTGCAATAGGCCCTTGTGGCTGGCTATTCCGTTACTTACTAAATGACGGGTATTTATATCATATACTGGTATTATATTTTTTTTTTTTTTTTTTTTTTTTTTTTTTTTTTTTTTTTTTTTTTTTTTTACATAATTAGTTAAGGAACCATTGCATGGGTTCCACCAACTTGTCCATTACTTACCTTAGACTGAAATATGTGACCATTGATTTGTGGTTAGGGTATGGCTATATCTCGAAAACCACGGCTTATCTCATACCCCTGATGAAGGAAGATAGGCATTTCAGGAATTGAAATTTAGGTTCAACCTATTTGCGTATTTTGTTATACAGTAATAATTATTTTTCATGGTACTTCCAATTTATAAACTTTGGGAGAACTCTGCTGAATAATTTTCTTTTTATGGCTTCAAATTGTTCAGTGTTCATATATCGTCCAACATGAGACCGACTGCCTACAGTTTTTTGTGGAATTTGGAAACTTCAAAAATATAGAGTGCAGACTATTCCCATATATCGAATTTAATTCCAATAACTTTAGTATTCTTTTAAATTTATCTCTATAATCCCCCATATCCGTTAAATTGTATCCACCATTTACCATAACCTTATATGTCATTTCTATATTTACATATTGATATTTTATTTAGTACAGTCCTCGAGTGATGTTTCTAATGACTGTTGTTAAACTTTTTAACAAAATGACTTTATAATATCTACGTAACGTTGGTGGTCTGACCTACTTCGTTAGTGTCGGCATCTTAATGTCTGTAGTCTGGCCTTTGCTACTGAATCTAGACCTTATACACGGGAAACTTTGTGTTTTCAATATAATACTATGATACTTTCAAAGCTGGTGAGCTGAGGGCTAGATGATGTATGCATACAGTGCAGGGCGGCAACCCACTGTCAAACGTTAGACTGATATCTCCTTTTAATAGTATTTTAGAATAACATTTATGTTGTTCTTTCAAATTCCTGATTTATTAGCCGTCATTCGGGATATAATCTTGAGTATATAAGTTGCTAAATTAAATATGTTTTGTCTAGTTGCAAACTGCAGTATGTTCATATTAATTAAATTATTTACTGTTGTAGAACCACTACCTACTTATACATTTGAAAGATATATCATTTCACTAATTTATTTTATTATTTTTTTAACTCTGTTTTTTTATGACTACCACTTAGGTAGGCCTACCATCTTTAATTGCGAAGTCCAAATTTAATTTTGGGTGTATGTGGAGTCGTTTCTCCATAAATAAAAAAATATTTTAAAGAGGTAGGGCTGATCATATGCTTTAGTTCCTTTAGAACGGGAGGGTTGACCTGTAACATCCAGAAGGGTTTAGCCTTTTGTATGCTTCGTGGTCGTGTGTCTGTGGTACCTTTGGAACATATAGTTTGGCCTTTATATTGTTAAGGTTCTGGCCTTTTACCTGCATCTTTTTTTATGTGTTTTGTGGTTTTTTTGAGAAGGAAAGCAGGGTTCTGGTATGCAGATTGGTTATTAGTCTACTTAGTGTCATTTACAATTTTTTCAGTTCTTTTACTGCACCTCGAGACTATGCGTACTACTACTGTAGTCTAGACTAACCTTCCTGTACCTTTATTTATTTATTTTTTTTCCCATCACTGCAAGGTCCTACTTTGTGTTGGATCATTTGGTACTCTGTTCCCTGTTGTGCAGACTGGTTTTATCTTTCGGTTGCTTGTCCCAGCTGGTGCTAGTAGTAGGCCAATATTTTTTTAGGTTTTTTAAGTGTGTGTAGTGCAATAGGCCCTTGTGGCTGGCTATTCCGTTACTTACTAAATGACGGGTATTTATATCATATACTGGTATTATATTTTTTTTTTTTTTTTTTTTTTTTTTTTTTTTTTTACATAATTAGTTAAGGAACCATTGCATGGGTTCCACCAACTTGTCCATTACTTACCTTAGACTGAAATATGTGACCATTGATTTGTGGTTAGGGTATGGCTATATCTCGAAAACCACGGCTTATCTCATACCCCTGATGAAGGAAGATAGGCATTTCAGGAATTGAAATTTAGGTTCAACCTATTTGCGTATTTTGTTATACAGTAATAATTATTTTTCATGGTACTTCCAATTTATAAACTTTGGGAGAACTCTGCTGAATAATTTTCTTTTTATGGCTTCAAATTGTTCAGTGTTCATATATCGTCCAACATGAGACCGACTGCCTACAGTTTTTTGTGGAATTTGGAAACTTCAAAAATATAGAGTGCAGACTATTCCCATATATCGAATTTAATTCCAATAACTTTAGTATTCTTTTAAATTTATCTCTATAATCCCCCATATCCGTTAAATTGTATCCACCATTTACCATAACCTTATATGTCATTTCTATATTTACATATTGATATTTTATTTAGTACAGTCCTCGAGTGATGTTTCTAATGACTGTTGTTAAACTTTTTAACAAAATGACTTTATAATATCTACGTAACGTTGGTGGTCTGACCTACTTCGTTAGTGTCGGCATCTTAATGTCTGTAGTCTGGCCTTTGCTACTGAATCTAGACCTTATACACGGGAAACTTTGTGTTTTCAATATAATACTATGATACTTTCAAAGCTGGTGAGCTGAGGGCTAGATGATGTATGCATACAGTGCAGGGCGGCAACCCACTGTCAAACGTTAGACTGATATCTCCTTTTAATAGTATTTTAGAATAACATTTATGTTGTTCTTTCAAATTCCTGATTTATTAGCCGTCATTCGGGATATAATCTTGAGTATATAAGTTGCTAAATTAAATATGTTTTGTCTAGTTGCAAACTGCAGTATGTTCATATTAATTAAATTATTTACTGTTGTAGAACCACTACCTACTTATACATTTGAAAGATATATCATTTCACTAATTTATTTTATTATTTTTTTAACTCTGTTTTTTTATGACTACCACTTAGGTAGGCCTACCATCTTTAATTGCGAAGTCCAAATTTAATTTTGGGTGTATGTGGAGTCGTTTCTCCATAAATAAAAAAATATTTTAAAGAGGTAGGGCTGATCATATGCTTTAGTTCCTTTAGAACGGGAGGGTTGACCTGTAACATCCAGAAGGGTTTAGCCTTTTGTATGCTTCGTGGTCGTGTGTCTGTGGTACCTTTGGAACATATAGTTTGGCCTTTATATTGTTAAGGTTCTGGCCTTTTACCTGCATCTTTTTTTATGTGTTTTGTGGTTTTTTTGAGAAGGAAAGCAGGGTTCTGGTATGCAGATTGGTTATTAGTCTACTTAGTGTCATTTACAATTTTTTCAGTTCTTTTACTGCACCTCGAGACTATGCGTACTACTACTGTAGTCTAGACTAACCTTCCTGTACCTTTATTTATTTATTTTTTTTCCCATCACTGCAAGGTCCTACTTTGTGTTGGATCATTTGGTACTCTGTTCCCTGTTGTGCAGACTGGTTTTATCTTTCGGTTGCTTGTCCCAGCTGGTGCTAGTAGTAGGCCAATATTTTTTTAGGTTTTTTAAGTGTGTGTAGTGCAATAGGCCCTTGTGGCTGGCTATTCCGTTACTTACTAAATGACGGGTATTTATATCATATACTGGTATTATATTTTTTTTTTTTTTTTTTTTTTTTTTTTTTTTTTTTTTTTTTTTTTTTACATAATTAGTTAAGGAACCATTGCATGGGTTCCACCAACTTGTCCATTACTTACCTTAGACTGAAATATGTGACCATTGATTTGTGGTTAGGGTATGGCTATATCTCGAAAACCACGGCTTATCTCATACCCCTGATGAAGGAAGATAGGCATTTCAGGAATTGAAATTTAGGTTCAACCTATTTGCGTATTTTGTTATACAGTAATAATTATTTTTCATGGTACTTCCAATTTATAAACTTTGGGAGAACTCTGCTGAATAATTTTCTTTTTATGGCTTCAAATTGTTCAGTGTTCATATATCGTCCAACATGAGACCGACTGCCTACAGTTTTTTGTGGAATTTGGAAACTTCAAAAATATAGAGTGCAGACTATTCCCATATATCGAATTTAATTCCAATAACTTTAGTATTCTTTTAAATTTATCTCTATAATCCCCCATATCCGTTAAATTGTATCCACCATTTACCATAACCTTATATGTCATTTCTATATTTACATATTGATATTTTATTTAGTACAGTCCTCGAGTGATGTTTCTAATGACTGTTGTTAAACTTTTTAACAAAATGACTTTATAATATCTACGTAACGTTGGTGGTCTGACCTACTTCGTTAGTGTCGGCATCTTAATGTCTGTAGTCTGGCCTTTGCTACTGAATCTAGACCTTATACACGGGAAACTTTGTGTTTTCAATATAATACTATGATACTTTCAAAGCTGGTGAGCTGAGGGCTAGATGATGTATGCATACTGTGCAGGGCGGCAACCCACTGTCAAACGTTAGACTGATATCTCCTTTTAATAGTATTTTAGAATAACATTTATGTTGTTCTTTCAAATTCCTGATTTATTAGCCGTCATTCGGGATATAATCTTGAGTATATAAGTTGCTAAATTAAATATGTTTTGTCTAGTTGCAAACTGCAGTATGTTCATATTAATTAAATTATTTACTGTTGTAGAACCACTACCTACTTATACATTTGAAAGATATATCATTTCACTAATTTATTTTATTATTTTTTTAACTCTGTTTTTTTATGACTACCACTTAGGTAGGCCTACCATCTTTAATTGCGAAGTCCAAATTTAATTTTGGGTGTATGTGGAGTCGTTTCTCCATAAATAAAAAAATATTTTAAAGAGGTAGGGCTGATCATATGCTTTAGTTCCTTTAGAACGGGAGGGTTGACCTGTAACATCCAGAAGGGTTTAGCCTTTTGTATGCTTCGTGGTCGTGTGTCTGTGGTACCTTTGGAACATATAGTTTGGCCTTTATATTGTTAAGGTTCTGGCCTTTTACCTGCATCTTTTTTTATGTGTTTTGTGGTTTTTTTGAGAAGGAAAGCAGGGTTCTGGTATGCAGATTGGTTATTAGTCTACTTAGTGTCATTTACAATTTTTTCAGTTCTTTTACTGCACCTCGAGACTATGCGTACTACTACTGTAGTCTAGACTAACCTTCCTGTACCTTTATTTATTTATTTTTTTTCCCATCACTGCAAGGTCCTACTTTGTGTTGGATCATTTGGTACTCTGTTCCCTGTTGTGCAGACTGGTTTTATCTTTCGGTTGCTTGTCCCAGCTGGTGCTAGTAGTAGGCCAATATTTTTTTAGGTTTTTTAAGTGTGTGTAGTGCAATAGGCCCTTGTGGCTGGCTATTCCGTTACTTACTAAATGACGGGTATTTATATCATATACTGGTATTATATTTTTTTTTTTTTTTTTTTTTTTTTTTTTTTTTTTTTTTTTTTTTTTTTTTTACATAATTAGTTAAGGAACCATTGCATGGGTTCCACCAACTTGTCCATTACTTACCTTAGACTGAAATATGTGACCATTGATTTGTGGTTAGGGTATGGCTATATCTCGAAAACCACGGCTTATCTCATACCCCTGATGAAGGAAGATAGGCATTTCAGGAATTGAAATTTAGGTTCAACCTATTTGCGTATTTTGTTATACAGTAATAATTATTTTTCATGGTACTTCCAATTTATAAACTTTGGGAGAACTCTGCTGAATAATTTTCTTTTTATGGCTTCAAATTGTTCAGTGTTCATATATCGTCCAACATGAGACCGACTGCCTACAGTTTTTTGTGGAATTTGGAAACTTCAAAAATATAGAGTGCAGACTATTCCCATATATCGAATTTAATTCCAATAACTTTAGTATTCTTTTAAATTTATCTCTATAATCCCCCATATCCGTTAAATTGTATCCACCATTTACCATAACCTTATATGTCATTTCTATATTTACATATTGATATTTTATTTAGTACAGTCCTCGAGTGATGTTTCTAATGACTGTTGTTAAACTTTTTAACAAAATGACTTTATAATATCTACGTAACGTTGGTGGTCTGACCTACTTCGTTAGTGTCGGCATCTTAATGTCTGTAGTCTGGCCTTTGCTACTGAATCTAGACCTTATACACGGGAAACTTTGTGTTTTCAATATAATACTATGATACTTTCAAAGCTGGTGAGCTGAGGGCTAGATGATGTATGCATACAGTGCAGGGCGGCAACCCACTGTCAAACGTTAGACTGATATCTCCTTTTAATAGTATTTTAGAATAACATTTATGTTGTTCTTTCAAATTCCTGATTTATTAGCCGTCATTCGGGATATAATCTTGAGTATATAAGTTGCTAAATTAAATATGTTTTGTCTAGTTGCAAACTGCAGTATGTTCATATTAATTAAATTATTTACTGTTGTAGAACCACTACCTACTTATACATTTGAAAGATATATCATTTCACTAATTTATTTTATTATTTTTTTAACTCTGTTTTTTTATGACTACCACTTAGGTAGGCCTACCATCTTTAATTGCGAAGTCCAAATTTAATTTTGGGTGTATGTGGAGTCGTTTCTCCATAAATAAAAAAATATTTTAAAGAGGTAGGGCTGATCATATGCTTTAGTTCCTTTAGAACGGGAGGGTTGACCTGTAACATCCAGAAGGGTTTAGCCTTTTGTATGCTTCGTGGTCGTGTGTCTGTGGTACCTTTGGAACATATAGTTTGGCCTTTATATTGTTAAGGTTCTGGCCTTTTACCTGCATCTTTTTTTATGTGTTTTGTGGTTTTTTTGAGAAGGAAAGCAGGGTTCTGGTATGCAGATTGGTTATTAGTCTACTTAGTGTCATTTACAATTTTTTCAGTTCTTTTACTGCACCTCGAGACTATGCGTACTACTACTGTAGTCTAGACTAACCTTCCTGTACCTTTATTTATTTATTTTTTTTCCCATCACTGCAAGGTCCTACTTTGTGTTGGATCATTTGGTACTCTGTTCCCTGTTGTGCAGACTGGTTTTATCTTTCGGTTGCTTGTCCCAGCTGGTGCTAGTAGTAGGCCAATATTTTTTTAGGTTTTTTAAGTGTGTGTAGTGCAATAGGCCCTTGTGGCTGGCTATTCCGTTACTTACTAAATGACGGGTATTTATATCATATACTGGTATTATATTTTTTTTTTTTTTTTTTTTTTTTTTTTTTTTTTTTTTTTTTTTTTTTTTTTTTTTACATAATTAGTTAAGGAACCATTGCATGGGTTCCACCAACTTGTCCATTACTTACCTTAGACTGAAATATGTGACCATTGATTTGTGGTTAGGGTATGGCTATATCTCGAAAACCACGGCTTATCTCATACCCCTGATGAAGGAAGATAGGCATTTCAGGAATTGAAATTTAGGTTCAACCTATTTGCGTATTTTGTTATACAGTAATAATTATTTTTCATGGTACTTCCAATTTATAAACTTTGGGAGAACTCTGCTGAATAATTTTCTTTTTATGGCTTCAAATTGTTCAGTGTTCATATATCGTCCAACATGAGACCGACTGCCTACAGTTTTTTGTGGAATTTGGAAACTTCAAAAATATAGAGTGCAGACTATTCCCATATATCGAATTTAATTCCAATAACTTTAGTATTCTTTTAAATTTATCTCTATAATCCCCCATATCCGTTAAATTGTATCCACCATTTACCATAACCTTATATGTCATTTCTATATTTACATATTGATATTTTATTTAGTACAGTCCTCGAGTGATGTTTCTAATGACTGTTGTTAAACTTTTTAACAAAATGACTTTATAATATCTACGTAACGTTGGTGGTCTGACCTACTTCGTTAGTGTCGGCATCTTAATGTCTGTAGTCTGGCCTTTGCTACTGAATCTAGACCTCATACACGGGAAACTTTGTGTTTTCAATATAATACTATGATACTTTCAAAGCTGGTGAGCTGAGGGCTAGATGATGTATGCATACAGTGCAGGGCGGCAACCCACTGTCAAACGTTAGACTGATATCTCCTTTTAATAGTATTTTAGAATAACATTTATGTTGTTCTTTCAAATTCCTGATTTATTAGCCGTCATTCGGGATATAATCTTGAGTATATAAGTTGCTAAATTAAATATGTTTTGTCTAGTTGCAAACTGCAGTATGTTCATATTAATTAAATTATTTACTGTTGTAGAACCACTACCTACTTATACATTTGAAAGATATATCATTTCACTAATTTATTTTATTATTTTTTTAACTCTGTTTTTTTATGACTACCACTTAGGTAGGCCTACCATCTTTAATTGCGAAGTCCAAATTTAATTTTGGGTGTATGTGGAGTCGTTTCTCCATAAATAAAAAAATATTTTAAAGAGGTAGGGCTGATCATATGCTTTAGTTCCTTTAGAACGGGAGGGTTGACCTGTAACATCCAGAAGGGTTTAGCCTTTTGTATGCTTCGTGGTCGTGTGTCTGTGGTACCTTTGGAACATATAGTTTGGCCTTTATATTGTTAAGGTTCTGGCCTTTTACCTGCATCTTTTTTTATGTGTTTTGTGGTTTTTTTGAGAAGGAAAGCAGGGTTCTGGTATGCAGATTGGTTATTAGTCTACTTAGTGTCATTTACAATTTTTTCAGTTCTTTTACTGCACCTCGAGACTATGCGTACTACTACTGTAGTCTAGACTAACCTTCCTGTACCTTTATTTATTTATTTTTTTTCCCATCACTGCAAGGTCCTACTTTGTGTTGGATCATTTGGTACTCTGTTCCCTGTTGTGCAGACTGGTTTTATCTTTCGGTTGCTTGTCCCAGCTGGTGCTAGTAGTAGGCCAATATTTTTTTAGGTTTTTTAAGTGTGTGTAGTGCAATAGGCCCTTGTGGCTGGCTATTCCGTTACTTACTAAATGACGGGTATTTATATCATATACTGGTATTATATTTTTTTTTTTTTTTTTTTTTTTTTTTTTTTTTTTTTTTTTTTTTTTTACATAATTAGTTAAGGAACCATTGCATGGGTTCCACCAACTTGTCCATTACTTACCTTAGACTGAAATATGTGACCATTGATTTGTGGTTAGGGTATGGCTATATCTCGAAAACCACGGCTTATCTCATACCCCTGATGAAGGAAGATAGGCATTTCAGGAATTGAAATTTAGGTTCAACCTATTTGCGTATTTTGTTATACAGTAATAATTATTTTTCATGGTACTTCCAATTTATAAACTTTGGGAGAACTCTGCTGAATAATTTTCTTTTTATGGCTTCAAATTGTTCAGTGTTCATATATCGTCCAACATGAGACCGACTGCCTACAGTTTTTTGTGGAATTTGGAAACTTCAAAAATATAGAGTGCAGACTATTCCCATATATCGAATTTAATTCCAATAACTTTAGTATTCTTTTAAATTTATCTCTATAATCCCCCATATCCGTTAAATTGTATCCACCATTTACCATAACCTTATATGTCATTTCTATATTTACATATTGATATTTTATTTAGTACAGTCCTCGAGTGATGTTTCTAATGACTGTTGTTAAACTTTTTAACAAAATGACTTTATAATATCTACGTAACGTTGGTGGTCTGACCTACTTCGTTAGTGTCGGCATCTTAATGTCTGTAGTCTGGCCTTTGCTACTGAATCTAGACCTTATACACGGGAAACTTTGTGTTTTCAATATAATACTATGATACTTTCAAAGCTGGTGAGCTGAGGGCTAGATGATGTATGCATACAGTGCAGGGCGGCAACCCACTGTCAAACGTTAGACTGATATCTCCTTTTAATAGTATTTTAGAATAACATTTATGTTGTTCTTTCAAATTCCTGATTTATTAGCCGTCATTCGGGATATAATCTTGAGTATATAAGTTGCTAAATTAAATATGTTTTGTCTAGTTGCAAACTGCAGTATGTTCATATTAATTAAATTATTTACTGTTGTAGAACCACTACCTACTTATACATTTGAAAGATATATCATTTCACTAATTTATTTTATTATTTTTTTAACTCTGTTTTTTTATGACTACCACTTAGGTAGGCCTACCATCTTTAATTGCGAAGTCCAAATTTAATTTTGGGTGTATGTGGAGTCGTTTCTCCATAAATAAAAAAATATTTTAAAGAGGTAGGGCTGATCATATGCTTTAGTTCCTTTAGAACGGGAGGGTTGACCTGTAACATCCAGAAGGGTTTAGCCTTTTGTATGCTTCGTGGTCGTGTGTCTGTGGTACTTTTGGAACATATAGTTTGGCCTTTATATTGTTAAGGTTCTGGCCTTTTACCTGCATCTTTTTTTATGTGTTTTGTGGTTTTTTTGAGAAGGAAAGCAGGGTTCTGGTATGCAGATTGGTTATTAGTCTACTTAGTGTCATTTACAATTTTTTCAGTTCTTTTACTGCACCTCGAGACTATGCGTACTACTACTGTAGTCTAGACTAACCTTCCTGTACCTTTATTTATTTATTTTTTTTCCCATCACTGCAAGGTCCTACTTTGTGTTGGATCATTTGGTACTCTGTTCCCTGTTGTGCAGACTGGTTTTATCTTTCGGTTGCTTGTCCCAGCTGGTGCTAGTAGTAGGCCAATATTTTTTTAGGTTTTTTAAGTGTGTGTAGTGCAATAGGCCCTTGTGGCTGGCTATTCCGTTACTTACTAAATGACGGGTATTTATATCATATACTGGTATTATATTTTTTTTTTTTTTTTTTTTTTTTTTTTTTTTTTTTTTTTTTTTTTTTTACATAATTAGTTAAGGAACCATTGCATGGGTTCCACCAACTTGTCCATTACTTACCTTAGACTGAAATATGTGACCATTGATTTGTGGTTAGGGTATGGCTATATCTCGAAAACCACGGCTTATCTCATACCCCTGATGAAGGAAGATAGGCATTTCAGGAATTGAAATTTAGGTTCAACCTATTTGCGTATTTTGTTATACAGTAATAATTATTTTTCATGGTACTTCCAATTTATAAACTTTGGGAGAACTCTGCTGAATAATTTTCTTTTTATGGCTTCAAATTGTTCAGTGTTCATATATCGTCCAACATGAGACCGACTGCCTACAGTTTTTTGTGGAATTTGGAAACTTCAAAAATATAGAGTGCAGACTATTCCCATATATCGAATTTAATTCCAATAACTTTAGTATTCTTTTAAATTTATCTCTATAATCCCCCATATCCGTTAAATTGTATCCACCATTTACCATAACCTTATATGTCATTTCTATATTTACATATTGATATTTTATTTAGTACAGTCCTCGAGTGATGTTTCTAATGACTGTTGTTAAACTTTTTAACAAAATGACTTTATAATATCTACGTAACGTTGGTGGTCTGACCTACTTCGTTAGTGTCGGCATCTTAATGTCTGTAGTCTGGCCTTTGCTACTGAATCTAGACCTTATACACGGGAAACTTTGTGTTTTCAATATAATTCTATGATACTTTCAAAGCTGGTGAGCTGAGGGCTAGATGATGTATGCATACAGTGCAGGGCGGCAACCCACTGTCAAACGTTAGACTGATATCTCCTTTTAATAGTATTTTAGAATAACATTTATGTTGTTCTTTCAAATTCCTGATTTATTAGCCGTCATTCGGGATATAATCTTGAGTATATAAGTTGCTAAATTAAATATGTTTTGTCTAGTTGCAAACTGCAGTATGTTCATATTAATTAAATTATTTACTGTTGTAGAACCACTACCTACTTATACATTTGAAAGATATATCATTTCACTAATTTATTTTATTATTTTTTTAACTCTGTTTTTTTATGACTACCACTTAGGTAGGCCTACCATCTTTAATTGCGAAGTCCAAATTTAATTTTGGGTGTATGTGGAGTCGTTTCTCCATAAATAAAAAAATATTTTAAAGAGGTAGGGCTGATCATATGCTTTAGTTCCTTTAGAACGGGAGGGTTGACCTGTAACATCCAGAAGGGTTTAGCCTTTTGTATGCTTCGTGGTCGTGTGTCTGTGGTACCTTTGGAACATATAGTTTGGCCTTTATATTGTTAAGGTTCTGGCCTTTTACCTGCATCTTTTTTTATGTGTTTTGTGGTTTTTTTGAGAAGGAAAGCAGGGTTCTGGTATGCAGATTGGTTATTAGTCTACTTAGTGTCATTTACAATTTTTTCAGTTCTTTTACTGCACCTCGAGACTATGCGTACTACTACTGTAGTCTAGACTAACCTTCCTGTACCTTTATTTATTTATTTTTTTTCCCATCACTGCAAGGTCCTACTTTGTGTTGGATCATTTGGTACTCTGTTCCCTGTTGTGCAGACTGGTTTTATCTTTCGGTTGCTTGTCCCAGCTGGTGCTAGTAGTAGGCCAATATTTTTTTAGGTTTTTTAAGTGTGTGTAGTGCAATAGGCCCTTGTGGCTGGCTATTCCGTTACTTACTAAATGACGGGTATTTATATCATATACTGGTATTATATTTTTTTTTTTTTTTTTTTTTTTTTTTTTTTTTTTTTTTTTTTTTTTTTTTTTTTACATAATTAGTTAAGGAACCATTGCATGGGTTCCACCAACTTGTCCATTACTTACCTTAGACTGAAATATGTGACCATTGATTTGTGGTTAGGGTATGGCTATATCTCGAAAACCACGGCTTATCTCATACCCCTGATGAAGGAAGATAGGCATTTCAGGAATTGAAATTTAGGTTCAACCTATTTGCGTATTTTGTTATACAGTAATAATTATTTTTCATGGTACTTCCAATTTATAAACTTTGGGAGAACTCTGCTGAATAATTTTCTTTTTATGGCTTCAAATTGTTCAGTGTTCATATATCGTCCAACATGAGACCGACTGCCTACAGTTTTTTGTGGAATTTGGAAACTTCAAAAATATAGAGTGCAGACTATTCCCATATATCGAATTTAATTCCAATAACTTTAGTATTCTTTTAAATTTATCTCTATAATCCCCCATATCCGTTAAATTGTATCCACCATTTACCATAACCTTATATGTCATTTCTATATTTACATATTGATATTTTATTTAGTACAGTCCTCGAGTGATGTTTCTAATGACTGTTGTTAAACTTTTTAACAAAATGACTTTATAATATCTACGTAACGTTGGTGGTCTGACCTACTTCGTTAGTGTCGGCATCTTAATGTCTGTAGTCTGGCCTTTGCTACTGAATCTAGACCTTATACACGGGAAACTTTGTGTTTTCAATATAATACTATGATACTTTCAAAGCTGGTGAGCTGAGGGCTAGATGATGTATGCATACAGTGCAGGGCGGCAACCCACTGTCAAACGTTAGACTGATATCTCCTTTTAATAGTATTTTAGAATAACATTTATGTTGTTCTTTCAAATTCCTGATTTATTAGCCGTCATTCGGGATATAATCTTGAGTATATAAGTTGCTAAATTAAATATGTTTTGTCTAGTTGCAAACTGCAGTATGTTCATATTAATTAAATTATTTACTGTTGTAGAACCACTACCTACTTATACATTTGAAAGATATATCATTTCACTAATTTATTTTATTATTTTTTTAACTCTGTTTTTTTATGACTACCACTTAGGTAGGCCTACCATCTTTAATTGCGAAGTCCAAATTTAATTTTGGGTGTATGTGGAGTCGTTTCTCCATAAATAAAAAAATATTTTAAAGAGGTAGGGCTGATCATATGCTTTAGTTCCTTTAGAACGGGAGGGTTGACCTGTAACATCCAGAAGGGTTTAGCCTTTTGTATGCTTCGTGGTCGTGTGTCTGTGGTACCTTTGGAACATATAGTTTGGCCTTTATATTGTTAAGGTTCTGGCCTTTTACCTGCATCTTTTTTTATGTGTTTTGTGGTTTTTTTGAGAAGGAAAGCAGGGTTCTGGTATGCAGATTGGTTATTAGTCTACTTAGTGTCATTTACAATTTTTTCAGTTCTTTTACTGCACCTCGAGACTATGCGTACTACTACTGTAGTCTAGACTAACCTTCCTGTACCTTTATTTATTTATTTTTTTTCCCATCACTGCAAGGTCCTACTTTGTGTTGGATCATTTGGTACTCTGTTCCCTGTTGTGCAGACTGGTTTTATCTTTCGGTTGCTTGTCCCAGCTGGTGCTAGTAGTAGGCCAATATTTTTTTAGGTTTTTTAAGTGTGTGTAGTGCAATAGGCCCTTGTGGCTGGCTATTCCGTTACTTACTAAATGACGGGTATTTATATCATATACTGGTATTATATTTTTTTTTTTTTTTTTTTTTTTTTTTTTTTTTTTTTTTTTTTTTACATAATTAGTTAAGGAACCATTGCATGGGTTCCACCAACTTGTCCATTACTTACCTTAGACTGAAATATGTGACCATTGATTTGTGGTTAGGGTATGGCTATATCTCGAAAACCACGGCTTATCTCATACCCCTGATGAAGGAAGATAGGCATTTCAGGAATTGAAATTTAGGTTCAACCTATTTGCGTATTTTGTTATACAGTAATAATTATTTTTCATGGTACTTCCAATTTATAAACTTTGGGAGAACTCTGCTGAATAATTTTCTTTTTATGGCTTCAAATTGTTCAGTGTTCATATATCGTCCAACATGAGACCGACTGCCTACAGTTTTTTGTGGAATTTGGAAACTTCAAAAATATAGAGTGCAGACTATTCCCATATATCGAATTTAATTCCAATAACTTTAGTATTCTTTTAAATTTATCTCTATAATCCCCCATATCCGTTAAATTGTATCCACCATTTACCATAACCTTATATGTCATTTCTATATTTACATATTGATATTTTATTTAGTACAGTCCTCGAGTGATGTTTCTAATGACTGTTGTTAAACTTTTTAACAAAATGACTTTATAATATCTACGTAACGTTGGTGGTCTGACCTACTTCGTTAGTGTCGGCATCTTAATGTCTGTAGTCTGGCCTTTGCTACTGAATCTAGACCTTATACACGGGAAACTTTGTGTTTTCAATATAATACTATGATACTTTCAAAGCTGGTGAGCTGAGGGCTAGATGATGTATGCATACAGTGCAGGGCGGCAACCCACTGTCAAACGTTAGACTGATATCTCCTTTTAATAGTATTTTAGAATAACATTTATGTTGTTCTTTCAAATTCCTGATTTATTAGCCGTCATTCGGGATATAATCTTGAGTATATAAGTTGCTAAATTAAATATGTTTTGTCTAGTTGCAAACTGCAGTATGTTCATATTAATTAAATTATTTACTGTTGTAGAACCACTACCTACTTATACATTTGAAAGATATATCATTTCACTAATTTATTTTATTATTTTTTTAACTCTGTTTTTTTATGACTACCACTTAGGTAGGCCTACCATCTTTAATTGCGAAGTCCAAATTTAATTTTGGGTGTATGTGGAGTCGTTTCTCCATAAATAAAAAAATATTTTAAAGAGGTAGGGCTGATCATATGCTTTAGTTCCTTTAGAACGGGAGGGTTGACCTGTAACATCCAGAAGGGTTTAGCCTTTTGTATGCTTCGTGGTCGTGTGTCTGTGGTACCTTTGGAACATATAGTTTGGCCTTTATATTGTTAAGGTTCTGGCCTTTTACCTGCATCTTTTTTTATGTGTTTTGTGGTTTTTTTGAGAAGGAAAGCAGGGTTCTGGTATGCAGATTGGTTATTAGTCTACTTAGTGTCATTTACAATTTTTTCAGTTCTTTTACTGCACCTCGAGACTATGCGTACTACTACTGTAGTCTAGACTAACCTTCCTGTACCTTTATTTATTTATTTTTTTTCCCATCACTGCAAGGTCCTACTTTGTGTTGGATCATTTGGTACTCTGTTCCCTGTTGTGCAGACTGGTTTTATCTTTCGGTTGCTTGTCCCAGCTGGTGCTAGTAGTAGGCCAATATTTTTTTAGGTTTTTTAAGTGTGTGTAGTGCAATAGGCCCTTGTGGCTGGCTATTCCGTTACTTACTAAATGACGGGTATTTATATCATATACTGGTATTATATTTTTTTTTTTTTTTTTTTTTTTTTTTTTTTTTTTTTTTTTTTTTACATAATTAGTTAAGGAACCATTGCATGGGTTCCACCAACTTGTCCATTACTTACCTTAGACTGAAATATGTGACCATTGATTTGTGGTTAGGGTATGGCTATATCTCGAAAACCACGGCTTATCTCATACCCCTGATGAAGGAAGATAGGCATTTCAGGAATTGAAATTTAGGTTCAACCTATTTGCGTATTTTGTTATACAGTAATAATTATTTTTCATGGTACTTCCAATTTATAAACTTTGGGAGAACTCTGCTGAATAATTTTCTTTTTATGGCTTCAAATTGTTCAGTGTTCATATATCGTCCAACATGAGACCGACTGCCTACAGTTTTTTGTGGAATTTGGAAACTTCAAAAATATAGAGTGCAGACTATTCCCATATATCGAATTTAATTCCAATAACTTTAGTATTCTTTTAAATTTATCTCTATAATCCCCCATATCCGTTAAATTGTATCCACCATTTACCATAACCTTATATGTCATTTCTATATTTACATATTGATATTTTATTTAGTACAGTCCTCGAGTGATGTTTCTAATGACTGTTGTTAAACTTTTTAACAAAATGACTTTATAATATCTACGTAACGTTGGTGGTCTGACCTACTTCGTTAGTGTCGGCATCTTAATGTCTGTAGTCTGGCCTTTGCTACTGAATCTAGACCTTATACACGGGAAACTTTGTGTTTTCAATATAATACTATGATACTTTCAAAGCTGGTGAGCTGAGGGCTAGATGATGTATGCATACAGTGCAGGGCGGCAACCCACTGTCAAACGTTAGACTGATATCTCCTTTTAATAGTATTTTAGAATAACATTTATGTTGTTCTTTCAAATTCCTGATTTATTAGCCGTCATTCGGGATATAATCTTGAGTATATAAGTTGCTAAATTAAATATGTTTTGTCTAGTTGCAAACTGCAGTATGTTCATATTAATTAAATTATTTACTGTTGTAGAACCACTACCTACTTATACATTTGAAAGATATATCATTTCACTAATTTATTTTATTATTTTTTTAACTCTGTTTTTTTATGACTACCACTTAGGTAGGCCTACCATCTTTAATTGCGAAGTCCAAATTTAATTTTGGGTGTATGTGGAGTCGTTTCTCCATAAATAAAAAAATATTTTAAAGAGGTAGGGCTGATCATATGCTTTAGTTCCTTTAGAACGGGAGGGTTGACCTGTAACATCCAGAAGGGTTTAGCCTTTTGTATGCTTCGTGGTCGTGTGTCTGTGGTACCTTTGGAACATATAGTTTGGCCTTTATATTGTTAAGGTTCTGGCCTTTTACCTGCATCTTTTTTTATGTGTTTTGTGGTTTTTTTGAGAAGGAAAGCAGGGTTCTGGTATGCAGATTGGTTATTAGTCTACTTAGTGTCATTTACAATTTTTTCAGTTCTTTTACTGCACCTCGAGACTATGCGTACTACTACTGTAGTCTAGACTAACCTTCCTGTACCTTTATTTATTTATTTTTTTTCCCATCACTGCAAGGTCCTACTTTGTGTTGGATCATTTGGTACTCTGTTCCCTGTTGTGCAGACTGGTTTTATCTTTCGGTTGCTTGTCCCAGCTGGTGCTAGTAGTAGGCCAATATTTTTTTAGGTTTTTTAAGTGTGTGTAGTGCAATAGGCCCTTGTGGCTGGCTATTCCGTTACTTACTAAATGACGGGTATTTATATCATATACTGGTATTATATTTTTTTTTTTTTTTTTTTTTTTTTTTTTTTTTTTTTTTTTTTTTACATAATTAGTTAAGGAACCATTGCATGGGTTCCACCAACTTGTCCATTACTTACCTTAGACTGAAATATGTGACCATTGATTTGTGGTTAGGGTATGGCTATATCTCGAAAACCACGGCTTATCTCATACCCCTGATGAAGGAAGATAGGCATTTCAGGAATTGAAATTTAGGTTCAACCTATTTGCGTATTTTGTTATACAGTAATAATTATTTTTCATGGTACTTCCAATTTATAAACTTTGGGAGAACTCTGCTGAATAATTTTCTTTTTATGGCTTCAAATTGTTCAGTGTTCATATATCGTCCAACATGAGACCGACTGCCTACAGTTTTTTGTGGAATTTGGAAACTTCAAAAATATAGAGTGCAGACTATTCCCATATATCGAATTTAATTCCAATAACTTTAGTATTCTTTTAAATTTATCTCTATAATCCCCCATATCCGTTAAATTGTATCCACCATTTACCATAACCTTATATGTCATTTCTATATTTACATATTGATATTTTATTTAGTACAGTCCTCGAGTGATGTTTCTAATGACTGTTGTTAAACTTTTTAACAAAATGACTTTATAATATCTACGTAACGTTGGTGGTCTGACCTACTTCGTTAGTGTCGGCATCTTAATGTCTGTAGTCTGGCCTTTGCTACTGAATCTAGACCTTATACACGGGAAACTTTGTGTTTTCAATATAATACTATGATACTTTCAAAGCTGGTGAGCTGAGGGCTAGATGATGTATGCATACAGTGCAGGGCGGCAACCCACTGTCAAACGTTAGACTGATATCTCCTTTTAATAGTATTTTAGAATAACATTTATGTTGTTCTTTCAAATTCCTGATTTATTAGCCGTCATTCGGGATATAATCTTGAGTATATAAGTTGCTAAATTAAATATGTTTTGTCTAGTTGCAAACTGCAGTATGTTCATATTAATTAAATTATTTACTGTTGTAGAACCACTACCTACTTATACATTTGAAAGATATATCATTTCACTAATTTATTTTATTATTTTTTTAACTCTGTTTTTTTATGACTACCACTTAGGTAGGCCTACCATCTTTAATTGCGAAGTCCAAATTTAATTTTGGGTGTATGTGGAGTCGTTTCTCCATAAATAAAAAAATATTTTAAAGAGGTAGGGCTGATCATATGCTTTAGTTCCTTTAGAACGGGAGGGTTGACCTGTAACATCCAGAAGGGTTTAGCCTTTTGTATGCTTCGTGGTCGTGTGTCTGTGGTACCTTTGGAACATATAGTTTGGCCTTTATATTGTTAAGGTTCTGGCCTTTTACCTGCATCTTTTTTTATGTGTTTTGTGGTTTTTTTGAGAAGGAAAGCAGGGTTCTGGTATGCAGATTGGTTATTAGTCTACTTAGTGTCATTTACAATTTTTTCAGTTCTTTTACTGCACCTCGAGACTATGCGTACTACTACTGTAGTCTAGACTAACCTTCCTGTACCTTTATTTATTTATTTTTTTTCCCATCACTGCAAGGTCCTACTTTGTGTTGGATCATTTGGTACTCTGTTCCCTGTTGTGCAGACTGGTTTTATCTTTCGGTTGCTTGTCCCAGCTGGTGCTAGTAGTAGGCCAATATTTTTTTAGGTTTTTTAAGTGTGTGTAGTGCAATAGGCCCTTGTGGCTGGCTATTCCGTTACTTACTAAATGACGGGTATTTATATCATATACTGGTATTATATTTTTTTTTTTTTTTTTTTTTTTTTTTTTTTTTTTTTTTTTTTTTACATAATTAGTTAAGGAACCATTGCATGGGTTCCACCAACTTGTCCATTACTTACCTTAGACTGAAATATGTGACCATTGATTTGTGGTTAGGGTATGGCTATATCTCGAAAACCACGGCTTATCTCATACCCCTGATGAAGGAAGATAGGCATTTCAGGAATTGAAATTTAGGTTCAACCTATTTGCGTATTTTGTTATACAGTAATAATTATTTTTCATGGTACTTCCAATTTATAAACTTTGGGAGAACTCTGCTGAATAATTTTCTTTTTATGGCTTCAAATTGTTCAGTGTTCATATATCGTCCAACATGAGACCGACTGCCTACAGTTTTTTGTGGAATTTGGAAACTTCAAAAATATAGAGTGCAGACTATTCCCATATATCGAATTTAATTCCAATAACTTTAGTATTCTTTTAAATTTATCTCTATAATCCCCCATATCCGTTAAATTGTATCCACCATTTACCATAACCTTATATGTCATTTCTATATTTACATATTGATATTTTATTTAGTACAGTCCTCGAGTGATGTTTCTAATGACTGTTGTTAAACTTTTTAACAAAATGACTTTATAATATCTACGTAACGTTGGTGGTCTGACCTACTTCGTTAGTGTCGGCATCTTAATGTCTGTAGTCTGGCCTTTGCTACTGAATCTAGACCTTATACACGGGAAACTTTGTGTTTTCAATATAATACTATGATACTTTCAAAGCTGGTGAGCTGAGGGCTAGATGATGTATGCATACAGTGCAGGGCGGCAACCCACTGTCAAACGTTAGACTGATATCTCCTTTTAATAGTATTTTAGAATAACATTTATGTTGTTCTTTCAAATTCCTGATTTATTAGCCGTCATTCGGGATATAATCTTGAGTATATAAGTTGCTAAATTAAATATGTTTTGTCTAGTTGCAAACTGCAGTATGTTCATATTAATTAAATTATTTACTGTTGTAGAACCACTACCTACTTATACATTTGAAAGATATATCATTTCACTAATTTATTTTATTATTTTTTTAACTCTGTTTTTTTATGACTACCACTTAGGTAGGCCTACCATCTTTAATTGCGAAGTCCAAATTTAATTTTGGGTGTATGTGGAGTCGTTTCTCCATAAATAAAAAAATATTTTAAAGAGGTAGGGCTGATCATATGCTTTAGTTCCTTTAGAACGGGAGGGTTGACCTGTAACATCCAGAAGGGTTTAGCCTTTTGTATGCTTCGTGGTCGTGTGTCTGTGGTACCTTTGGAACATATAGTTTGGCCTTTATATTGTTAAGGTTCTGGCCTTTTACCTGCATCTTTTTTTATGTGTTTTGTGGTTTTTTTGAGAAGGAAAGCAGGGTTCTGGTATGCAGATTGGTTATTAGTCTACTTAGTGTCATTTACAATTTTTTCAGTTCTTTTACTGCACCTCGAGACTATGCGTACTACTACTGTAGTCTAGACTAACCTTCCTGTACCTTTATTTATTTATTTTTTTTCCCATCACTGCAAGGTCCTACTTTGTGTTGGATCATTTGGTACTCTGTTCCCTGTTGTGCAGACTGGTTTTATCTTTCGGTTGCTTGTCCCAGCTGGTGCTAGTAGTAGGCCAATATTTTTTTAGGTTTTTTAAGTGTGTGTAGTGCAATAGGCCCTTGTGGCTGGCTATTCCGTTACTTACTAAATGACGGGTATTTATATCATATACTGGTATTATATTTTTTTTTTTTTTTTTTTTTTTTTTTTTTTTTTTTTTTTTTTTTACATAATTAGTTAAGGAACCATTGCATGGGTTCCACCAACTTGTCCATTACTTACCTTAGACTGAAATATGTGACCATTGATTTGTGGTTAGGGTATGGCTATATCTCGAAAACCACGGCTTATCTCATACCCCTGATGAAGGAAGATAGGCATTTCAGGAATTGAAATTTAGGTTCAACCTATTTGCGTATTTTGTTATACAGTAATAATTATTTTTCATGGTACTTCCAATTTATAAACTTTGGGAGAACTCTGCTGAATAATTTTCTTTTTATGGCTTCAAATTGTTCAGTGTTCATATATCGTCCAACATGAGACCGACTGCCTACAGTTTTTTGTGGAATTTGGAAACTTCAAAAATATAGAGTGCAGACTATTCCCATATATCGAATTTAATTCCAATAACTTTAGTATTCTTTTAAATTTATCTCTATAATCCCCCATATCCGTTAAATTGTATCCACCATTTACCATAACCTTATATGTCATTTCTATATTTACATATTGATATTTTATTTAGTACAGTCCTCGAGTGATGTTTCTAATGACTGTTGTTAAACTTTTTAACAAAATGACTTTATAATATCTACGTAACGTTGGTGGTCTGACCTACTTCGTTAGTGTCGGCATCTTAATGTCTGTAGTCTGGCCTTTGCTACTGAATCTAGACCTTATACACGGGAAACTTTGTGTTTTCAATATAATACTATGATACTTTCAAAGCTGGTGAGCTGAGGGCTAGATGATGTATGCATACAGTGCAGGGCGGCAACCCACTGTCAAACGTTAGACTGATATCTCCTTTTAATAGTATTTTAGAATAACATTTATGTTGTTCTTTCAAATTCCTGATTTATTAGCCGTCATTCGGGATATAATCTTGAGTATATAAGTTGCTAAATTAAATATGTTTTGTCTAGTTGCAAACTGCAGTATGTTCATATTAATTAAATTATTTACTGTTGTAGAACCACTACCTACTTATACATTTGAAAGATATATCATTTCACTAATTTATTTTATTATTTTTTTAACTCTGTTTTTTTATGACTACCACTTAGGTAGGCCTACCATCTTTAATTGCGAAGTCCAAATTTAATTTTGGGTGTATGTGGAGTCGTTTCTCCATAAATAAAAAAATATTTTAAAGAGGTAGGGCTGATCATATGCTTTAGTTCCTTTAGAACGGGAGGGTTGACCTGTAACATCCAGAAGGGTTTAGCCTTTTGTATGCTTCGTGGTCGTGTGTCTGTGGTACCTTTGGAACATATAGTTTGGCCTTTATATTGTTAAGGTTCTGGCCTTTTACCTGCATCTTTTTTTATGTGTTTTGTGGTTTTTTTGAGAAGGAAAGCAGGGTTCTGGTATGCAGATTGGTTATTAGTCTACTTAGTGTCATTTACAATTTTTTCAGTTCTTTTACTGCACCTCGAGACTATGCGTACTACTACTGTAGTCTAGACTAACCTTCCTGTACCTTTATTTATTTATTTTTTTTCCCATCACTGCA
The DNA here is from genome assembly GCA_964017125.1 of Flabesymbios commensalis. Classification (NCBI taxonomy): domain Eukaryota; kingdom Metazoa; phylum Annelida; class Polychaeta; order Terebellida; family Flabelligeridae; genus Flabesymbios; species Flabesymbios commensalis. The sequence goes on from OZ024914.1 coordinate 1,182,306, forward strand.
AGGTCCTACTTTGTGTTGGATCATTTGGTACTCTGTTCCCTGTTGTGCAGACTGGTTTTATCTTTCGGTTGCTTGTCCCAGCTGGTGCTAGTAGTAGGCCAATATTTTTTTAGGTTTTTTAAGTGTGTGTAGTGCAATAGGCCCTTGTGGCTGGCTATTCCGTTACTTACTAAATGACGGGTATTTATATCATATACTGGTATTATATTTTTTTTTTTTTTTTTTTTTTTTTTTTTTTTTTTTTTTTTTTTTTACATAATTAGTTAAGGAACCATTGCATGGGTTCCACCAACTTGTCCATTACTTACCTTAGACTGAAATATGTGACCATTGATTTGTGGTTAGGGTATGGCTATATCTCGAAAACCACGGCTTATCTCATACCCCTGATGAAGGAAGATAGGCATTTCAGGAATTGAAATTTAGGTTCAACCTATTTGCGTATTTTGTTATACAGTAATAATTATTTTTCATGGTACTTCCAATTTATAAACTTTGGGAGAACTCTGCTGAATAATTTTCTTTTTATGGCTTCAAATTGTTCAGTGTTCATATATCGTCCAACATGAGACCGACTGCCTACAGTTTTTTGTGGAATTTGGAAACTTCAAAAATATAGAGTGCAGACTATTCCCATATATCGAATTTAATTCCAATAACTTTAGTATTCTTTTAAATTTATCTCTATAATCCCCCATATCCGTTAAATTGTATCCACCATTTACCATAACCTTATATGTCATTTCTATATTTACATATTGATATTTTATTTAGTACAGTCCTCGAGTGATGTTTCTAATGACTGTTGTTAAACTTTTTAACAAAATGACTTTATAATATCTACGTAACGTTGGTGGTCTGACCTACTTCGTTAGTGTCGGCATCTTAATGTCTGTAGTCTGGCCTTTGCTACTGAATCTAGACCTTATACACGGGAAACTTTGTGTTTTCAATATAATACTATGATACTTTCAAAGCTGGTGAGCTGAGGGCTAGATGATGTATGCATACAGTGCAGGGCGGCAACCCACTGTCAAACGTTAGACTGATATCTCCTTTTAATAGTATTTTAGAATAACATTTATGTTGTTCTTTCAAATTCCTGATTTATTAGCCGTCATTCGGGATATAATCTTGAGTATATAAGTTGCTAAATTAAATATGTTTTGTCTAGTTGCAAACTGCAGTATGTTCATATTAATTAAATTATTTACTGTTGTAGAACCACTACCTACTTATACATTTGAAAGATATATCATTTCACTAATTTATTTTATTATTTTTTTAACTCTGTTTTTTTATGACTACCACTTAGGTAGGCCTACCATCTTTAATTGCGAAGTCCAAATTTAATTTTGGGTGTATGTGGAGTCGTTTCTCCATAAATAAAAAAATATTTTAAAGAGGTAGGGCTGATCATATGCTTTAGTTCCTTTAGAACGGGAGGGTTGACCTGTAACATCCAGAAGGGTTTAGCCTTTTGTATGCTTCGTGGTCGTGTGTCTGTGGTACCTTTGGAACATATAGTTTGGCCTTTATATTGTTAAGGTTCTGGCCTTTTACCTGCATCTTTTTTTATGTGTTTTGTGGTTTTTTTGAGAAGGAAAGCAGGGTTCTGGTATGCAGATTGGTTATTAGTCTACTTAGTGTCATTTACAATTTTTTCAGTTCTTTTACTGCACCTCGAGACTATGCGTACTACTACTGTAGTCTAGACTAACCTTCCTGTACCTTTATTTATTTATTTTTTTCCCATCACTGCAAGGTCCTACTTTGTGTTGGATCATTTGGTACTCTGTTCCCTGTTGTGCAGACTGGTTTTATCTTTCGGTTGCTTGTCCCAGCTGGTGCTAGTAGTAGGCCAATATTTTTTTAGGTTTTTTAAGTGTGTGTAGTGCAATAGGCCCTTGTGGCTGGCTATTCCGTTACTTACTAAATGACGGGTATTTATATCATATACTGGTATTATATTTTTTTTTTTTTTTTTTTTTTTTTTTTTTTTTTTTTTTTTTTTTACATAATTAGTTAAGGAACCATTGCATGGGTTCCACCAACTTGTCCATTACTTACCTTAGACTGAAATATGTGACCATTGATTTGTGGTTAGGGTATGGCTATATCTCGAAAACCACGGCTTATCTCATACCCCTGATGAAGGAAGATAGGCATTTCAGGAATTGAAATTTAGGTTCAACCTATTTGCGTATTTTGTTATACAGTAATAATTATTTTTCATGGTACTTCCAATTTATAAACTTTGGGAGAACTCTGCTGAATAATTTTCTTTTTATGGCTTCAAATTGTTCAGTGTTCATATATCGTCCAACATGAGACCGACTGCCTACAGTTTTTTGTGGAATTTGGAAACTTCAAAAATATAGAGTGCAGACTATTCCCATATATCGAATTTAATTCCAATAACTTTAGTATTCTTTTAAATTTATCTCTATAATCCCCCATATCCGTTAAATTGTATCCACCATTTACCATAACCTTATATGTCATTTCTATATTTACATATTGATATTTTATTTAGTACAGTCCTCGAGTGATGTTTCTAATGACTGTTGTTAAACTTTTTAACAAAATGACTTTATAATATCTACGTAACGTTGGTGGTCTGACCTACTTCGTTAGTGTCGGCATCTTAATGTCTGTAGTCTGGCCTTTGCTACTGAATCTAGACCTTATACACGGGAAACTTTGTGTTTTCAATATAATACTATGATACTTTCAAAGCTGGTGAGCTGAGGGCTAGATGATGTATGCATACAGTGCAGGGCAGCAACCCACTGTCAAACGTTAGACTGATATCTCCTTTTAATAGTATTTTAGAATAACATTTATGTTGTTCTTTCAAATTCCTGATTTATTAGCCGTCATTCGGGATATAATCTTGAGTATATAAGTTGCTAAATTAAATATGTTTTGTCTAGTTGCAAACTGCAGTATGTTCATATTAATTAAATTATTTACTGTTGTAGAACCACTACCTACTTATACATTTGAAAGATATATCATTTCACTAATTTATTTTATTATTTTTTTAACTCTGTTTTTTTATGACTACCACTTAGGTAGGCCTACCATCTTTAATTGCGAAGTCCAAATTTAATTTTGGGTGTATGTGGAGTCGTTTCTCCATAAATAAAAAAATATTTTAAAGAGGTAGGGCTGATCATATGCTTTAGTTCCTTTAGAACGGGAGGGTTGACCTGTAACATCCAGAAGGGTTTAGCCTTTTGTATGCTTCGTGGTCGTGTGTCTGTGGTACCTTTGGAACATATAGTTTGGCCTTTATATTGTTAAGGTTCTGGCCTTTTACCTGCATCTTTTTTTATGTGTTTTGTGGTTTTTTTGAGAAGGAAAGCAGGGTTCTGGTATGCAGATTGGTTATTAGTCTACTTAGTGTCATTTACAATTTTTTCAGTTCTTTTACTGCACCTCGAGACTATGCGTACTACTACTGTAGTCTAGACTAACCTTCCTGTACCTTTATTTATTTATTTTTTTTCCCATCACTGCAAGGTCCTACTTTGTGTTGGATCATTTGGTACTCTGTTCCCTGTTGTGCAGACTGGTTTTATCTTTCGGTTGCTTGTCCCAGCTGGTGCTAGTAGTAGGCCAATATTTTTTTAGGTTTTTTAAGTGTGTGTAGTGCAATAGGCCCTTGTGGCTGGCTATTCCGTTACTTACTAAATGACGGGTATTTATATCATATACTGGTATTATATTTTTTTTTTTTTTTTTTTTTTTTTTTTTTTTTTTTTTTTTTTACATAATTAGTTAAGGAACCATTGCATGGGTTCCACCAACTTGTCCATTACTTACCTTAGACTGAAATATGTGACCATTGATTTGTGGTTAGGGTATGGCTATATCTCGAAAACCACGGCTTATCTCATACCCCTGATGAAGGAAGATAGGCATTTCAGGAATTGAAATTTAGGTTCAACCTATTTGCGTATTTTGTTATACAGTAATAATTATTTTTCATGGTACTTCCAATTTATAAACTTTGGGAGAACTCTGCTGAATAATTTTCTTTTTATGGCTTCAAATTGTTCAGTGTTCATATATCGTCCAACATGAGACCGACTGCCTACAGTTTTTTGTGGAATTTGGAAACTTCAAAAATATAGAGTGCAGACTATTCCCATATATCGAATTTAATTCCAATAACTTTAGTATTCTTTTAAATTTATCTCTATAATCCCCCATATCCGTTAAATTGTATCCACCATTTACCATAACCTTATATGTCATTTCTATATTTACATATTGATATTTTATTTAGTACAGTCCTCGAGTGATGTTTCTAATGACTGTTGTTAAACTTTTTAACAAAATGACTTTATAATATCTACGTAACGTTGGTGGTCTGACCTACTTCGTTAGTGTCGGCATCTTAATGTCTGTAGTCTGGCCTTTGCTACTGAATCTAGACCTTATACACGGGAAACTTTGTGTTTTCAATATAATACTATGATACTTTCAAAGCTGGTGAGCTGAGGGCTAGATGATGTATGCATACAGTGCAGGGCGGCAACCCACTGTCAAACGTTAGACTGATATCTCCTTTTAATAGTATTTTAGAATAACATTTATGTTGTTCTTTCAAATTCCTGATTTATTAGCCGTCATTCGGGATATAATCTTGAGTATATAAGTTGCTAAATTAAATATGTTTTGTCTAGTTGCAAACTGCAGTATGTTCATATTAATTAAATTATTTACTGTTGTAGAACCACTACCTACTTATACATTTGAAAGATATATCATTTCACTAATTTATTTTATTATTTTTTTAACTCTGTTTTTTTATGACTACCACTTAGGTAGGCCTACCATCTTTAATTGCGAAGTCCAAATTTAATTTTGGGTGTATGTGGAGTCGTTTCTCCATAAATAAAAAAATATTTTAAAGAGGTAGGGCTGATCATATGCTTTAGTTCCTTTAGAACGGGAGGGTTGACCTGTAACATCCAGAAGGGTTTAGCCTTTTGTATGCTTCGTGGTCGTGTGTCTGTGGTACCTTTGGAACATATAGTTTGGCCTTTATATTGTTAAGGTTCTGGCCTTTTACCTGCATCTTTTTTTATGTGTTTTGTGGTTTTTTTGAGAAGGAAAGCAGGGTTCTGGTATGCAGATTGGTTATTAGTCTACTTAGTGTCATTTACAATTTTTTCAGTTCTTTTACTGCACCTCGAGACTATGCGTACTACTACTGTAGTCTAGACTAACCTTCCTGTACCTTTATTTATTTATTTTTTTTCCCATCACTGCAAGGTCCTACTTTGTGTTGGATCATTTGGTACTCTGTTCCCTGTTGTGCAGACTGGTTTTATCTTTCGGTTGCTTGTCCCAGCTGGTGCTAGTAGTAGGCCAATATTTTTTTAGGTTTTTTAAGTGTGTGTAGTGCAATAGGCCCTTGTGGCTGGCTATTCCGTTACTTACTAAATGACGGGTATTTATATCATATACTGGTATTATATTTTTTTTTTTTTTTTTTTTTTTTTTTTTTTTTTTTTTTTTTTTTTTTACATAATTAGTTAAGGAACCATTGCATGGGTTCCACCAACTTGTCCATTACTTACCTTAGACTGAAATATGTGACCATTGATTTGTGGTTAGGGTATGGCTATATCTCGAAAACCACGGCTTATCTCATACCCCTGATGAAGGAAGATAGGCATTTCAGGAATTGAAATTTAGGTTCAACCTATTTGCGTATTTTGTTATACAGTAATAATTATTTTTCATGGTACTTCCAATTTATAAACTTTGGGAGAACTCTGCTGAATAATTTTCTTTTTATGGCTTCAAATTGTTCAGTGTTCATATATCGTCCAACATGAGACCGACTGCCTACAGTTTTTTGTGGAATTTGGAAACTTCAAAAATATAGAGTGCAGACTATTCCCATATATCGAATTTAATTCCAATAACTTTAGTATTCTTTTAAATTTATCTCTATAATCCCCCATATCCGTTAAATTGTATCCACCATTTACCATAACCTTATATGTCATTTCTATATTTACATATTGATATTTTATTTAGTACAGTCCTCGAGTGATGTTTCTAATGACTGTTGTTAAACTTTTTAACAAAATGACTTTATAATATCTACGTAACGTTGGTGGTCTGACCTACTTCGTTAGTGTCGGCATCTTAATGTCTGTAGTCTGGCCTTTGCTACTGAATCTAGACCTTATACACGGGAAACTTTGTGTTTTCAATATAATACTATGATACTTTCAAAGCTGGTGAGCTGAGGGCTAGATGATGTATGCATACAGTGCAGGGCGGCAACCCACTGTCAAACGTTAGACTGATATCTCCTTTTAATAGTATTTTAGAATAACATTTATGTTGTTCTTTCAAATTCCTGATTTATTAGCCGTCATTCGGGATATAATCTTGAGTATATAAGTTGCTAAATTAAATATGTTTTGTCTAGTTGCAAACTGCAGTATGTTCATATTAATTAAATTATTTACTGTTGTAGAACCACTACCTACTTATACATTTGAAAGATATATCATTTCACTAATTTATTTTATTATTTTTTTAACTCTGTTTTTTTATGACTACCACTTAGGTAGGCCTACCATCTTTAATTGCGAAGTCCAAATTTAATTTTGGGTGTATGTGGAGTCGTTTCTCCATAAATAAAAAAATATTTTAAAGAGGTAGGGCTGATCATATGCTTTAGTTCCTTTAGAACGGGAGGGTTGACCTGTAACATCCAGAAGGGTTTAGCCTTTTGTATGCTTCGTGGTCGTGTGTCTGTGGTACCTTTGGAACATATAGTTTGGCCTTTATATTGTTAAGGTTCTGGCCTTTTACCTGCATCTTTTTTTATGTGTTTTGTGGTTTTTTTGAGAAGGAAAGCAGGGTTCTGGTATGCAGATTGGTTATTAGTCTACTTAGTGTCATTTACAATTTTTTCAGTTCTTTTACTGCACCTCGAGACTATGCGTACTACTACTGTAGTCTAGACTAACCTTCCTGTACCTTTATTTATTTATTTTTTTTCCCATCACTGCAAGGTCCTACTTTGTGTTGGATCATTTGGTACTCTGTTCCCTGTTGTGCAGACTGGTTTTATCTTTCGGTTGCTTGTCCCAGCTGGTGCTAGTAGTAGGCCAATATTTTTTTAGGTTTTTTAAGTGTGTGTAGTGCAATAGGCCCTTGTGGCTGGCTATTCCGTTACTTACTAAATGACGGGTATTTATATCATATACTGGTATTATATTTTTTTTTTTTTTTTTTTTTTTTTTTTTTTTTTTTTTTTTTTTACATAATTAGTTAAGGAACCATTGCATGGGTTCCACCAACTTGTCCATTACTTACCTTAGACTGAAATATGTGACCATTGATTTGTGGTTAGGGTATGGCTATATCTCGAAAACCACGGCTTATCTCATACCCCTGATGAAGGAAGATAGGCATTTCAGGAATTGAAATTTAGGTTCAACCTATTTGCGTATTTTGTTATACAGTAATAATTATTTTTCATGGTACTTCCAATTTATAAACTTTGGGAGAACTCTGCTGAATAATTTTCTTTTTATGGCTTCAAATTGTTCAGTGTTCATATATCGTCCAACATGAGACCGACTGCCTACAGTTTTTTTGTGGAATTTGGAAACTTCAAAAATATAGAGTGCAGACTATTCCCATATATCGAATTTAATTCCAATAACTTTAGTATTCTTTTAAATTTATCTCTATAATCCCCCATATCCGTTAAATTGTATCCACCATTTACCATAACCTTATATGTCATTTCTATATTTACATATTGATATTTTATTTAGTACAGTCCTCGAGTGATGTTTCTAATGACTGTTGTTAAACTTTTTAACAAAATGACTTTATAATATCTACGTAACGTTGGTGGTCTGACCTACTTCGTTAGTGTCGGCATCTTAATGTCTGTAGTCTGGCCTTTGCTACTGAATCTAGACCTTATACACGGGAAACTTTGTGTTTTCAATATAATACTATGATACTTTCAAAGCTGGTGAGCTGAGGGCTAGATGATGTATGCATACAGTGCAGGGCGGCAACCCACTGTCAAACGTTAGACTGATATCTCCTTTTAATAGTATTTTAGAATAACATTTATGTTGTTCTTTCAAATTCCTGATTTATTAGCCGTCATTCGGGATATAATCTTGAGTATATAAGTTGCTAAATTAAATATGTTTTGTCTAGTTGCAAACTGCAGTATGTTCATATTAATTAAATTATTTACTGTTGTAGAACCACTACCTACTTATACATTTGAAAGATATATCATTTCACTAATTTATTTTATTATTTTTTTAACTCTGTTTTTTTATGACTACCACTTAGGTAGGCCTACCATCTTTAATTGCGAAGTCCAAATTTAATTTTGGGTGTATGTGGAGTCGTTTCTCCATAAATAAAAAAATATTTTAAAGAGGTAGGGCTGATCATATGCTTTAGTTCCTTTAGAACGGGAGGGTTGACCTGTAACATCCAGAAGGGTTTAGCCTTTTGTATGCTTCGTGGTCGTGTGTCTGTGGTACCTTTGGAACATATAGTTTGGCCTTTATATTATTAAGGTTCTGGCCTTTTACCTGCATCTTTTTTTATGTGTTTTGTGGTTTTTTTGAGAAGGAAAGCAGGGTTCTGGTATGCAGATTGGTTATTAGTCTACTTAGTGTCATTTACAATTTTTTCAGTTCTTTTACTGCACCTCGAGACTATGCGTACTACTACTGTAGTCTAGACTAACCTTCCTGTACCTTTATTTATTTATTTTTTTTCCCATCACTGCAAGGTCCTACTTTGTGTTGGATCATTTGGTACTCTGTTCCCTGTTGTGCAGACTGGTTTTATCTTTCGGTTGCTTGTCCCAGCTGGTGCTAGTAGTAGGCCAATATTTTTTTAGGTTTTTTAAGTGTGTGTAGTGCAATAGGCCCTTGTGGCTGGCTATTCCGTTACTTACTAAATGACGGGTATTTATATCATATACTGGTATTATATTTTTTTTTTTTTTTTTTTTTTTTTTTTTTTTTTTTTTTTTTTTTTTTTTTTTACATAATTAGTTAAGGAACCATTGCATGGGTTCCACCAACTTGTCCATTACTTACCTTAGACTGAAATATGTGACCATTGATTTGTGGTTAGGGTATGGCTATATCTCGAAAACCACGGCTTATCTCATACCCCTGATGAAGGAAGATAGGCATTTCAGGAATTGAAATTTAGGTTCAACCTATTTGCGTATTTTGTTATACAGTAATAATTATTTTTCATGGTACTTCCAATTTATAAACTTTGGGAGAACTCTGCTGAATAATTTTCTTTTTATGGCTTCAAATTGTTCAGTGTTCATATATCGTCCAACATGAGACCGACTGCCTACAGTTTTTTGTGGAATTTGGAAACTTCAAAAATATAGAGTGCAGACTATTCCCATATATCGAATTTAATTCCAATAACTTTAGTATTCTTTTAAATTTATCTCTATAATCCCCCATATCCGTTAAATTGTATCCACCATTTACCATAACCTTATATGTCATTTCTATATTTACATATTGATATTTTATTTAGTACAGTCCTCGAGTGATGTTTCTAATGACTGTTGTTAAACTTTTTAACAAAATGACTTTATAATATCTACGTAACGTTGGTGGTCTGACCTACTTCGTTAGTGTCGGCATCTTAATGTCTGTAGTCTGGCCTTTGCTACTGAATCTAGACCTTATACACGGGAAACTTTGTGTTTTCAATATAATACTATGATACTTTCAAAGCTGGTGAGCTGAGGGCTAGATGATGTATGCATACAGTGCAGGGCGGCAACCCACTGTCAAACGTTAGACTGATATCTCCTTTTAATAGTATTTTAGAATAACATTTATGTTGTTCTTTCAAATTCCTGATTTATTAGCCGTCATTCGGGATATAATCTTGAGTATATAAGTTGCTAAATTAAATATGTTTTGTCTAGTTGCAAACTGCAGTATGTTCATATTAATTAAATTATTTACTGTTGTAGAACCACTACCTACTTATACATTTGAAAGATATATCATTTCACTAATTTATTTTATTATTTTTTTAACTCTGTTTTTTTATGACTACCACTTAGGTAGGCCTACCATCTTTAATTGCGAAGTCCAAATTTAATTTTGGGTGTATGTGGAGTCGTTTCTCCATAAATAAAAAAATATTTTAAAGAGGTAGGGCTGATCATATGCTTTAGTTCCTTTAGAACGGGAGGGTTGACCTGTAACATCCAGAAGGGTTTAGCCTTTTGTATGCTTCGTGGTCGTGTGTCTGTGGTACCTTTGGAACATATAGTTTGGCCTTTATATTATTAAGGTTCTGGCCTTTTACCTGCATCTTTTTTTATGTGTTTTGTGGTTTTTTTGAGAAGGAAAGCAGGGTTCTGGTATGCAGATTGGTTATTAGTCTACTTAGTGTCATTTACAATTTTTTCAGTTCTTTTACTGCACCTCGAGACTATGCGTACTACTACTGTAGTCTAGACTAACCTTCCTGTACCTTTATTTATTTATTTTTTTTCCCATCACTGCAAGGTCCTACTTTGTGTTGGATCATTTGGTACTCTGTTCCCTGTTGTGCAGACTGGTTTTATCTTTCGGTTGCTTGTCCCAGCTGGTGCTAGTAGTAGGCCAATATTTTTTTAGGTTTTTTAAGTGTGTGTAGTGCAATAGGCCCTTGTGGCTGGCTATTCCGTTACTTACTAAATGACGGGTATTTATATCATATACTGGTATTATATTTTTTTTTTTTTTTTTTTTTTTTTTTTTTTTTTTTTTTTTTTTTACATAATTAGTTAAGGAACCATTGCATGGGTTCCACCAACTTGTCCATTACTTACCTTAGACTGAAATATGTGACCATTGATTTGTGGTTAGGGTATGGCTATATCTCGAAAACCACGGCTTATCTCATACCCCTGATGAAGGAAGATAGGCATTTCAGGAATTGAAATTTAGGTTCAACCTATTTGCGTATTTTGTTATACAGTAATAATTATTTTTCATGGTACTTCCAATTTATAAACTTTGGGAGAACTCTGCTGAATAATTTTCTTTTTATGGCTTCAAATTGTTCAGTGTTCATATATCGTCCAACATGAGACCGACTGCCTACAGTTTTTTGTGGAATTTGGAAACTTCAAAAATATAGAGTGCAGACTATTCCCATATATCGAATTTAATTCCAATAACTTTAGTATTCTTTTAAATTTATCTCTATAATCCCCCATATCCGTTAAATTGTATCCACCATTTACCATAACCTTATATGTCATTTCTATATTTACATATTGATATTTTATTTAGTACAGTCCTCGAGTGATGTTTCTAATGACTGTTGTTAAACTTTTTAACAAAATGACTTTATAATATCTACGTAACGTTGGTGGTCTGACCTACTTCGTTAGTGTCGGCATCTTAATGTCTGTAGTCTGGCCTTTGCTACTGAATCTAGACCTTATACACGGGAAACTTTGTGTTTTCAATATAATACTAATATCCTAATCAACGGGATTTCTGGGAAGAAAATGCTTGTGCAACTTTTGAGGTCAGACGTAGCCAACATTAGGCCTACTCTTGTTTACTTGGAGTGGAGAACACGCACAGTCTACGGTGAGGTCGATATTATGACGTATAGCCATCCAGTGGTCATGGATCAATGGCTGTGTACTCTCACTGTCACGAGTATCACTGGATGTGTCATCACACGTACGGCTAGACACATACACAAGTACTGGAGAACAGAAAACACGAGGCACTGCTGGTTTAATGTCAGGCCAACGTCGTAGACGGTGGTCCAACATTGAAGCAGCATACATGTTCAACGTCTCGTTGACATCATGGAGCAAACTAATAAAGCAAACAGGAGGCGCTGAGTCTGCAGTGGTCATGATATGTACCAGAACTTATAGCAGTATAGGGCCTACATGGATCTATATCCTCAATGTGGCTAGAACAGAACTTTTTTTATATGGATCTATATCCTTAACGTGGATAAAACAGAACCTAACTTATACCAGAATATATGGATTTATGTCATCAACGTGTCTGAAACCGAACCTAAACCAGAATACAAGGATCTAAATCATTAACGTGGCTGAAACAAAACGTGAAACTGTCTCTAGCGCTACCATATCTATGCCTGGGCTACAGGCGACACAGTCTATGGCAAAGATACTACCAGACTTTGACTTGTGGGCATGAGCAATATTGGTCCAATGCTGGGACAGCGTCGCAGACTGTGGACCAACATTTAATTGACATTGGATAGAGGTCTCGTGTTTGCAGGGGATGTAGAATCCGCGAGGAGTTTTGTGCTTTGATAAGGAGATATTGCTCAAAATAGTACATGAGCTTCAGGATTTTCGGTGATTCCCTTTGATTGTCATTCTAATAAAATGTAGGTCTACGTGCTTTTTTGTTGTCATTCTAATAAAACGTGCTTGTAGGCCGTAAGTATAATTAAACGGCAATAATGTAGATTCCTTATTCTACCTTCCAGGACGTATGATCTACTTAGATCAGGCAACAATCGTGTTGTTTGCTCAATTCAAGGTCTGCTAACACACGTGTATCACACGCTCCTATGTAATATCAGGCAAATGACAGTAACTGTTCACGTTTAAAATGACCAGATACAGCTGTTAGGTTTGCCTCAGCCACATACTCAGACCTCTGTACGGTGCTTCAGCATTATTGACGTCAGTCAGGTTAAAGGTGTAGTCAACTGTCAAAATTCGCGGGACAAGGGTCCCCCAGAAGGCAATAGTGCCCGTGGGTAAGCCAAGGCCCTATTCCATAATAATACTAAATATGCGTTTCATACCCAAAGCCTCATTAAGAGCAAGCTCTCAAATCACAGCAAGTTCATATATACATGAGCGACATCTATGAGGTAATAATTCAAAGCCCTGGTCTTTTGCCCCTACTTGGTCGCCTACTTGCAAACAAACTGACTGTATTACTGCGGGGATTTGGAAACTGCTTGACTCCCAAGTTTGTATTGTCACCCAGTAAACACAAAACATTTGTATGACTTTATGCAATGTTGGACCAACGTCGAAGACGTTGGGCCGACATTGCATAAATGTCATACAAATGTCTTGCGTTTGCTGGGCAGGAGGACTTTCTCTCAAACATTGTACATTTATCTAATGTTGGTTCAATGTTGGGCCAGCGTCGTAGACGTTGGACTAACATTAAAACAGCATTGGATCAATGTCCCGTTTAAGTAGTATTTTGTAATCAGTTCAGTGGCTATATTAATGCCGTCAATCTGTACTCAATAGGCTACTGTTGGCCTACACTTGACCGTCCCAGGCATGCGCGTTTTGAAGCTGAATGATTCTTTAATATTAAGGATATATCATAATATCATCATACGCGGTCCTAGAGAGACGCAATCTTGACAATAACAGTCGAGTTGACCATGTTAGGTTTCCTGAATCGTCAGTTACTATGAACATACAATTTTTATTATTGTAATTAATATTGAGCTCGGGTTTGTATTGTTCACAAAATGCGCATGCGCTTATGCGGCAACTCGGGGAGTCATGTATGTTTAACAGAGCTGGTTCTGTGACGAACGCAAGCCATTACGCCTTTCAGTGCGGGGATCGTCTCTAGACGTCAGAATCTGCCGTCTGTAGACGTCATATTCTGACGTCTACAGACGCCAGAATCTGCCGTCTGTAGACATCATATTCTGACGTCTACAGACGATCTCCGCACTGAAAGAATTTAAATATGTATAATGGCCGTAGACCCATGACATAGGTATTCATATGAATCAGACTGAGATATAAGACATTTATGACGATTTCAAGTTGCGAAAAAACCCCTTTGGTTTCCAAGGTTTTTTGCAAAATAATTCAGCGTTGTTAGAGTTAAGGACATTGCGATGAGCTTTCATTCTTTGATATATCCAAATGCAAAGTCAATGAATGGTAATTCTTAAATTTAAGAAAGTCGATAATGGCCGACCGTGATTGCGACCATGATTGACTTTAATATCTGTAATATACATGGCAAACTGTGCTGGTAGGTGTACTATTACTGTAAAACAGATTGTGATAGTGCAGGGAAGGATGCACCCTAAAAATCTATCACGTGGGCAGGGCGGGGATTATGGTAGCCGGCTAGCCTCTTGTTTGATATATCAAAATGAAAAGTTAAGGAATGTTAATACGTAAATCGCTAAGTTATAGAATTACAATTTATACCCACTTGAAGTTATGCCTCGCTACCGCGATCTTCAAGTGGGTAAAAATTAATTACATATATACAATTTTAATGAAAATATATGTCAATATCACAAATTTAATGATCAAGTGTCTCCTCTGAAGGACAAACAATAAGCAGCTATAGACGTAATTAGTCGTTTAACCCTTAAAGCGTTATGCATTATGAACCATTATCATGATGATTTTATATTATAATAATGTTTGGCAATACGTCGTTGCATGCTGGCCTACTGTTGGTGCACCGTCTACGACGTTGGTTCAACAGTAGGCCAACACCAGGCTAATCACTCATTTTCACTGAGGTTTGCTCCTGTTCAGGTTTCGTGGGGCTTTCTAACCTATAAGTGCTGTCGGCCACTGATACCAGGACCATGGGGAACTGTGCCTCAAGCAAAACTAGTACCAAGTACAGGATAGAGCGACAACGTCTACAGGGTCATATTGAACAGCGTACCCCTCTACCTCACAGTCTGATGGTTTGTACCCCTCTACCTCAGAGCCTCATGGTTTGTACCCCTCTACCTCACAGTCTGATGGTGCGTCAGCTACCTCTTGTGTACCTCTTCCCAGCAATCACATAACATTTTATAACATTTGTAAAATGTTTGACCAACGTCGAAGGCGTTGGTCCAACATTGTACTATTGTTGTAAAATGTTTTGTGTTTTCTTGGGTGTGTACCTTTTACCATTGTAAAGATTGCAAACATGTTTTATCCTTTCTTGAATGAAGGGAACTAGAATTCACTATATAGCTTGATAGCTTGAAAAATGGGTAAGAAAAACTTTGCTTGTATTAATTATGGAATTTAGAATTTAGTTTTATTTTCAAATAGTCTGTTAGAGAAAAACAAGTGATACTAGTATCTACACCAAGCGACATCTGGTGAGATCTACACGAAGCGACACCTGGTAAATAATTAAAAATATATCACTTGGTCTGTAACTCATATAACACTAGGCATTCTGGGTATTCCGCGAGGCTGACAAGCCTGGCCAGAGGTACTGACAAGCACATGTCACCGGAAGTGGGTATTGGAAACATATTGATAATTATCATTTTAAATTATCAATTTCATAATGGGCACGCCAAATGTGTTGCGTTATTTACTAATTGTTTGATATTTACAAGGGGTGAACGTTACATAAAGAGGGAATTTTGTTACAGTTATTTGTGTACATCATTTTATAGACAGTGATTGGGGAGGGCAGAGTAGGTGTACCATATGATACACATGCAGCAGAGTGGACTACCCCTTTACCTTTTTGTGTTTCCAGAAAGCAGATATTGTGAACAGCTTTGACAGCTGTGGTAATCCCGCACTGCACGTGGCGTGTGAGAATAATGACGTCAGGATGACCCAGTTACTGATCAGAGTGGGAGCGAAACAAAGCCTGCTGAATTACGATGGTAAGCTAGAGACTAGAGATAGCAAAGCATACTGAATGACGATGGTAAACTAGAGACTAGAGATAGCAAAACATTCTGAATGGCGATGAAAAACTAGAGACTAGAGCTAGCAAAACATACTGAATGACGATGGTAAGCTAGAGACTAGAGATAGCAAAACATACTGAATGACGGATGGTAAGCTAGAGACTAGAGATAGTAAAACATACTGAATAACGATGGTAAGCTAGATACTAGATATAGCAAAACATACTAAATGACGATGGTAAACTAGAGACTATTGATAGCAAAACATACTGAATGACGATGGTAAGCTAGAGACTAGAGATAGCAAAACATACTGAATGACGATGGTAAGCTAGAGACTAGAGATAGCAAAACATACTGAATGACGATGTTAAACTAGTGGGAGGGAAACAAAGCATACTCAATTACGATGGTAAGCTAGAG
Source organism: Flabesymbios commensalis (assembly GCA_964017125.1). Classification (NCBI taxonomy): domain Eukaryota; kingdom Metazoa; phylum Annelida; class Polychaeta; order Terebellida; family Flabelligeridae; genus Flabesymbios; species Flabesymbios commensalis. Next base: position 1,198,461 of record OZ024914.1, read on the forward strand.
ACTAGAGATAGCAAAACATACTGAATGACGATGGGAAAGTAGAGACTAGAGATAGCAAAACATACTGAATGACGATGGTAAGCAAGAGACTAGAGATAGCAAAACATACTGAATAACGATGGTAAGCTAGAGACTAGAAATAGCAAAACATACTGAATGACGATGATAAACTAGAGACTAGAGATAGAAAAACATACTGAATGACGTGGTAAGCTAGAGACTAGAGATAGCAAAACATACTGAGTGACGATGGTAAGCTAGAGACTAGAGATAGCAAAACATACTGAATGACGATGGTAAGCTAGAGACTAGATATAGCAAAACATACTGAATGACGATGATAAACTAGAGACTAGAGATAGCAAAACATACTGAATGACGATGGTAAACTAGAGACTAGAGATAGCAAACCATACTGAATGACGATGATAAACTAGAGACTAGAGATAGAAAAACATACTGAATGACGATGGTAAATTAGAGACTAGAGATAGCAAAACATACTGAATGACGATGGTAAACTAGAGACTAGAGATAGCAAAACATACCGAATGACGATGGAAAACTAGAGACTAGAGATAGCAAAACATACTGAATGACGATGATAAACTAGAGACTAGAGATAGCAAAACATACTGAATGACGATGGAAAACTAGAGACTAGAGATAGCAAAACATACTGAATGACGATGGAAAACTAGAGACTAGTGATAGCAAAACATACTGAATGACGATGGTAAGCTAGAGACTAGAGATAGCAAATCATACTGAATGACGATGTTAAACTAGTGGGAGGGAAAAAAAGCATACTCAATTACGATGGTAAGCTAGAGACTAGAGATAGCAAAACATACTGAATGACGATGGTAAGCTAGAGACTAGAGATAGCAAAACATACTGAATGACGATGATAAACTAGAGACTAGAGATAGCAAAACATACCGAATGACGATGGAAAACTAGAGACTAGAAATAGCAAATCATACTGAATGACGATGTTAAACTAGTGGGAGGGAAACAAAGCATACTCAATTACGTTGGTAAGCTAGAGACTAGAGATAGCAAAACATACTGAATGACGATGGTAAACTAGAGACTAGAGATAGCAAAACATACTGAATGACGATGGTAAACTAGAGACTAGTGATAGAAAAACATACTGAATGACGATGGTAAGCTAGAGACTAGAGATAGCAAAACATACTGAATGACGATGGTAAACTAGAGACTAGAGATAGCAAAACATACTGAATGACGATGATAAACTAGAGACTAGAGATAGCAAAACATACTGAATGACGATGGAAAACTAGAGACTAGAGCTAGCAAAACATACTGAATGACGATGTTAAACTAGAGACTAGATATAGCAAAACATACCGAATGACGATGGTAAACTAGAGACTAGGGATAGCAAAACATACTGAATGACGATGGTAAACTAGAGACTAGAGATAGCAAAACATACTGAATGACGATGGTAAGCTAGAGACTAGAGATAGCAAAACATACTGAATGACGATGGTAAGCTAGAGACTAGAGATAGCAAAACATACTGAATGACGATGGTAAACTAGAGACTAGAGATAGCAAAACATACTGAATGACGATGTTAAACTAGTGGGAGGGAAACAAAGCATACTCAATTACGATGGTAAACTAGAGACTAGAGATAGCAAAACATACCGAATGACGATGGAAAACTAGAGACTAGAAATATCAAATCATACTGAATGACGATGTTAAACTAGTGGGAGGGAAACAAAGCATACTCAATTACGTTGGTAAGCTAGAGACTAGAGATAGTAAAACATACTGAATGACGATGGTAAACTAGAGACTAGAGCTAGCAAAACATACTGAATGACGATGGTAAACTAGAGACTAGAGATAGCAAAACATACTGAATAACGATGGTAAGCTAGAGACTAGAAATAGCAAAACATACTGAATGACGATGGTAAACTAGTGGGAGGGAAACAAAGCATACTCAATTACGATGGTAAGCTAGAGACTAGAGATAGCAAAACATACTGAATGACGATGATAAACTAGAGACTAGAGATAGCAAAACATACTGAATGACGATGGAAAACTAGAGACTAGAGATAGCAAAACATACTGAATGACGATGGTAAGCTAGAGACTAGATATAGCAAAACATACTGAATGACGATGATAAACTAGAGACTAGAGATAGAAAAACATACTGAATGACGATGGTAAATTAGAGACTAGAGATAGCAAAACATTCTGAATGGCGATGAAAAACTAGAGACTAGAGATAGCAAAACATACTGAATGACGATAGTAAACTAGAGACTAGATATAGCAAAACATACTGAATGACGATGGAAAACTAGAGACTAGAGATAGCAAAGCATACTGAATGACGATGGAAAACTAGAGACTAGAGATAGCAAAACATACTGAATGACGATGGAAAACTAGAGACTAGAGATAGCAAAACATACTGAATGACGATGGTAAACTAGAGACTAGAGATAGCAAAACATTCTGAATGGCGATGAAAAACTAGAGACTAGAGATAGCAAAACATACTGAATGACGATGGTAAGCTAGAGACTAGAGATAGCAAAACATACTGAATGACGATGGTAAGCTAGAGACTAGAGATAGCAAAACATACTGAATGACGATGTTAAACTAGTGGGAGGGAAACAAAGCATACTCAATTACGATGGTAAGCTAGAGACTAGAGATAGCAAAACATACTGAATGACGATGGGAAAGTAGAGACTAGAGATAGCAAAACATACTGAATGACGATGGTAAGCTAGAGACTAGAGATAGCAAAACATACTGAATAACGATGGTAAGCTAGAGACTAGAAATAGCAAAACATACTGAATGACGATGATAAACTAGAGACTAGAGATAGAAAAACATACTGAATGACGTGGTAAGCTAGAGACTAGAGATAGCAAACATACTGAGTGACGATGGTAAGCTAGAGACTAGAGATAGCAAAACATACTGAATGACGATGGTAAGCTAGAGACTAGATATAGCAAAACATACTGAATGACGATGATAAACTAGAGACTAGAGATAGCAAAACATACTGAATGACGATGGTAAACTAGAGACTAGAGATAGCAAACCATACTGAATGACGATGATAAACTAGAGACTAGAGATAGAAAAACATACTGAATGACGATGGTAAATTAGAGACTAGAGATAGCAAAACATACTGAATGACGATGGTAAACTAGAGACTAGAGATAGCAAAACATACCGAATGACGATGGAAAACTAGAGACTAGAGATAGCAAAACATACTGAATGACGATGATAAACTAGAGACTAGAGCTAGCAAAACATACTGAATGACGATGGAAAACTAGAGACTAGTGATAGCAAAATATACTGAATGACGATGGTAAGCTAGAGACTAGAGATAGCAAATCATACTGAATGACGATGTTAAACTAGTGGGAGGGAAACAAAGCATACTCAATTACGATGGTAAGCTAGAGACTAGAGATAGCAAAACATACTGAATGACGATGGTAAGCTAGAGACTAGAGATAGCAAAACATACTGAATGACGATGATAAACTAGAGACTAGAGATAGCAAAACATACCGAATGACGATGGAAAACTAGAGACTAGAAATAGCAAATCATACTGAATGACGATGTTAAACTAGTGGGAGGGAAACAAAGCATACTCAATTACGTTGGTAAGCTAGAGACTAGAGATAGCAAAACATACTGAATGACGATGGTAAACTAGAGACTAGAGATAGCAAAACATACTGAATGACGATGGTAAACTAGAGACTAGTGATAGAAAAACATACTGAATGACGATGGTAAGCTAGAGACTAGAGATAGCAAAACATACTGAATGACGATGGTAAACTAGAGACTAGAGATAGCAAAACATACTGAATGACGATGATAAACTAGAGACTAGAGATAGCAAAACATACTGAATGACGATGGAAAACTAGAGACTAGAGCTAGCAAAACATACTGAATGACGATGTTAAACTAGAGACTAGATATAGCAAAACATACCGAATGACGATGGTAAACTAGAGACTAGGGATAGCAAAACATACTGAATGACGATGGTAAACTAGAGACTAGAGATAGCAAAACATACTGAATGACGATGGTAAGCTAGAGACTAGAGATAGCAAAACATACTGAATGACGATGGTAAGCTAGAGACTAGATATAGCAAAACATACTGAATGACGATGGTAAGCTAGAGACTAGAGATAGCAAATCATACTGAATGACGATGTTAAACTAGTGGGAGGGAAACAAAGCATACTCAATTACGATGGTAAGCTAGAGACTAGAGATAGCAAAACATACTGAATGACGATGGTAAACTAGAGACTAGAGATAGCAAAACATACTGAATGACGATGGTAAGCTAGAGACTAGAGATAGCAAAACATACTGAATGACGATGGTAAGCTAGAGACTAGAGATAGCAAAACATACTGAATGACGATGGTAAACTAGAGACTAGAGATAGCAAAACATACTGAATGACGATGTTAAACTAGTGGGAGGGAAACAAAGCATACTCAATTACGATGGTAAACTAGAGACTAGAGATAGCAAAACATACCGAATGACGATGGAAAACTAGAGACTAGAAATAGCAAATCATACTGAATGACGATGTTAAACTAGTGGGAGGGAAACAAAGCATACTCAATTACGTTGGTAAGCTAGAGACTAGAGATAGTAAAACATACTGAATAACGATGGTAAACTAGAGACTAGAGCTAGCAAAACATACTGAATGACGATGGTAAACTAGAGACTAGAGATAGCAAAACATACTGAATGACGATGGAAAACTAGAGACTAGAGCTAGCAAAACATACTGAATGACGATGGTAAACTAGAGACTAGAGATAGCAAAACATACTGAATAACGATGGTAAGCTAGAGACTAGAAATAGCAAAACATACTGAATGACGATGGTAAACTAGTGGGAGGGAAACAAAGCATACTCAATTACGATGGTAAGCTAGAGACTAGAGATAGCAAAACATACTGAATGACGATGATAAACTAGAGACTAGAGATAGCAAAACATACTGAATGACGATGGAAAACTAGAGACTAGAGATAGCAAAACATACTGAATGACGATGGTAAGCTAGAGACTAGATATAGCAAAACATACTGAATGACGATGATAAACTAGAGACTAGAGATAGAAAAACATACTGAATGACGATGGTAAATTAGAGACTAGAGATAGCAAAACATTCTGAATGGCGATGAAAAACTAGAGACTAGAGATAGCAAAACATACTGAATGACGATAGTAAACTAGAGACTAGAGATAGCAAAACATACTGAATGACGATGGAAAACTAGAGACTAGAGATAGCAAAACATACTGAATGACGATGGAAAACTAGAGACTAGAGATAGCAAAACATACTGAATGACGATGGAAAACTAGAGACTAGAGATAGCAAAACATACTGAATGACGATGGTAAACTAGAGACTAGAGATAGCAAAACATACTGAATGACGATGGTAAGCTAGAGACTAGAGATAGCAAAACATACTGAATGACGATGATAAACTAGAGACTAGAGATAGAAAAACATACTGAATGACGATGAAAAACTAGAGACTAGAGCTAGAAAAACATACTGAACGGCGATGGAAAACTAGAGACTAGAGATAGCAAAACATACTGAATGACGATGATAAACTAGAGACTAGAGATAGAAAAACATACTGAACGGCGATGGAAAACTAGAGACTAGAGATAGCAAAACATACTGAATGACGATGGTAAACTAGAGACTAGAGATAGCAAAACATACTGAATGACGATGGTAAGCTAGAGACTAGAGATAGCAAAACATACTGAATGACGATGATAAACTAGAGACTAGAGATAGAAAAACATACTGAATGACGATGTTAAACTAGTGGGAGGGAAACAAAGCATACTCAATCACGTTGGTAAGCTGGAGACTAGAGATAGCAAAACATTCTGAATGGCGATGAAAAACTAGAGACTAGAGATAGCAAAACATACTGAATGACGATGGAAAACTAGAGACTAGAGATAGCAAAACATACTGAATGACGATGGAAAACTAGAGACTAGAGATAGCAAACCATACTGAATGACGATGTTAAACTAGTGGGAGGGAAACAAAGCATACTCAATCACGTTGGTAAGCTAGAGACTAGAGATAGCAAAACATTCTGAATGGCGATGAAAAACTAGAGACTAGAGATAGCAAAACATACTGAATGACGATGGTAAACTAGAGACTAGAGATAGCAAAACATCCTGAATGACGATGGTAAACTAGAGATACACGAGACATTGAGCCATTGTTGGTTCAATGTTGAGCCAGCGTCGTAGACATCACATACCATTGTATATGCTGGAGGTGCTCTGAATATTACCTTATTTGTTTAATATGTCGATCCTTTAGCGTGAGTCCGGGATTGCTCCAATATGCGATAAATAGATTCCGTCATCCCAGCGTGCGGCAGGTCGGACAAACTTTACTCACTGGACCGTCGATCCACGCTAGAAACGCTATACACTACACCTATCTTGACACACATAACCCATAATATTGTTAGTTTTACACTTTCTATTAAATTTTATAACATAATCTGAATAAACTATAATCCTGGATATGGTTTGCACCAAACATTGCTCCTATGGAACGTGTAATAGCGATTCACTCTACGCACATGTATAAAGATCACATGAGGGGAATAGGCCTAGGCCTATATACTGTCTGCTATTGGTGGGAGATATTCTTCAGATGTATCTAAGAAAGATGGTTCGCAAATATATTTTTTACACCGGGCTGACATTTTGTCAGCTCCTGGTACCTTTTAGATTTTTAGAATCTGCCGTTGATAATCTGATTTACTGGGGGAGGGGGGGGGGGGAGGAGAGAAAACATGTTAGGCCACGTTAAAGACACCCCTACAAAGAGACGTGGTCCTATGCGTATAATGACACAGAATGAGCTGATATTAACATTAATTAATCTCAGACTCGGGTTTTTACACAGCAATTTGCCTATATGCTCAAGATCAGTGAAATCTAGATTGTTTCAGTTGTCATCACCTGGATCAGATTAAGGCATGTACAATTTCAACGAATGCATCGCGTGAAAATAGGGGCGTAGTTATTCAATCTGGACTATTAGATAAATTACACATGGGTGATCTGGTTCTGGCCGATAGAGGCTTTATTATTAAGGATTTGCTAAATAAAAAGCGAGCAGATCTAAACATTCCCCCATTTCTTAGTGGGAGGAGCAGACTGACATCACAGGAAGAAATGGAGACTAAAATAAATGCTAATGCACGTAGGCCTATTCATGTTGAGCGCGCCATAGAAAGACTTAAAAATAATACACATTACTTAGTAAAACTATCGCACTGTCACTCAGTCCTATTTTTCATATATATATGTTGTATGTATGCGGTACAATTTATTATTATTAAGAACATTCCGAGATAAAATGCGATGGTCTACAGTCATATATGATCATATATCAGATGGTCTCTAGTCAAGTGACTAAAATTAGACAAAGATATATGTGAACTTCGGTGTTTATTGGACCAGTAACATAATATGGCAAAACGGTTCACCCTATAACATGTATAATAACCCCAGCCATCCGATTATAAAAATAGTAAATACAAAACGTTCAATTGACTGCGTCTTTACTGACCAATAATAAAAGAAATATTTCCATTTTGTCACATATTGTATATATCGTTTTCATTTTTTCCTGCGGTGTTATATGTAAATATATTATGTATATATATGTTTGTGTGTTACAGTCGGTATGATAAAATGTCCAGTGATATTAAATTTCGTTCAGGTTGTCAAACAACTGATCATATATCGCCAAGATCCAGTGCCACAAGGTCACGAGGTAACCTCATTCCAAAATACTATGGTATATACACATCTTGGTAGAAGGTCAAAAGTTTTTTCCTACTCGAACGTTTGAAAGACGCGCGTATTACGAATGGTGACCCCCCAGAAGTCCACACAATAAAATCGCACCCCCCCCCCCTCAATTCAGTTACTGCCATCTGCATTGACAATAATGGGCGAATGATTTTTTCGATGATAGGACTTCATTCTCTTCTTTCAAACAGTCAGTATTTCTTAAACATTTGATTTCGAACTATCCTAGTGACATTTCTGATGGCAAAGACGTATCCAGCGAGATCTTATCTCAGAAAACATATAGGTTTATAATGCCAAACAGTCACGCTGACAGTCGGGCGAACCCTGCTGCTAGTCCATGATGTTAGGGTTCAATGTGTTCTGTATTGTGTAGTTTCCCCCAAAAAAATTGTCAACCAACTTTGTCTTCTCAGCTAATCAATTGAGTAATCTGATGTTTCAAATACAAATACCAGCAAAGCAAACGAGTAATCTGGTATGTCTAATACAAATACCGATCTCAACTGATCAACTGAGTAAGTTGTGTCAAGGTTCCGATCTGAGCTAATCAATTGAGTAATCTGATGTGCCAACTACCGATCCCACCAAATCAATTGAGTATCTGATGTGTCAAATGCCAATCTGAGAAAATAAATTGAATAATCTGGGGTAAAATCTCCCCCTGAGTTAATCAATTGAGTATTCTGGTGTGTCAAATAACTATCTTTTGGCAATTTTTATCGATGCTTCTTAGGCAATTTAATTTTCGAAAGCGGTGATCACTGCCCCTCGTTTGTATCAGCCACTGAATCATGTAGCCCTCTTTATTTTTTAGGAGAGACCCCCTTGATGATAGCCTCAAAGCTGGGTTACCTAGATGTGGTCAACGCCCTGCTACAAGACAAAGACAATGACGCTGTCAATGCCACATCAACAGGTGGGAAATAAGCACTAAATATCATAATATTATAATAAATATTATAATATAATACAACGTATTTCAACTTTAACCCATGTCCTGCTGATCATTTTTTAATCTGTTTTATTAGTCGACCAAATCACTGTTATTTAAATTATAATGTGTGTCTAAACATCAAGATTTGAAAATATGTGTTCTCAAATTAAACAAATATGAGTTTCAGTCACTTGAAGTTGTGGGTCACGATAGCGAGACACAACTTCAAGTGGGTGAAAATTTAAATAAATCAACTCAGCAGGATAAGAGTTATCCTGCTAAGTTACCTTATTCAACTTGTCACCCATTTGAAGTTATGTCTCGCTACCGCGACCGACAAATACATGTGGATGGAAATCACTCATATTTGGTAAATTTTTTACCAAACATTTGCGCTTGCATTTAATTCCCACATTTACTGCTATTAACGATGAAGGTTATGCTGCTCTCTGACCTGATATATGTAGGTATTATTGATGCATGTTGTGCTGTCAGACCTGTTATTACCTGTATTATAACAGGTGGATACACAGCGCTTCATTTCGCCAGCTCGGAGGGATATGGTGAGATTGTACATGCACTGATTGACACAGGTTTTACTGATATATTAACAGGTGGATACACAGCGCTTCATTTCGCCAGTTCAGAGGGATATGGTGAGATTGTACATGCACTGATTGACACAGGTTTTACTGATATATTAACAGGTGGATACACAGCGCTTCATTTCGTCAGCTCGGAGGGATATGGTGAGATTGTACATGCATTGATTGACACAGGTTTTGCTGATATATTAACAGGAGGATACACAGCGCTTCATTTCGTCAGCTCGGAGGGATATGGTGAGATTGTACATACACTGATTGACACAGTTTTTGCTGATATATTAACAGGTGGATACACAGCGCTTCATTTCGTCAGCTCGGAGGGATATGGTGAGATTGTACATACACTGATTGACACAGGTTTTGCTGATATATTAACAGGTGGATACACAGCGCTTCATTTCGCGAGTTCAGAGGGATATGGTGAGATTGTACATGCATTGATTGACACAGGTTTTGCTGATATATTAACAGGTGGATACACAGCGCTTCATTTCGCGAGTTCAGAGGGATATGGTGAGATTGTACATGCATTGATTGACACAGGTTTTACTGATATATTAACAGGAGGATACACAGCGCTTCATTTCGTCAGCTCGGAGGGATATGGTGAGATTGTACATACACTGATTGACACAGGTTTTACTGATATATTAACAGGTGGATACACAGCGCTTCATTTCGCCAGCTCGGAAGGATATGGTGAGATTGTACATGCATTGATTGACACAGGTTTTGCTGATATATTTGCTGCTGACAAAAGAAGGCAAACAGCAACTCAACACGCTGCATCCAACGGGTGAGAATCCAGCAAGCATCACACATTTACCCAATGGTGGCTTAACCCTTAAAGCGCTGAATTTTTTAATGAAAACCTTGGAGACCAAAGGGTTTTGAAATCATCATAACTGTCTTAGTTAGCTCTTTCCGATTCATTTGAATACCTATGGTATGGGTCTACGGCCATTATGAATATGTTTACTCTTACAGCGCGGGGGATCGACTTTAGTCTTCAGAATCTGACGTCTACAGACGTCAGATTCTGACGACCTAAGTCGATCCCCCGCGCTGTAAGAGTTAATGTTGATGTAAAACATCAAGTCTTTCAGATCTACACAAAATAATATTTACGTATTTCAAATTGACCACAAATATATTTTATCCCCTTTATATTGGTCAGAAAAAGTGGTATACATTAAACATGTTTAATAGTGTAGATCTGGTCATTTCTGTGTGTTTAAGTTTTCGCTAATTTCTGTTTTTTGAACTTTTCATGAGGTTTAGAATTCGCGAATTTTCATTTTTCTTTAGTATCGCTATTATAATAATAATTTTTGGGAGATTGTTGAATTTACGAATTTGTCTTATAAAATTCGCAAAAATTAAAACCTCGTGAATATTACCAGATCTAAAGTATATAATAATAATATTTATAGTAAAATATGTATATATGTATAATTTATACAAGATTATTTAGAGAAAAAAATGTTAGCCTACATATCAAGGGATAATGTAATATTATTATAACTATTTTATAGTTTTAAAACATCTTATTTATATGATGTAATGTTTATGCCCTATTGCATACAATTGGTTTGAATGTGCTGATATCAACAGGCATTTCATGGTTGTGAAGTCGCTTGTGATGCGAGGTGCCAAGATGGATTACGCTGACGTGAATGGAAGGAATCTGGTACAACTGATGCTCCAGGGTGCTGCTGAGGATGAGGTATGTATATAATTATGTACACAAATCATCACCTTGAAAACCTATCAGTGTGACACATGTTCGGCATTGCACATTTGAAAAGCTATAAACTAGCAAATCATTAATCAAATTAGCAAATCATCTGTCTGTCTGTCTGACTGTCTGTCTGTCTGTCTGTCTGTCTGTCTGTCTGTCTGTCTGTCTGTCTGTCTGTCTGTCTGTCTGTCTATCTGTCTGTATGTCTGTCTGTCTGTCTGTCTGTCTGGCCGTCTAGTATTACCGTTGTTTATTGACAGGTGTTGGAGTATTTCCTGAATCATCCTGACACAGATCCCCTACACAGAGATAAACAAGGCAGAAACACCATGCATTACGCAGTGACCACCAGTTACCCCAAGGCTATCAAACCTACTTTACAACGTGTGGAAGGTGTTATGATGCCGATGGACATCACTGACAATGAGGGTAAAACGCCTCTACATCTAGCTGCAGAACGAGGTGACTCAGTGATGATCGAGCACCTCCTGACACTGGGTGCCACACCCACACTACAAGACCTCTTAGGGAATACCTGTTTGCATCAAGCTACTTCTTCTTGTGATGACCCGTCAGTCATTACCATAGTGCAGCGAGAAGATCTACATCCCTGTTTCTGTAACATTCAAAATGGTGAGATGCAGACTGCGCTTCATCTGGCGGCGATGCATGAGAATGCTGACACACTAAACATATTGTTAAGGTGTGGTTGTGACGGTGATATCCGTGATGTGAATGGCAGAAGTCCATTGCACGTAGCAGTGTTACATGGTAACTTGGAAGCGGTCGATAGACTCTTTACTCCTCCGTACCCAGGGCGACAGAGCTCTGAAGCGCATGTCGATAACTATGGTGACAGCCCCTTAGGCCTCGCTTGTTTTGAAAGGTGCACGAATATTGCCAAATTTTTAATAGAAAACGGTGCAAATGTGAATCACTTAAACGGTGAGAAAGAGAACATTCTGATGTTATTGTTGAAACGGAATGCTTATGGGAGTCAGAGAGAGTCTGTGTTAGAAATATATGAAACCCTAACTACAACCGGTGATTTTAATAATGTCAATGGTAGATCTTTAAATCTGAATTCAGCAATGAGTTTAGCCATATTGAATGGACACACAGAGATCGCAGAGAAGCTTGTCGATAGTATGCCTCGTGATGCTTCATTTCATGGTGGTAACAGACCACTGCATCTGGCTATACAAAAACGGATGCTTAGCATCATTGACCTGATTCTGCCACATGCAAATATCAATGCTCAGAATGACGAGCGAGAAACACCTCTACACACGCTGCTGCATTGTCAGGCACTTTACGAGAACCTGCATTCTCTTCCTCTTCTTCGAAGGGTGACAAATTCCAGGAGCTTGACATTAACTGACAAACAGAAAAGAACCCCATTGTTACTGGCTGTGGAGAAAGGCCTGGATGACGTGGCCAAATGGCTGATAGCACAAGGCTCCTCAGTCACAGCACAAAATTTGCAAGGAAATACAATCCTACATCTTCTAGCTACAGATGGAAATACCAATTTATTAAATTATTTATTTGCTGACGACAGAATTAAGAATAAATTAGATGTTTATAAGAAAAACTGTAATCATTTGACTGCTGGTGAAGTCGCCAAGTTAAAGAATAATATGGAGTGTTGTAGACATCTTAGTCTCCGCCCCAAGCCAACTACAGCTGCACACAGGTACACCAGCAATTTCCAGGCGTCACCATCTGGTTATGCTGCCTCATCACGCAATGAAACATGCCACAACACTTCTGAAAGTAAGTTATTCAAACATCATACTATGTAAATGCTGGCGGGGTGTGTATAGGTGTACAAATTATACAAACAAATGTTTTCAGCTCGTTGTAACATAATCACAAAATTACAATAGACTTATAAAAGTAAATACAACAGAAAGATATGAGAATGCCAGTAGTAGGGAAGAAGAAGAGAAAAGAGAGTTTTATTATCGCAGAGTAACAAATTCACACTGAGTGCAAAAATGGCAGACACACGTGTGATTCTGCGACCTTGATCCCAAGAAACACATATCAGTTTTCACTGCGTGATTTATATAGATATAATTTATCTGTTGACAAAAAATACGTGCGGACCAGGCTAAGCTCAGGCAGGATTTACAAGTAGTAAAAAAATGAAAAAGGCAAATGAAATAAATTATAAATGATTGATGAAAGAAATTGCAGACATAACTTCAGGTAGGTGAATACTTAAATGATGTAATCTAGCATTTTAACGTTTGATACCAACAGATGATAATTTGCTGTTTGTTTTTGGTTGACAGAAATTTTGCTATCGGCTTACGAAAATAGAGATTATCTTTTATTCTGCTACACACTTAAGAAAGGTGCGAACCCTAATATCTGCATCGGTGGTGTACCTCTAATGTTTGTCCTCATAGAAACAATGTGTTTCAGAGAGTTGACAGTACTTCTGTGGTATGATGTATCTATGTCAGTCAAATACAAATCCCTCACCATCCTTCACGCCTTACTGCTCTCTCCAGCAACTGATATCATACCACAGTTTCACTCCATAATAGAAAAAGGTCAGTTCATAATATACTTTATTTGGCAAGCTTTGTTAGCTTCCTGTGTGTTTCTGACATCAAAAACAAATTCATTGTGTTTTTCATCTTGAAAAGTGATATTCATGGGATATTTTTAGATTCACTACTACATCTGAAGCTTGTCTGAACGGTAAGGGATAGAGGGGCGTTCAAAAATTGTTAATTTATTTTTCTCTAGCTTATATTTTAAGCAATAATCTGAAAGAATTGGTCTTGTGAATTTGTCCAGCTAGTCTAGCTGATTGATTAAAGTGAATGATCCATTAATAAACTATATTTGGTTATTTTTTGTATGCCCCACAGCAGCATCATCTACCATGAATATCTGAGTGTTATTTATTTTGGCATGCCTTAGAACCTCATCATCAACAATGGCTGACTGTATTGCTGTGACTGTCTAATTGTCTGTCTGTCTGACTGGCTTGCTGGCTGCTTAAATGGATGGCATGATGATTGACTGACTGACTAGTTAGTTAATTGATTGGCTTGCTGGCTATAAATCTATAGACTATCGCCTGGTTGACAGATGATAGACTGACTGGTTGGGTGGTTGGATAAGCTTAGTAATAATGTCATTCCTAATCATACATACAGAAATTTACCGCAGTAATACAAATAATGATGAGCCTTATTTTGCAGATAAAAATCTCATATATACAGCAAGCGATGAAAACGTCACTGCACTATGGCTGGCCGTTTGTCGTGGTGACGTGAAGGTCACTAAAACCTTATTGAGAAGAGGAGCAGATCCTAATATGTGCAGCAACCAGCCGTTTACCTGTCCACATGGACACTGGAAGGGATGTTATGGTCCCTGCTCCATCTTAGATTTGGCTGTTTTTCGACAAGATGTGGATGTTATGCAGTTACTAATTGACTTTGGGGTGAGACGATCCACAGCAAATGCTAGTCTAATTATAGACGGCACAACGCACACTCTAATTATAGACGGCACAACGCACACGCTGCCTGCAGTCAGTGGCAGATAATACCTATATCAGAGAGATGGCACAACACACGCTGGGTGCAGTCAGTGCCAGATAATATATGGCACAACACACGCTGCATGCAGTCAGTGCCAGATAATACCTATATCAGAGAGACGGCACAACGCACGCTGCATGCAGTCAGTGCCAGATAATACCTATATCAGATAGATGGCACAGCACACGCTGGGTGCAGTCAGTGCCAGATAATACCTATATCAGAGAGACGGCACAACACACGCTGCGTGCAGTCAGTGCCAGATAATACCTATATCAGAGAGACGGCACAACACACGCTGCGTGCAGTCAGTGTCAGATAATATATCTCAGAGAGACGGCACAACACACGCTGCATGCAGTCACTGCCAGATAATACCTATATCAGATAGATGGCACAACACACGCTGTGTGCAGTCACTGCCAGATAATACCTATATCAGATAGATGGCACAACACACGCTGTGTGCAGTCAGTGTCAGATAATATATCTCAGAGAGACGGCACAACACACGCTGTGTGCAGTCACTGCCAGATAATACCTATATTAGAGAGACGGCACAGCACACGCTGTGTGCAGTCAGTGGCAGATAATACCTATATCAGAGAGACGGCACAACGCACGCTGTGTGCAGTCAGTGCCAGATAATACCTATATCAGAGAGACGGCACAGCAGAGCTGCGTGCAGTCACTGCCAGATAATATATCTCAGAGAGACGGCACAACACACGCTGTGTGCAGTCACTGCCAGATAATACCTATATTAGAGAGACGGCAGAGCACACGCTGTGTGCAGTCAGTGCCAGATAATATATCTCAGAGAGACGGCACAACACACGCTGCGTGCAGTCAGTGGCAGATAATACCTATATCAGAGAGATGGCACAACACACGCTGGGTGCAGTCAGTGCCAGATAATACCTATATCAGAGAGACGGCACAACACACGCTGCGTGCAGTCAGTGCCAGATAATACCTATATCAGAAAGACGGCACAACACACGCTGTGTGCAGTCAGTGCCAGATAATATATCTCAGAGAGACGGCACAACACACGCTGCGTGCAGTCAGTGCCAGATAATACCTATATCAGATAGACGGCACAACACACGCTGTGTGCAGTCAGTGCCAGATAATATATCTCAGAGAGATGGCACAACACACGCTGTGTGCAGTCAGTGCCAGATAATACCTATATCAGAGAGACGGCACAACACACGCTGCGTGCAGTCAGTGCCAGATAATACCTATATCAGAGAGACGGCATAACACACGCTGTGTGCAGTCAGTGCCAGATAATACCTATATCAGAGAGACGGCACAACACACGCTGTGTGCAGTCAGTGCCAGATAATACCTATATCAGAGAGACAGCACAACACACGCCGCATGCAGTCAGTGCCAGATAATATATCTCAGGCGGCAGAAGTCAGTGCCAGATGTCAGAGAGATGACACAATTACACACACACTACGCAGGACCATTACCGGCCCACTGGTTACAGCTGCCGCTGCCAGTGGGCCATCACTGGTCCGCCAGTGGACCACTAATAAACCTATTGGGTGGCTCACCATTGGCGCGCCAGCTGACTGCTATATGGTACATCGTCTACGATGATAAATATATGCTTAACCCTATCAAGCCTGAGTTTACCATAGTCTTCTTCATCCACTACAAGCCGCGAATTGCTGTCGCAATTCTTGACTTGTGGTGGATGAAGATGAATTGATGTGGGTGAAAAAGTAAGGAAAATTGTCATGTATTGGTAAACCATTTACATGGAAATTTTTATTCTAAAATTTTTGGTTGTTGGAAAATTAATTCTGTTTTCAGGAATGTAAAATGATGTTTAGGGCCTAAAATTGCCCAAATGCATCGTGAGGGCCTAAAGGGTTAATATAGTTTTATCTCAACATGTTTAAAATCAATGTGTTTAGCTTATGAATACATGCACACAATTGTCATGTATATGCCAACCCCTAAAGCGATAAATTGAATAATTTAAATTGTCACCCACTTGAAGCTGTGTCTGGCTACCGTAGCACACAATTTCAAGTGGGTAAAATTTGTTTAATTTGAAACCAAATATTTGCTAATCTTTCTAAATGCGCAACACAAAAATTAAAAAAACTTTTGTATTTCGGGGCCGTTCAACAATTACGTAACGCCTAGAGGGGGAGGGGGGGGGAGGTTGAGAGATGCGTTACGGACCGTAGTCGACACAACGTTAAAAAGCGTTACAGAGTGGGAGGGGGGGGGGGATTAAAAAATCTCTCAAAAAAGTGTTACGTAATTGTTGAACAGCCCCTTCTAGCCTAGTCTATGGACATGTTTACATCATATGGTCATATTAAGGAGCCAGAATAAATCACTGATTTTTTTATGATTTTAGCCTGATTGTGTCGTTTTAAGCGGTTTATTTCATAACATATTAGCAGTAGATTTGTTCAGACAACAATACAGTATGGAGTAAATCCGTTTATTTTAAAATGTAGTGACTGTGCTATAATTATAATAAAATTATATATTATTTTTTTGTTTTTTATATATTAAGAGTATGATTCATTTTTCTGGATTTTATAAAAAAAATGTGTTATGAGACTTATGAAAATGAAAGGATACCTTAAATATTTTTGCTTAAATACCTTGTCTAATATCGCTACCTAGTGATTAACTATAAGCACAAACAGTGACACACAGTGTACTGTGTGTCACTGTTTGTGCTTCTAGTTAATCACCAGGTGGCGTTCACCCTTAATCCCGCCCTGCAGCTTGTTCTGTGGAGTGTACGAGTTTTAATCAAACAAAAAAAATGGCGGCCATATTTTATTTGTGTGTAATGTAGGCCTATACGCTCGCTTATGAGTATCACTTCATGCGTTATGGGCCTAATGGCCTACCATATCATTATGTGAAACGCAGTGACCTCACCGGAAACCTTTTTGAATGGCTACTCGGTGAAAAAAATGTTAAGAGCAAGCTCCCTGCTAGAAGGGTCTGGGAGGCTGCATACCCCCTGAAAAAGGACTTTTGCAGAGTTTTTTGCATTGTAATGATATATGTTAAACAAATTACAACACATACAGGCTGAGCAGGATGGTGATGAATCAGATGACACTGCCCTACAGGCACAGGGTTCGGAATTTGAGCCCTGGCAATCTGAAGAGAATAATTTACGTCTCGGTCACGGAACCAGAACCCCCCCCCCCAACACTGCATCGTTTCGTGCCGCAGGGAATGGATAACATATTATATTATATTATATTTTGTTTTCTCCGAAACTTGAATACCAAAGCGTATCCCGTTATCTATTACACCAAAGTAACGGAGCATGTATTTATGCAGACCATCTTGTCATTGATGGATAAAATTCATATTTTGCACAAACATATGCCTTGCTCCAGAGGATAGGCAATAGGCATTTTAATTTTCATTGACTTGATTGATTTCTCCTGATTAGGCCCATCATCAAACAATGCATCAATTATCGGGCTAGAACAAACGATATGGGGACGTGATACTTGTCAGCTGGGATTGAATATATTGTGATCGACAGGTTGTCTAGTGCGTGCACAGAGTCAGCAAAATTTACTGATTTTGAAGAACGGCATGGTGACATGGGTTGGGGCTGGGTTTGATAGAGTTGTTACCCTAAGGTCATACCAAGGTCATCTCAAGGTCACAGGAAAATCAAATCAGCTTGAAATAGGTGAAAATAGGTGAAATATAGCCTATTTAATATTGTTTGTGTACTTACTAATAAGTCATACGTCATGTGAGACTTGGACCACACAAGGCGATGAATCATAGCACCTCCGTCGATCTCGTAATCACAGCTTCGGAATGTCATACAAAACAGTGTCACCACCCCATTCACACCATATAACATCTGCACGCTCACTTTTCAAAGCTGTGTGCATCATAATTTTTTGTCAAAGAGAGCTATGAGATGGCGTATTTTCACTTTCTGGTGACTGACATGACCTATAATACTGACCCAGTTTGTGACCTTGACCTTGAATCACAAAAAATAATTGCAGCAACGGCTTCCCCGCACCCGAAAACCTAGGTGTAGAGCCATTGTTTGTTATGATATGATGACAAGTTACTGAAATATGGCATATAGGCCTATTTTTACTTTCGGGTGACTGACATGACCTATGACATTGACCCAGGGTGTGACCTTGACCTTGAATTACAAAAGTAATGCCACCAACGCATTCCCCGTACCCGAAAACCCAGGTGTAGAGCCATTATTTGTTTTCATATAATGACTGGTTAACGAGATATTGCGCATTTTCACTTTCTGCACACTTCTTGTGGACGCCATTTTGAATGTGCAAATTAGATCCATTCTTTAGGCAACAAATTTTTGAAAACATTTTTTTGATAACACTATGGTCCCATATAAACTCATTTTTGTCTAGGTTGAGTGATTTTCTAGGTTAAAACAAAGGATATTTCCTTGCTTAAAATGACCACAGTATGTTGGTAAATAAACATTTGCTGTCAGCGCGCACCTGTTATGTGTAGTTCCAAATGATTGTTATGTTGCGTCTTTTCGGAAAACAATTGGAAAAACTAGACACACAATGAGCGCCAAACACGATCCGCAATTATTCCTACCAGGTAGGCCTATGACAATCATAATAATTTTATTTTTAATAGCATTAGCTTTTTATTACGACAATACCCACACTTCTTTTGCTGGTCTTTTCACACGTATACACGTGTTTAGCAACGTCATACGACGTATATATATATACGTGTTTAGCAGTCTAAAGGTTAACGTCAGATTCTGACGTCTAAAGTGGGTCCCCGCGCTGAAAGGGTTAACGCTGGACCTAGGTCACAGATGGTGACACAGCTAACATTGGTTCAATGTCTGGTAGTTGCTGGGTTGACAAACATTCATTCACCCTTAACCCTTTAAGCCCTCACGATCAATTAAAGCATCATTTTACATCCCTGAAAACAGACCTAATTTTCCTACAACTTAAGGGTTTCAGAAGGAAAATGTCCATGAAACTGTATTACCAATACGTGGCAATTTTCTTTAATTTACCACCTACTTCAGGTCATCTTCATCCACTACAAGTCGAGAATTGCGACAGCAATTCGCGGCTTGTAGTGGATGAAAATGACAATGGCAATTCAGGCTTGAAAGGGTTAAGCCACCATTTTTTCTACATAAACCATGTTTATCATAACTATGTCATTCAGGACATGATATATCATGTATGGTAAACATATATACTACACTTAGTACAGCCCATTATGTAGGATAAATAGGCTCTGTATATTATACCCCATACTTGGTGCAGCGTTATGTGTGATACGGTACACCGGGGTAGCGTTATGCGGTTGACAACGTGAAGACGTCACACTAATCGCTTCATTTTATTGATATTTCACGCTTCAAGAATGGTTGATTGATCAGTTGATCGCGAGCCATATTGTCAGTCATTGGTAATATTTGCAAGGTTTTAATTTTTGCGAATTTCGCGAAGAGGACAAATTCGCGAATTTAAGAATCGTTTCTAAAGAGAAAAAGAAAATTCGCGAATTCTAAACTTCGCGAAAAGCCCCAAAATCAGAAAGTCGCGAAAATTTGTGCACTCGAAAATGACCAGATCTGCAGTAATACATTACGAGGATCGATAAAGGGGGTTTGACCCTTGAGCTGCTGGGGCCGTATATATACGGCTTAACCCTTGTGGTGCTAGTGATGTGTATATACGGCTCTAAACATGTGCCAATGTAAAGAAAATAACACTCAAATTGATCAAATGGTTAGCGGTGTATGCTCAGCTAGTCTAGTAATTTAACTGGTGACATGCATAAGTAGGCCCTATTTGAAATATAAAATATTTGTTGTCATTTGAAGCTGGAAATTGCGTCACCAATTCTAGCTTCAAATGACGAAAAATAGAATGAAACAGTTCAGCAGCAGAAGAGTGTTATAAGTACATAGGCTGATGCTGTACATCTGGTCATTTTCGCGTGAGGTCTAGAATTCGCGAATTATCAATTTCGATGATAGTAGCGCTATTATAATAATAATTTCTGCGATATTCTTAAATTCGCGAATATGTCCTCATCGAAATATTTGCGAAAATTAATACATTGCAAATATTACCAGATCCACAGTATAACACAGGTATGTACAGCAGTAGGACAACGGTTGGCCCAGCACTGGCCCACAGCTGGGCCGCTGTGTATGTCTGGTGTGCCGCAGCATCAATCTAGGGCAGTGAAACTATTCTACCATTAATTTTGTCGATTAAAATTCAATAAATACATCTGGTGAAAACCACTACAATAAAAGAGTTCTGGGCCTGCATTTTGAAATATTTGATTTATTTCACGTGGATATTTTAAAAGCTGAACAGGTTTATAACATTTAAATTGAAGTGAGAATTGCGGCAATTTATAGCTGAACGTGATTCAGAGGACCTGGACCTGGAGTTAAGACGCTTATCATATCCTGAATCAGAGGGGATACCTGGAGGTAAGACGTTAATCATATTATGGATGAGATCATATATTTATGATATAGGTGATGTTATATAAAGGACACGTCACAGCCCAACAGGTATGTCATTTTGTCAGGTTTATCAGAAATGCATTTCTGGTTTTATATATTTGATATTCATGAGTGTCTAAATATCAACATTTGTGAATACCTGGTCTCAAATTAAACATATATTTGTAATTTTCATCCACTTGAAGTTGTGGGTCGCGGCAGCGTCAATAGACGTCAGAATAGGTTCTGACGTCAAAATGTGACGCCGACCCCCGCACTGAAAGAGAAAAATATTTCTAATGACCGCAGACCTACAACATATGTAGTCAATTCAGGCAAAAAGAACTAACTAAGACATTTATGATGATTGAAATTGACAAAAAACGTCTGTTTTCTAGGTTTATATAAAAATATTTCAGCGCATTAAAGGTTAAACTCCATCTTAAGAAGTTTCACACGCCTAAATTAGGCGAACATCACTCATAGCTGCACGTGGGCGAAATTAGTTGTATATGTTTAAATTTGTCATCAAACCTCTACATTTCCTGCTGATTGAACAACTACTTTACACCTATTTGATTTGATTAAAAGCGTGAATGACACGCAAAGGGGTATCATCGTCCCTTTGGATATGAAAGGGTGTATCTGCCACTTTACAAAGTGGCAGATACACCCTTTCATATCCAAGAGGACGTTATATATTGACACTTGCCTAGCCCTCGAAGCGGCGAATACTTTTAATGATAAACTTGATGGACAAAGGTTTCTTTTTCAATTTGAAATCATCATAAATGTCTTAGTTAGCTCTTTCCGATTCATTTGCATACCTATGTTATGGGTCCACACCATTAGATATATTTGTACTCTTACAGTGTGGAGATCAACTTTAGTCGTCAGAATCGTCAGAATATGACGTCTACAGACGTCAGATTCTGACGACTAAAGTCGATCCCCGCGCTGTAATGATTAAGCTTATCATCAAACGTCTACATGTCTTGCTGATTGAACAGCTACTTTATATCTATTTGTTTTGCTAATAATTTGTCATCAAACCTCTACAGTTCTTGCTGATTGAACAAATACTTTACACCTATTTGATTTGATTAAAAGCGTGAATGGCGCGCAAAGGGTTAGCATATATTGACACTTGCTTAACAACGTAGTCCACATATATGCGTCCGTGGGAAGGAAAGGGTTGATTTTATAATGGATCAGGATCATCAGACCAGAACTCAAGCCAACAATGATATCAGGATCATCAGACCAGAACTCAAGCCGATAATGATATCTTATTAACCTATTTCTGAACCGAATAATGACCTATTATTAACCTATTACACCGCCGTTAAAATGACTGACTTTGGTATTGTATGCCTACGATACAATACGATACGAGACGATACGTTGTAGGCCTGTATGTGCACAAAAGTGGCCTAGAGCCCGATTTATTTAATTAGTTTGGATGTTTTACTACGTCCAAACTATTGTTTTCCTACTGGATACTTTCTTAATTTTCTTCTTATTATTATTATGCCTACGATACAACTCTCATGAGAAATTATTCTGTATTCCCAGCAGATGTTGAGCCAGTGTTGGTTCAATGTTGGCCCAATGTTGGACCAACATTAAACCAACCTTAGGGTGATGTCTTCTGTTAGCTGAATAGCATAGCTGATATATTTACCCTGTATTTATATACCAGCCCTTTAACTGTGACCTCTTAGTTACAGAAGCCCGATGGGGTCTTCTTAATTTCGATTTCTGGCTTCTAATTTTTAAGTTCCTCTGTAATATTGCTACAATAGTGGAGATTTCTGAGTTCAAACTTCAGACTTCAAATTTACGAGTTCCAAATTTCGAGTTCACCCTTCCGAATTGTGACTTCCAACTTACGATTGCAAATATTCGAGTTCCAAGTTTCAACTTACGAGTCGATAATTAGAAGTCGGAATTCATAAGTTAGATGCAATAGTAGTTTATGTATCATCATGTCATGTATATTGTACAGTAAATTTACATCCAAATCAATAGTTAAAAGATACAGCACGACAAGTTTCAAGAAACAACACAGTCGATATCAATATACGAATTAACACCAAAATCATGGACCATAATTCAACTTTATTACAACCACTTTGAATATTACAAAAGGCGAATCGTGTCTTCAATCAAAGATATTCTTTAAAAATATTGGCGTTTACACTGACAAATCTGAATAATTTCCCTGACGCAATTCCCTTCTCACAGTATGAGTGAATTTTGTAAAATACTTAATCGCTCACTAATAAACTCGATGACACAGACAGACGGACATACAGATATTGTATTGACATAAATAAAAGTCATTACACTCACTCACTCACTCACTCACTCACTCACTCACTCACTCACTCACTCACTCACTCACTCACTCACTCACTCACTCACTCACTCACTCACTCACTCACTCACTCACTCACTCACTCACTCACTCACTCACTCACTCACTCACTCACTCACTCACTCACTCACTCACTCACTCACTCACTCACTCACTCACTCACTCACTCACTCACTCACTCACTCACTCACTCACTCACTCACTCACTCACTCACTCACTCACTCACTCACTCACTCACTCACTCACTCACTCACTCACTCACTCACTCACTCACTCACTCACTCACTCACTCACTCACTCACTCACTCACTCACTCACTCACTCACTCACTCACTCACTCACTCACTCACTCACTCACTCACTCACTCACTCACTCACTCCTTTGTTTCCCAGCCAGGGGTTTATATAAAGCACTCCCCGCTGTTCTCTGTATTGTTATGTATGAGATGTCAGACTCTAGGTTTCTACCTTGATCGCTCCCACGGCTCTCACATTAATCCAAGGCTAAGCGCGACGTTAGTCGTTTTGACTCCGCCGTATTAGCGTTTTAATCGCGGTTATCGGGAGCCAAATGTATATTTAAGCAACAAGATTTGCAAATGCGGGCATCAAATTAGAAAAATATGGATAATTTTAAACCCCTTGAAGTTGTGGGTCGCCGTAGCGAGACACAACTTCAAGTGGTTGAAAATTTATATTATTTAATTTAGTGCATTAAAGGTTACTTCAAGGCTGTGTTTTCAACAAACACGAGACATTAGACTAATGCAGTGTTAATGTTGGCCCAGCATCTACGATACTGGCACGATATTAAAACAGCATTGGTTCAATATATCGTGTTTACTGTTTGCTGCGTGATTTGTAGCTCACAGTGAGTCATTGGTGTAATATAAGCACGGCGACTTGGTACAATGCCGCGCGCAGTTATGTTTATCAACTAATTAGGAGGTGTGGACACTAATTTGACTAAAAAATAATCACTTATATAACATATATCAATCTGATCGGCGTCATTCAAAGAACAATATTTGTTAAGTCTTTACAGCTAAATGACGATGTCATATCCCTTTGAAAACAATTTTCATTACATCGAATATTTCGAGCCCACTTGTTCGACAGTGTAGCCATCTTATTTAACAGACGAGCTCCAGTCGGTACTGAGAGAAATATTCCGAGGTATCATCCTATACATTTGTATGTGTTAAAATAGTTTGTACTGCATGATTTCCTGTGAGAGAATGTGTGATGTGATACCTGAACGCTTTCAGTCGATATCCCAATTGATTTAATTTTATTTCAAAAGGACCCGACTGAATGCGTGAACACGTTGTTGAACACGTTGATGAAAGTTTATATTTTTTTTTCACGAACATTCAAGAATTTCACGGTCAAGGAGGCTCCTGCAATATCGAGTTTACGGGAAAGAAACGGGGAACAAACTGTGACAGACCTGTGTTAGTTTTAACCACCTTAGATGAAATACTATTACTCCAGCAGCGACGTTACTAATTCAAACCTTATGGGGCATTCCTATGTATGTAGATGATACAATTATCCTTTTCCACCAGTTACGGTTGACTGTTTCCATGGTCACTATAAATACAGTACAGTTGTTGTCGCAATACTGCATCACGGTGACTCAACCCTTGAAGCGCCGAATTATTTTGTATAAATCATGGAGACCAAAGGGTTTTATTCAATTTGAAATCATTATAAATGTCTTATTTAGCTCTTACCGATTCATTTGAATACGTATGTTATGGGTCTACGTCCATTAGAAATCTTTTGATTCTTTCAGTGCGGGGACCGACTTGATACGTCACAGACGTCAGATTCCGACGTATAAAGACGGTACCCGCGCTGAAAGGGTAATCCCACGTCGCATACATGCGTCTTGCGGTATTTCCAAATAGTTGAATGACAGTATTGTGTGATCCATAAAAATAATTATCTACATTTATCTGCTATATTTAATTGTGTTATTATAAAGATTCCGTTTAACCCTTTCAACGCCGGGGCCGACTTTAGACGTATGAATCTACAGACGTCAGATAATACTAATAATAATAAGGCCACCTTTGTGCACATATAGGCTAAACTGGGCCAGGAGAACCTCCTGAGGATGGTGAGATGATTGAGATGACACTGTCCTCCAGACACATGATTCGAAATTTGAGTCCTGGCAGTCTGAGGTCGAGCTCGCTACCTCTCGGTCACGGAGGCTCCCAACAATACTGAGTTTCACACGTGGGAGAAGAAACATTTGTGTTTGTTTTAAACCGCCGAGACCGGGAATCGAACCCGGAGCGTGAAAGGCAGCGGTGCTAACCACTACCCTAGAGCCCCCGCCCATAATATACAGAACACAACATGAATTTGACACGTTCCCTTGTAGTGGTATGTGGGTTGTTCCTTATACAGTCAGGAACATTTGACGCGTTCCCCTGAGTGACATGTGTGTTATCTTTTACACAGTCTGATTATTCGAAATGTTCCCTCGTGGTGGCATGTGGATGTATTCCATTATACAGTCAGGAATATTTGACACGTTCTCTTGAGTGGCATGTTGGTTGTCTTTTATATAGTCTGAATATTTGAGATGCCTCTTGAATGACATGTGTCTTTTACTGACTATTTGAGACGTTCCCTTGAGTGACATGTGTGTTGTATTTTGCTTAGTCTGAATATTTGTGACGTCCCCTCGAGTGACCTGTGTGTAGGCCCCATACAGTCAGGGTCATTTGACACGTCCCCTGGAGTGACATATGTGTAGACCCTATACAGTGAGGGGTATTTGATACACCCCCTCCTGGTGTGTAGACCCTATACAGTCAAGTATTGTCTCTGAACATCAGACCCTAATATTGCAGGTAGAGGTGAAGTACCTATAATGACGACGGCTGCACGTAAGTGACACCATTCTCATATCTGGAGTAATTATTACCACTCTGGGACCACCAATCTATCTCACGAGGGGGTCTTAAAGCTCTAGGGGTAAGCTAGGGCATTTTTTTAAGAGTCGCTGTCAGCTCACTTGGGCTTGAGGTTGAGGTTTACTCCGTGGACGCTATATTACCACGGATGGATGACCTAGGGCCGTGAAGAAGAAACTATATTAACACATATATATTGGATAACATTGCACTTTCTAAATCTTAAATTGCATAATGTATACTATGTAAAATTATTTTTTACAGTGAACGTATTATATCCAAATAATGCGCTCACTGTTTGTGTATATAAAAGTTAATTATACAATTTTATATCGCATACGATATATACCGGTATTCAATTTTAATGTTATAAGGTGCAATAATCCAATAATAGATAGTACATATATATAACTAAATATTCAGTTGATATAATATATCAATGACTTTAAAATTCCTGTGTCACGGGTTGGCCAGCGAACACGATGCTGTATTACAGCTCTGTTACTGGCCCAATTATGGACCATTTGTGGCCCAATGATATCATAATAATGGCCCAATGATGGTCCAAAGAGGCCTAAATATGGCCCACCTTCTCGGGTGTTTTCAGTTCAGTGACTCGGAGAGCATTAATCATGGGCATGACCCCAGTGCCACTAGAGCGTGACAGACGACGGTGAATTCCAACACACGTCAGATGATCAACCAATGTTGGTTTGATGTTGGCCCAACGTCTGCGACGCTGGTCCAACATCAAGCCAACATTGGATCAACTTTTTTGTTCTCGCAGAATCCAATGGTAGGTCAACTTCTCGGATGTTTATGCAACATTGCAGCAGCGTTGGTAACAGTTGTGCTCTCATCTACATTAGCATGTGACCCTACAAAAAATAAAATCAATATTCACCCATTTAAAGTTGTGGGTCGCGGTACTTAAGTGAGTGAACACTACTCATATTAGTAATAATTCAGTGGCGGATCCATGAATTTACAGACAGGGGGCGCCGATTTATACAAAACACAGCTAGCAATTGTATGCTCTAGAGGGGTCCGGGGGCATGCTCTCCCGGAAAATTTTGAAATCTAAGGCCTTAAATGACGCATTCTAGACCATATTTCGTCCGAAATATGGTCGTTTTTTTGTTTTTTTACCCTGAACGGTAGAAGGCCCGCGCCGGCTGCGCCCCCCTTTGGATCCGCCACTGTAATTTAAGACGAACCATTTGCAAATTCTGATTTTTAAACACGCATTTCATTCTCAATAGCTGTAACATGTTACTAACCATAGATTTAAAAAGACTAACCAAGCAAACGCGATACATTGACACAATGTTCTTTTGATGTTGGCTCACCGTCTTTGACGTCGGCCCAACATTCAAACAACACTGGGTCGATGTCTCGTGTGTGCTGGGATGGCGTGCTTAGCGGGATCTGTTATAAGCGTAACCATGGTAACCCAGAAAACACAAAACATTCACCCAATGCTGGTTTAACGTTGTCCAGCGTCAGTGTGCACAATAGTGGCATTCATTCATTCATTCATTCATTCATTTTAACCAGCCGTCTCAAGCTTAGCCTGATACCAAACTTGAATCCTGATTCAAATTTGATCCAAATGGTGCTTAGATGAAAAATACAGTTTAGATCTTTATCAGAAATTCAGAAACGCGACACTATGGTTTGTGATAAACTATGAAACCAGCGCCAATAAACATGAATGGAAGTCATGTAGCATATAATAATACACACTTATCAGTGGTGTCTATTTATAACTCAATCTTTAAATCTTCGATATCTCTCATCTTTAACTTCTAAAATCTGAGAAAGACGCATTATTGTGAGATCCTAATCTTTTACCGCATTGTGTAGAACGTCACGTTGACTGAATGGACTATATTAAGCGCAGTATAAACCCCGTATGTCTATATTTATCCGGTATCTGTATTCTGAATACAAAAGTACGAGCATAGCTAACCAGGTTGGTCACCTTATTACCTAGATAATGCAATAATAATTGATTATTGAAGTATATGTGAATAATTGATTATATGAAGTATATGTGAAAAAAGTCACCACGGTGCACATATGTAAAATAGCTTGACAGCTAATACGGTTATGTCCACCCTGTATAAATTTCAATAAATAAATAAAAGTACCATGCTTGGTCAAAACATCAAGTAATACCGTTAGTATAGAGTTGTGTAGAGTGTTTATAATTCAAGAAATGAAATAGATGGGGTTTTAGACCACCCTTGTGCACATATAGGCTAAGCCGGGCGAGGAGACTCCCTAGGATGGTGAGATGAGTGAGATGACACTGCCCTCCAGACACAGAAATCGAAACTCGAGCCCTGGCGGTCTGAGGTCGAGCACGCTACCTCTCGGTCACACACAGAGGCTCCCCAAAATATTGAATCTTTACGAGTGAGTGGGTTTTGTTTCTTTGAAACTTGAAGGCCAGGGCTGGGTTCGAACCTGCGATCTCCGACTTTCCAAGCAGGCAGCTTTAACCACTACACAAGGGCCCCCACCCCACAATATTAAATAGTAACGCCACAGTGTTTATAGTTCAAGGTCGGAGATCAGAGCTAAGACCAGACAATCACCCAATGTTGTTTTAATGCCGGCACAGCGTCGCAGCATTAAACCAACATTAATTCGTTGTCTATTATTGCTGGAATAAGTATCATTTGATTGGCAGAGTTAAGTGGTAGCGGTGTGAAATGTACACTTATAATCTTTACCATCTGACCTGAGACCATCGCACAGTGAGACCTACACGACCCTGACCTGAGACCATCGCACCGTGAGACCTACACGACCCTGACCTGAGACTATCGCACAGTGAGACCTACACGACCCTGACCTGAGACTATCGCACAGTGAGACCTACACGACCCTGACCTGAGACTATCGCACCGTGAGACCTACACGACCCTGACCTGAGACTATCGCACCGTGAGACCTACACGACCCTGACCTGAGATCATCGCACAGTGAGACCTACACGACCCTGACCTGAGACTATCGCACCGTGAGACCTACACGACCCTGACCTGAGACCATCGCACCGTGAGACCTACACGACCCTGACCTGAGACTATCGCACAGTGAGACCTACACGACCCTGACCTGAGACCATCGCACAGTGAGACCTACACGACCCTGACCTGAGACTATCGCACAGTGAGACCTACACGACCCTGACCTGAGATCATCACACAGTGAGACCTACACGACCCTGACCTGAGACCATCGCACAGTGAGACCTACACGACCCTGACCTGAGACCATCGCACAGTGAGACCTACACGACCCTTTACACTTCAAACGCTTCATGGGGGTAGAGAATAAAACTTTAAAACAACAAACCCTTTGTTTCCTATACCCGTTAAGTGAGTGCAACCATAAACTGATAAGCCCATTGATCGCTACAGGCTCCTATAACAGGGTGTTTTCCTGACCAATTGCCATTGATCGCTACGAGCTCCTGTTATAATGTTATCAGAGAGGCCGTGACATGAGCCGTCATAATATTATCTCTTCTCTTCTTCACTTTTTTACTGCGGTTTGAGATAAATATAGCCTAACAGTGAGCGACAGGTGTTTAATAGATATACATAGATTTTTCATAGTTTAGTGAAAGCCCAAGGGAACTACAAGCACAGGGCCGTTATTCTCTTACAAGTTTCGATATATCATAGGCTTCAGATTGATATCGGAATTGCAACGAGAATACGCACCCTGACCGTCTGAAACCAATCACAAGACGTCGTGATCACGGAGCCTCATTGAGGCTATTTGGACTCGTTAGTTATTAGTGGTAATGTGTTTTAGCACATTATAAACACATCAAATAACTAGCGTCACGCTGTGTTTATGGTGTTCAATGCTCCAATAATAAATCAACTTTACTCCCTGCCCGTTTCTAATATTGTTGTTTTTCTATTTCAGTTTCAGACTCTTAAGTACCGAGAATAAGAGTTTCTATGACCAACAATCTACCGGGAGTTACATAACAGATCTGACCACCAATCTATCAGGAGTTACATCACAGATCTGACCACCAATCTATCAGGAGTTACACCACAGATCTGACCACCAATCTATCAGGAGTTACACCACAGATCTGACCACCAATCTACCAGGAGTCACACCACAGATCTGACCACCAATCTACCAGGAGTCACACCACAGATCTGCCAATTTATCAGAAGGTACACCACAGATCTGTCCACCAATCTACCAGCAGGTACATCACAGATCTGACCACCAATCTATCAGGAGTTACACCACAGCTGTGAGATGAAGTCGTGGAAATGGGTGATTGTGAGTCACACTCACGGTGAGTTCAAGGACAGCGATTTACAGCTGGAGGAGGAACAGCTGCCACAGATCACAGATGGAGGTGAGGAGGGGGATATAAAACTTAATACAAATAAATAAAATAAAAGTGCAGGTTTATTTACTTACAATTTATTCACAGATGGAGATGAGATGGGGGTATATAACCTCAAAAAATAAAATAAAATAAAAGTACTGGTTTACTCTTTGCCATTGTATTCACATATGGGGTTGAGAAGGGGGGTATATAACTTTATAAAATAAATAAAATAGCTAACTTTTAAGTGCTGCAGCAGTCATTGACATATTTCAATGTTATTTCTTATCATTTCTTTCCGACAAAATGGAACATATTTTATATAACTTCATAAAATAACTTTTGAAGCGTTATGTTACTGCTTGACATTTCACATACATTTGAAACTGCAATTTTTTTACTCAGCTTTAAATGGATGTAACTTATACTCGAGTCTGCATCTTCACATTCGATACATTTTATCAATATGTTTAATGTAAACCAGTTCAAAACATTTAAGCGTGTTATCCGCACTCAATGAGTTAATATTAACAACCTATACATTATTTTTTAACTAAAGAAGTTGTATGATGTTAAGTTATACTTGTTCTAGACTTAGTGTAGAATATTACGATGTAGTACATATATTGTAAATGTGTACACTGTACCTGTGATTAGGTCTCACTGAACACATAATGTTTGTTGTAAGCTTATGTTTTATCTGTGGTAAGCTCTCACTGAACACATACTGTTTGTTGTAAGCCTATGTTTTAGCGGTGGTAAGGTCTCACGGAACACATACTGTTTGTCTAAAAGAACATTACCATTCTGATATTGACTTTGTTATTTCTGTCAGAAATCCTGGTAGAAGCGGAATATCTGAGTGTGGACCCCTATATGAGGTAAGTCACTCCATGTCATACATCATAATATGTACATAGATGACAGATATTTAGTTTGGCGCTCAAGTGGTTTCTCTATGATCAGTATCCAGTATACGTTGGTGAGCTGTGTGTCAACATCAGAAACCTGTGATGGCTGGAAATTCAGATATTATTCAGAATTTGACAAGGTCAAATTACAATGATGCGCTGCTTGAAAACACCGCTTATATTTTGGTGTTTATTTTGAGCGAGTCAAAATATTTACATAAAAAATCCTGGCCGTGAAATATTAGACATGCACTAAAATATCTGTACGAATTGAAACCCATAAACATTCATACTTTTTTGAAACATATACTGTTTTAAAACTGGTATCAATTTAGTAGCTTTGTGAATTGTAAAACAATTGTAAACCACTGCCAAATTGAAGCATACCCCAAAAGACAATTCGCAGCAAATGAAAATTTCCATCAATTAGGAAAGGGTACAAATTGAAAAACCGTAGAAATTGTATTGAAAAACCGTAGCAATTGTATTGGTTAGGGTTGGGGTTAACCCTAGCCTAGCCCTAACCCTAACCCTAACAAATATTTTAAAATATATTCTGGCCCAGCGTCGTAGACGTTGGGCCAGAATTCAAACAGCATTGGTTACCGCGACCCACAAATTCCAAGTGGGTGAAAAATATGAATTTAGCACTAGTTGTAAACTCGTAACGCCCTGCTAGTTGACAATATTGATCAATCGAAAATCCGCTGTTAATTTGCAATTAATTGTAACCTGGTGGTGCCAGGTTCGAATCTCGGTCGGGCTGGATATTTGTAATCGTGGTTGTGCATATACAGTGCTTCATACTGTTCAAAGGGATGGGGTATATAGTGATGCCTATGGTACTCTGCACCAAAACGAACCCTTCATTCGAAGTAAGAGTAGGGCATATTCCCGGCTTCGGGCTTCCTTCTGCCGCGATATTGCCTCAATGTGCAGAAAGCGACGTAAAGAAATATTCACTCACTATGTTATGTTTGATGTATCAGATCAGATGTCAGTTGGTGTCGGGTGACATCCAGTGGATGATAGCGTTTTACATCTACACATTATACATCCTAATCTGACCCGTCTTACTCCACGTGTCAACAAACATGTCGTGATAGAAATGTTTCACTGATGATTTTTATCTAACTGACCCCCGGGGTTTCCCCACCTTTTGATGCAGGTCAATCGGCTCGATTCAATAACGGCTGAGCAAACACACATTCTGCAGAAACACGAAAAGCTGAGCAATTGCTGCATTAATACCATATATAGTGGACCAGCATTACCCCTACATTTCTACAAATCATAGAAACTATAGGTTTTTTCAAATTGAAATCATCATAAATGTGTTAGTTAGCTCTTCCCACCTCATTTGAATACCTATGTTGTGGGTCTACGGCCATTTTAAAATACACCACTACATTATTTTCTTTGTCCGACCACTACATTCTAAACCGGGAATGGGGAGTTATTGTTAGTCTATTACAGATCAATTATCATGGTAGGCCTATGGTATTATAATCTGTCAGGTGTGACCGAGCTGTTGATTATGAGGGATTCTTATCATGTTGGGATGTGTTTTAAAGATTCATACAACTGCAAAACAGGCATGCGTGGGAGCCCTACGGTAGCATATATAGAGTACATAGCTGTAGGCATACAGTAACCTACTGTACAGGGTGAACGCATTAATATCAGCAACTAAACTGATTACAAGATACTACTTAAACGAGACATTGACCCAGTAAACCAACATTAGAGAAATGTACAATATTTGAGAGGAAGTCCTCCCGCCCATCAAACACTAAACATTTGTATAACATTTATGCAACGTCGGCCCAACGTCTTCGACATTGGTCCAAAATTGTATTAAGTCATACAAATGTTTTGTGTTTACTGGGTGTTGGTACAAGCGTGGGGTCAGCCTGTTTCGAGATACCCGCTGTAATACAGTCAGTTTGTTTGCAAGCCAACGACCAGCTAAGAACCAGGGCTAAGGGCTTTAAGCTTTGATGGAATTATTAACTCATAGATGTCGGTCAAGTATATATAAACTTGCTGTGATTTGAGAACTTGCTCTTAATGAGGCTTTGAGTATGAAACGAATATTTAGTATTATTATGGAATAGGCCCTGGTCCTACCCACGGGCACTATTGCATCCTGGGGGACCCTTGTCCTGCGAATTTTGACAGTTGACCATACCTTTAAGTCACCCTCGGAGTTCTACACTCTTAGCTGTGAAAAAGGCCACAGCTAAGAATGTAGAGCTCCTCTGGCTTTATCCTATACACAAATGTTCAATTCTTTCAGTGAAGAGATCGACTTTAGACCTGAGAACTTGATAAACTTTAAAAACTGACGTCTAAATTCGACCCCCACCCTGTAAGGGTTAAAACGGTCAGGTGGTGTGTTTTATACTATAATTGTAATGTTGGTGGTGTTTTATACTATTATTGTCTATTTGCTGCATTCGTTTCTCTCTTACTTGATATAATGTAATATTATTGTTTCTGCACCATAGTATACCTGGAACATATAGAAAAGCTTGATTAGTTGTCGACTGTTACTTTCACAATGTAAGTGTTTATAAATAAATCATCTAAAATTAGATTTATCTAATAACAAGGGGCTCCTAAAGGCATCGACCACTACTTTGCCAATGTAAATGTTTATAACTAAATCACCTAAAATTAGATCAGTCTAATAATAAGGGGCTCCTAAAGGCATCGACTGTTACTTTGCCAATATAAGTGTTTATAACTAAATCAGCTACAAATAGATCAGTCTAATAATAAGGGGCTCCTAAAGGCATCGACTGCTACCTTGCCAATTTAAGTGTTTATAAATAAATCAGCTAAAATTAGATCGGTCTAATAATAAGTCCTCCTAAAGGCATTGACCGCTACTTTGCCAATGTAACTGTTTATAACTAAATCAGCTAAAAATAGATCAGTCTAATAATAAGGGGCTCCTAAAGGCATCGACTGTTACTTTGCCGATGTAAGTACTTATAGCTAAATAAAATAAAATAATATTGATAACTAAATCAACTAAAATTAGATTAATCTCAAGGGTTCCTAGAAAAGTGATTCTACACATTGTAATTAATGTCAAGTGTGTAAAAAAATACCCAGAACTCAATTACTGTTGGAAAAATTATTGCTCATAACATTAATTTAATCAATCAATTCAGTTTATTGTATATCGCTTAACTTCAGAAAGCGAGGAGCTCAGAGGCGCATGAAGAAGGCATATAATTAATTTGCTTGTTTATTATATATATGTGTGTGTATTAATGATGTATCACTTTTTATTACAGAGGTCACATGGGAAAGGTATAGAACTAATTTGTTTTCATTATTATATATCTATGTATGTATTTATCATGTATCACTATGTGTTACAGGGGCCCATTGAGATGGCTTAGTCTTAATTTGTTTTTAATATTGTATATGTGTATGTATTTGGGCACACTGACATGGCTTAGACTTAGTTCGTTTTTATTAATGTATATGTGTATGTATTTGAGCACACTTAAATGGCTTAGACTTAGTTCGTTTTTATTAGTGTATGTGTGTATGTATTTGGGCACACTGAGGTGGCTTAGACTTAGTTTGTTTTTATTATTGTATATGTGTATGTATTTGGGCCCATTGAGATGGCTTAGTCTTAATTTGTTTTTATTAGTGTATGTGTGTATGTATTTGGGCCCATTGAGAAGGCTTGGTCTTAATTTGTTTTTATTATTGTATATGTGTATGTATTTGAGCACACTTAAATGGCTTAGACTTTGTTTGTTTTTATTATTGTATATGTGTATGTATTTGGGCCCATTGAGATGGCTTAGTCTTAATTTGTTTTTATTAGTGTATGTGTGTATGTATTTGGGCCCATTGCGATGGTTTGGTCTTAATTTGTTTTTATTAGTGTATGTGTGTATGTATTTGGGCACATTGAGAAGGCTTAGTCTTAATTTGTTTTTATTAGTGTATGTGTGTATGTATTTGGGCACACTTAAATGGCTTAGACTTTGTTTGTTTTTATTACTGTATATGTGTATGTATTTGAGCACACTAAAATGGTTTAGACTTAGTTTGTTTTTATTATTGTATATGTGTATGTATTTGGGCCCATTGAGATGGCTTAGTCTTAATTTGTTTTTATTAGTGTATGTGTGTATGTATTTGGGCCCATTGCGATGGCTTAGTCTTAATTTGTTTTTATTAGTGTATGTGTGTATGTATTTGGGCACATTGAGAAGGCTTAGTCTTAATTTGTTTTTATTAGTGTATGTGTGTATGTATTTGGGCCCATTGCGATGGCTTAGTCTTAATTTGTTTTTATTATTGTATATGTGTATGTATTTGGGCCCATTGAAATGGCTTAGTCTTAATTTGTTTTTATTAGTGTATGTGTGTATGTATTTGGGCCCATTGAGAAGGCTTGGTCTTAATTTGTTTTTATTATTGTATATGTGTATGTATTTGGGCACACTTAAATGGCTTAGCCTTTGTTTGTTTTTATTATTGTATATGTGTATGTATTTGAGCACACTTAAATGGCTTAGACTTAGTTTGTTTTTATTATTGTATATGTGTATGTATTTGGGCCCATTGAGATGGCTTAGTCTTAATTTGTTTTTATTATTGTATATGTGTATGTATTTGAGCACACTTAAATGGCTTAGACTTAGTTTGTTTTTATTATTGTATATGTGTATGTATTTGGGCCCATTGAGATGGCTTAGACTTAGTTTGTTTTTATTATTGTATATGTGTATGTATTTGAGCACACTTAAATGGCTTAGTCTTAATTTGTTTTTATTATTGTATATGTGTATGTATTTGAGCACACTTAAATGGCTTAGACTTAGTTTGTTTTTATTATTGTATATGTGTATGTATTTGGGCCCATTGAGATGGCTTAGACTTAGTTTGTTTTTATTATTGTATATGTGTATGTATTTGAGCACACTTAAATGGCTTAGTCTTAATTTGTTTTTATTATTGTATATGTGTATGTATTTGAGCACACTTAAATGGCTTAGACTTAGTTTGTTTTTATTATTGTATATGTGTATGTATTTGGGCACACTGAGATGGCTCAGACTTAGTTTGTTTTCATCATTATATACCTGTGTGTTTGTTTATGATGTATGTGTTACAGAGGTCACATGGCGACGGCTCCAGAGGGGTCGACCATGGTGGGACAGCAGCTAGCCAGGTGGGTATCAGCTGTCAGATAACGTTATTATGTGAGAGCAAATTAATAGTTGATACCCATCTAAATACAGACATTTCATTACAAATAATACATACAGGTATTTGTTTGAAATTAGATTTACTTCAACCAGTTTGAGAAAAGAAGAGTGACTGCTATTAACACCTTGAAGTGATTGAAAATTTGGTAAATGGATGAAGAATAGAACACATATACATTTTATTTTATTACATATTATTGCTCGACTGTTAGTAAATGGAATATAGATTATAGCACACAGTTTTTATTTGTCTGGGAGTTGTAAACCCCAGGCTATTGTACACAGTTTTATTTGTTTTAGAGTTGTAGACAGTCTCCCCCCAGGTTACAGTACACTGTGTTATTTGTTTTAGAGTTGTAGACAGTCTCCACCTAGGTTATAATACACTGTTTTATTTGTTTTAGAGTTGTAGACAGCCGCCACCTAGGTTATAATACACTGTTTTATTTGTTTTAGAGTTGTAGACAGCCGCCACCTAGGTTATAATACACTGTTTTATTTGTTTTAGAGTTGTAGACAGTCTCTACCTAGGTTATAATACACTGTTTTATTTGTTTTAGAGTTGTAGACAGCCGCCACCTAGGTTATAATACACTGTTTTATTTGTTTTAGAGTTGTAGACAGCCGCCACCTAGGTTATAATACACTGTTTTATTTGTTTTAGAGTTGTAGACAGCCGCCACCTAGGTTATAATACACTGTTTTATTTGTTTTAGAGTTGTAGACAGCCGCCACCTAGGTTATAATACACTGTTTTATTTGTTTTAGAGTTGTAGACAGCCGCCACCTAGGTTATAATACACTGTTTTATTTGTTTTAGAGTTGTAGACAGCCGCCACCTAGGTTATAATACACTGTTTTATTTGTTTTAGAGTTGTAGACAGTCTCTACCTAGGTTATAATACACTGTTTTATTTGTTTTAGAGTTGTAGACAGCCGCCACCCAAGTTATAACACAGGGCAGGAGATTTTAGCTGATATTGGGTGGAGATCCCACACAGTTCTCAATCCGGATGACAAGTCTTTACTGGTTAAAAAGATCAAAGACATTGGCGGCCTCCCTAAATCATTGACGTTAGGAACATTAGGCATGTCAGGGTAAGATAAAATAATAGGCATGCTAGAGTAAGCTGGAACATTAGACATGTCAGGGTAAGATAAAATAATAGGCATGATAGAGTAAGCAAGAACATTAGACATGTCAGAGTAAGCTAAAACATTAGACATGTCAGAGTAAGATAAAATAATAGGCATGATAGAGTAAGCAAGAACATTAGACATGTCAGGGTAAGATTAAATAATAGGCATGGTAGAGTAAGCAAGAACATTAGACATGTCAGGGTAAGCGAGAACATTAGGCATGTCAGGGTAAGATAAAATAATAGGCATAATAGAGTATGCAAGAACATTAGACATGTCAGAGTAAGCTAAAACATTAGACATGTCAGAGTAAGATAAAATAATAGGCATGATAGAGTAAGCAAGAACATTAGACATGTCAGGGTAAGATAAAATAATAGGCATGATAGAGTAAGCAAGAACATTAGATATGTCAGGGTAAGATAAAATAATAGGCATGATGGAGTAAGCTAAAACATTAGACATGTCAGAGTAAGATAAAATAATAGGCATGATAGAGTAAGCAAGAACATTAGACATGTCAGGGTAAGATTAAATAATAGGCATGATAGAGTAAGCAAGAACATTAGGCATGTCAGGATAAGCTAGAACATTAGACATGTCAGGGTAAGATAAAATTAATAGGCATGATAGAGTAAGCAAGAACATCAGACATGTCAGAGTAAGCTAGAACATTAGACATGTCAGGGTAAGATAAAATAATAGGCATGATGGAGTAAGCAAGAACATTAGGCATGTCAGGGTAAGCTAGAACATTAGACATGTCAGGGTAAGATAAAATAATAGGCATGATAGAGTAAGCAAGAACATTAGACATGTCAGGGTAAGATAAAATAATAGGCATGATGGAGTAAGCAAGAACATTAGGCATGTCAGGGTAAGCTCGAACATTAGACATGTCAGGGTAAGATAAAATTAATAGGCATGATAGAGTAAGCAAGAAGATTAGACATGTCAGGGTAAGATAAAATAATAAGCATGATAGAGTAAGCAAGAACATTAGACATGTCAGGGTAAGATAAAATAATAGGCATGATAGAGTAAGCAAGAACATTAGGCATGTCAGGGTAAGCTAGAACATTAGACATGTCAGGGTAAGATAAAATAATATGCATGATAGAGTAAGCAAGAACATTAGACATGTCAGGGTAAGATAAAATAATAGGCAAGATAGAGTAAGCAAGAACATTAGGCATGTCAGGGTAAGCTAGAACATTAGACATGTCAGGGTAAGATAAAATAATAGGCAAGATAGAGTAAGCAAGAATATTAGGCATGTCAGGGTAAGCTAGAACATTAGACATGTCAGGGTAAGATAAAATAATAGGCATGATAGAGTAAGCTAGAACATTAGACATGTCAGGGTAAGCTAGAACATTAGGCATGTCAGGGTA
Organism: Flabesymbios commensalis; assembly: GCA_964017125.1. Lineage (NCBI taxonomy): Eukaryota > Metazoa > Annelida > Polychaeta > Terebellida > Flabelligeridae > Flabesymbios > Flabesymbios commensalis. The sequence continues at coordinate 1,238,212 of OZ024914.1, forward strand.
AGATAAAATAATAGGCAAGATAGAGTAAGCAAGAACATTAGACATGTCAGGGTAAGCTAGAACATTAGACATGGCAGGGTAATATAAAATAATAGGGATGATAAATCATTGTGATCATTGTGGTTTTTATCCCCCGCCCGTAGGGGAAGGGGGATTTTAGTCGCGCCAGGATTCTGTCCGGCGGCTGGCGTCCGACGTCTGGCGTTCGGCGTCCGGCGTCACGTTTTCTTGTGGGCACAAAAACTCAAAAACTACTGGTTATTTTTTTTTTTAATTTAACATGACATTCCTAGCAACATGGGGATTTGCAAGTGATTTTTCAAAGATGCTACCAAAATTAAAAATGGCCGCCAGAGGTCAACTCCAAAAAATTCTTTGGACGCAAAAACTCTAAAACTTAAGTCAGATATTATTCAAATGTTACTATCACATTCCCCACCATATGGAGATGGGCAGGTGACATTTTCAAGGTTTTTCTAAAATTTAAAATGGCCGCCACGGACCAACTTCAATTTTTTGGTGGGATATTAAACTCAAAAAATTAGTTTGGTCATTTTTTTTCAAATTTTAACATCACATTCCTAGCAACATGTGGATCTGCAAGTGATTTTTTAATTTTTAAAGGTGCTACCAAAATTCAAAATGACTGCTAGAAGTCAACTCCAAAATTTTTTGTTGGCGCAAAAACTCTAAAACTTTAAAACGTCAAAAAATTGTTCAAATTTTACAGTCACATTCCCCACAATATGGAGATGTACAGGTGATTTTCTTAAGGTTTTGCTGAAATTCAAAATGGCCGCCACGGATCAATTTCAATTTTTTTGGGGTCGCAAAAACTCAAAAACTTAAAGTCGTAAATTAGTCAAATTTTCCAATCATATTTCCCACGATATGGAGATGTGTATGTGATTTTTTCGAGGTTTTACGAAAATTTAGAATGGCCGCCATGCATGAATTTTTTTTATGGGCGCAAAAAAAAATTGAAGTCAGAAATAATGTGCAGGTGATTTTACTGAAATTTAAAATTTAAAACAAGTCGACTTTTGAAATATTTGTGACCACAAAAAACTCTAACCAAATTTATGGCGGGAAAGATATAGGACTTCAGTCCTCTTGCTACAAATTTATTTTGCCTCACACTCTGCACAATATCCACACAATAACTCTTATCCTGCTACAATATTCTGTCTTAGCACATTCCAAATTAAAACTACATATCTATTAAATTAGATTGACAGAAGGTGGGTTAACTTGATTTCCAGAAAAATGTAGTTTTCTTAAATGTTTTGTGAAAAAAATCATGTCAACATTTAAATTAGGCACCATTCACCCTGCAAATCATCACACATGATTATATACATAGTCGTAAAACTAATGTTTTTTAGGCTTTTCAATTTGTTTAAACTCGGAATTTCGTCAGCAATAGTTATATCGACCCCTTGGTATTGAAAGGGTGTGACTACTTTACAAAACGTAATATACATCCTTTGAATTCAATGAGAACGAATACAATATTATATAGTGTTATTTAAACACTTTTTTATTGCAGATGTGCGGCCTATTTTGGTCTTTACAAAATCTTAGCTCCGAAAGCTGGAGAGACATTGCTGGTGAACGCTGCAGCAGGAGGAGTGGGCAGTGTGGTGGGTCAGATTGGGAAAATAAAGGTATGTGTAGGAGTGGGCAGTGTGGTGGGTCAGATTGGGAAAATAAAGGTATGTGGAAGAGTGGGCGGTGTGGTGGGTCAGATTGGGAAAATAAAGTTATGTGGAGGAGTGGGCAGTGTGGTTGCTCAGATTGGGAAAATAAAGGTATGTGGAGGAGTGGGCAGTGTGGTTGGTCAGATTGGAAAAAAAGGTATATGGAGGAATGGGCAGTGTGGTGGGTCAGATTGGGAAAATAAAGGTATGTGGAGGAGTGGGCAGTGTGGTGGGTCAGATTGGGAAAATAAAGTTATGTGGAGGAGTGGGCAGTGTGGTTGGTCAGATTGGGAAAATAAAGGTATGTGGAAGAGTGGGCAGTGTGGTGGGTCAGATTGGGAAAATAAAGGTATGTTGAGGAGTGGGCAGTGTGGTGGGTCAGATTGGGAAAATAAAGGTATGTGGAAGAGTGGGCAGTGTGGTGAGTCAGATTGGGAAAATAAAGGTATGTTGAGGAGTGGGCGGTGTGGTGGGTCAGATTGGGAAAATAAAGGTATGTTGAGGAGTGGGCAGTGTGGTGGGTCAGATTGGGAAAAAAAAGGTATGTGGAGGAGTGGGCAGTGTGGTGGGTCAGATTGGGAAAATAAAGGTATGTTGAGGAGTGGGCAGTGTGGTGGGTCAGATTGGGAAAAAAAAGGTATGTTGAGGAGTGGGCGGTGTGGTGGGTCAGATTGGGAAAATAAAGGTATGTGGAAGAGTGGGCGGTGTGGTGGGTCAGATTGGGAAAATAAAGGTATGTTGAGGAGTGGGCGGTGTGGTGGGTCAGATTGGGAAAATAAAGGTATGTTGAGGAGTGGGCAGTGTGGTGGGTCAGATTGGGAAAATAAAGGTATGTTGAGGAGTGGGCAGTGTGGTGGGTCAGATTGGGAACATAAAGGTATATGGAGGAGTGGGCAGTGTGGTGGGTCAGATTGGGAACATAAAGGTATATGGAGGAGTGGGCGGTGTGGTTGGTCAGATTGGGAAAAAAAAGGTATGTGGAGGAGTGGGCAGTGTGGTGGGTCAGATTGAGAAAATAAAGGTATATGGAGGAGTGGGCAGTGTGGTTGGTCAGATTGGGAAAATAAAGGTAAGTGGAGGAGTGGGCAGTGTGGTTGGTCAGATTGGGAAGATAAAGGTATGTTGAGGAGTGGGCAGTGTGGTTGGTCAGATTGGGAAGATAAAGGTATGTTGAGGAGTGGGCAGTGTGGTGGGTCAGATTGGGAAAATAAAGGTATGTTGAGGAGTGGGCAGTGTGGTGGGTCAGATTGGGAAAATAAAGGTATGTTGAGGAGTGGGCAGTGTGGTGGGTCAGATTGGGAAAATAAAGGTATGTGGAGGAGTGGACAGTGTGGTTGGTCAGATTGGGAAAAAAAAGGTATGTTGAGGAGTGGGCAGTGTGGTTGGTCAGATTGGGAAAATAAAGGTATGTTGAGGAGTGGGCAGTGTGGTTGGTCAGATTGGGAAAATAAAGGTATATGGAGGAGTGGGCAGTGTGGTTGGTCAGATTGGGAAAATAAAGGTATGTTGAGGAGTGGGCAGTGTGGTGGGTCAGATTGGGAAAATAAAGGTATGTGTAGGAGTGGGCAGTGTGGTGGGTCAGATTGGGAAAATAAAGGTATGTGGAGAAGTGGGCAGTGTGGTGGGTCAGATTGGGTAAATAAAGGTATGTGGAGGAGTGGGCAGTGTGGTGGGGCAGATTGGGGAAAAAAAGGTATGTGGAGGAGTGGGCAGTGTGGTGGGTCAGATTGGGAAAAAAAAGGTATGTTGAGGAGTGGGCAGTGTGGTTGGTCAGATTGGGAAAATAAAGGTATGTTGAGGAGTGGGCAGTGAGGTGGGTCAGATTAGGGGAAAAAAGGTATGTTGAGGAGTGGGCAGTGTGGTGGGTCAGATTGGGAAAATAAAGGTATGTGGAAGAGTGGGCAGTGTGGTGAGTCAGATTGGGAAAATAAAGGTATGTTGAGGAGTGGGCAGTGTGGTGGGTCAGATTGGGGAAAAAAAGGTATGTTGAGGAGTGGGCGGTGTGGTGGGTCAGATTGGGAAAATAAAGGTATGTGGAAGAGTGGGCGGTGTGGTGGGTCAGATTGGGAAAATAAAGGTATGTTGAGGAGTGGGCGGTGTGGTGGGTCAGATTGGGAAAATAAAGGTATGTTGAGGAGTGGGCAGTGTGGTGGGTCAGATTGGGAAAAAAAGGTATGTGGAGGAGTGGGCAGTGTGGTGGGTCAGATTGGGAAAATAAAGGTATGTTGAGGAGTGGGCAGTGTGGTGGGTCAGATTGGGAAAAAAAAGGTATGTTGAGGAGTGGGCGGTGTGGTGGGTCAGATTGGGAAAATAAAGGTATATGGAGGAGTGGGCAGTGTGGTGGGTCAGATTGGGAACATAAAGGTATATGGAGGAGTGGGCGGTGTGGTTGGTCAGATTGGGAAAAAAAAGGTATGTGGAGGAGTGGGCAGTGTGGTGGGTCAGATTGAGAAAATAAAGGTATATGGAGGAGTGGGCAGTGTGGTTGGTCAGATTGGGAAAATAAAGGTAAGTGGAGGAGTGGGCAGTGTGGTTGGTCAGATTGGGAAGATAAAGGTAAGTTGAGGAGTGGGCAGTGTGGTGGGTCAGATTGGGAAAATAAAGGTATGTTGAGGAGTGGGCAGTGTGGTGGGTCAGATTGGGAAAATAAAGGTATGTGGAGGAGTGGACAGTGTGGTTGGTCAGATTGGGAAAAAAAAAGGTATGTTGAGGAGTGGGCAGTGTGGTTGGTCAGATTGGGAAAATAAAGGTATGTTGAGGAGTGGGCAGTGTGGTTGGTCAGATTGGGAAAATAAAGGTATATGGAGGAGTGGGCAGTGTGGTTGGTCAGATTGGGAAAATAAAGGTATGTTGAGGAGTGGGCAGTGTGGTGGGTCAGATTGGGAAAATAAAGGTATGTGTAGGAGTGGGCAGTGTGGTGGGTCAGATTGGGAAAATAAAGGTATGTGGAGAAGTGGGCAGTGTGGTGGGTCAGATTGGGTAAATAAAGGTATGTGGAGGAGTGGGCAGTGTGGTGGGGCAGATTGGGGAAAAAAAGGTATGTGGAGGAGTGGGCAGTGTGGTGGGTCAGATTGGGAAAAAAAAGGTATGTTGAGGAGTGGGCAGTGTGGTTGGTCAGATTGGGAAAATAAAGGTATGTTGAGGAGTGGGCAGTGAGGTGGGTCAGATTAGGGGAAAAAAGGTATGTTGAGGAGTGGGCAGTGTGGTGGGTCAGATTGGGAAAATAAAGGTATGTTGAGGAGTGGGCGGTGTGGTGAGTCAGATTGGGAAAATAAAGGTATGTTGAGGAGTGGGCGGTGTGGTGGGTCAGATTGGGAAAATAAAGGTATGTTGAGGGGTGGGCAGTGTGGTGGGTCAGATTGGGAAAAAAAAGGTATGTGGAGGAGTGGGCAGTGTGGTGGGTCAGATTGGGAAAATAAAGGTATGTTGAGGAGTGGGCAGTGTGGTGGGTCAGATTGGGAAAAAAAAGGTATGTTGAGGAGTGGGCGGTGTGGTGGGTCAGATTGGGAAAATAAAGGTATGTGGAAGAGTGGGCGGTGTGGTGGGTCAGATTGGGAAAATAAAGGTATGTTGAGGAGTGGGCGGTGTGGTGGGTCAGATTGGGAAAATAAAGGTATGTTGAGGAGTGGGCAGTGTGGTGGGTCAGATTGGGAAAATAAAGGTATGTTGAGGAGTGGGCAGTGTGGTGGGTCAGATTGGGAACATAAAGGTATATGGAGGAGTGGGCAGTGTGGTGGGTCAGATTGGGAACATAAAGGTATATGGAGGAGTGGGCGGTGTGGTTGGTCAGATTGGGAAAAAAAAAGGTATGTGGAGGAGTGGGCAGTGTGGTGGGTCAGATTGAGAAAATAAAGGTATATGGAGGAGTGGGCAGTGTGGTTGGTCAGATTGGGAAAATAAAGGTAAGTGGAGGAGTGGGCAGTGTGGTGGGTCAGATTGGGAAAATAAAGGTATGTGGAGGAGTGGACAGTGTGGTTGGTCAGATTGGGGAAATAAAGGTATGTGGAGGAGTGGACAGTGTGGTTGGTCAGATTGGGAAAAAAAAGGTATGTTGAGGAGTGGGCAGTGTGGTGGGTCAGATTGGGAAAATAAAGGTATGTGGAGGAGTGGACAGTGTGGTTGGTCAGATTGGGAAAAAAAAGGTATGTTGAGGAGTGGGCAGTGTGGTTGGTCAGATTGGGAAAATAAAGGTATGTTGAGGAGTGGGCAGTGTGGTTGGTCAGATTGGGAAAATAAAGGTATATGGAGGAGTGGGCAGTGTGGTTGGTCAGATTGGGAAAATAAAGGTATGTTGAGGAGTGGGCAGTGTGGTGGGTCAGATTGGGAAAATAAAGGTATGTGTAGGAGTGGGCAGTGTGGTGGGTCAGATTGGGAAAATAAAGGTATGTGGAGAAGTGGGCAGTGTGGTGGGTCAGATTGGGTAAATAAAGGTATGTGGAGGAGTGGGCAGTGTGGTGGGGCAGATTGGGGAAAAAAAGGTATGTGGAGGAGTGGGCAGTGTGGTGGGTCAGATTGGGAAAAAAAAGGTATGTTGAGGAGTGGGCAGTGTGGTTGGTCAGATTGGGAAAATAAAGGTATGTTGAGGAGTGGGCAGTGAGGTGGGTCAGATTAGGGGAAAAAAGGTATGTTGAGGAGTGGGCAGTGTGGTTGGTCAGATTGGGAAAATAAAGGTATGTTGAGGAGTGGGCAGTGTGGTGGGTCAGATTGGGAAAATAAAGGTATGTGTAGGAGTGGGCAGTGTGGTGGGTCAGATTGGGAAAATAAAGGTATGTGGAGGAGTGGGCAGTGTGGTGGGTCACATTGGGAAAATAAAGGTATGTGGAGGAGTGGGCAGTGTGGTGGGTCAGATTGAGAAAATAAAGGTATATGGAGGAGTGGGCAGTGTGGTGGGTCAGATTGGGAAAATAAAGGTATGTGGAGGAGTGGGCAGTGTGGTTGGTCAGATTGGGAAAATAAAGGTATGTGTAGGAGTGGGCAGTGTGGTGGGTCAGATTGGGAAAATAAAGGTATGTGGAGGAGTGGGCGGTGTGGTTGGTCAGATTGGGAAAAAAAGGTATGTTGAGGAGTGGGCGGTGTGGTGGGTCAGATTGAGAAAATAAAGGTATATGGAGGAGTGGGCAGTGTGGTGGGTCAGATTGGGGAAATAAAGGTATATGGAGGAGTGGGCAGTGTGGTGGGTCAGATTGGTCACAAAAAGTTATGTTGAGGAGTGGGCAGTGTGGTGAGTCAGATTGGGAAAATAAAGGTATGTGTAGGAGTGGGCAGTGTGGTGGGTCAGATTGGGAAAATAAAGGTATGTGGAGGAGTGGACAGTGTGGTAGATCAGATTGAGAAAAAAAGGTATGTTGAGGAGTGGGCGGTGTGGTGGGTCAGATTGAGAAAATAAAGGTATATGGAGGAGTGGGCAGTGTGGTGGGTCAGATTGGGGAAATAAAGGTATATGGAGGAGTGGGCAGTGTGGTGGGTCAGATTGGTCACATAAAGGTATGTTGAGGAGTGGGCAGTGTGGTGGGTCAGATTGGGAAAATAAAGGTATGTTGAGGAGTGGGCGGTGTGGTGGGTCAGATTGGGAAAATAAAGGTATATGGAGGAGTGGGCAGTGTGGTGGGTCAGATTGGGAAAATAAAGGTATGTGTAGGAGTGGGCAGTGTGGTGGGCCAGATTGGGAAAATAAAGGTATATGGAGGAGTGGGCAGTGTGGCGGGTCAGATTGAGAAAATAAAGGTATGTTGAGGAGTGGGCGGTGTGGTGGGTCAGATTGGGAAAATAAAGGTATGTGGAGGAGTGGGCAGTGTGGTGGGTCAGATTGGGGAAATAAAGGTATATGGAAGAGTGGGCAGTGTGGTGGGTCAGATTGGGAAAATAAAGGTATGTGGAGGAGTGGGCAGTGTGGTGGGTCAGATTGGGAAAATAAAGGTATATGGAGGAGTGGGCAGTGTGGTGGGTCAGATTGGGAACATAAAGGTATGTGTAGGAGTGGGCAGTGTGGTGGGTCAGATTGGGAAAATAAAGGTATATGGAGGAGTGGGCAGTGTGGTGGGTCAGATTGGGGAAATAAAGGTATATGGAGGAATGGGCAGTGTGGTGGGTCAAATTGGTCACATAAAGGTATGTTGAGGAGTGGGCAGTGTGGTGGGTCAGATTGGGAAAATAAAAGTATATTTAGGAGTGAGCAGTGTGGTGGGTCATATTGGGAAAATAAAGGTATGTGGAGGAGTGGGCAGTGTGGTGGGTCAAATTGGGAACATAAAGGTATATGGAGGAGTGGGCAGTGTGGTGGGTCAGATTGGGAAAATAAAGGTATATGGAGGAGTGGGCAGTGTGGTGGGTCAGATTGGGAAAATAAAGGTATGTGGAGGAGTGGGCAGTGTGGTGGGTCAAATTGGGAACATAAAGGTATATGGAGGAGTGGGCGGTGTGGTGGGTCAGATTGGGAAAATACAGGTATATGGGCAATGTGATGGGCAGTGTGGTGGGTCAGATTGGGAAAATAAAGGTATATGGGCAATGTGGTGGGCAAATTGGAAAAATTAAGGTATGTGGAGGTGTAATAGGACAGATTCGGAAAATCAAGGAATGTTCCATATCAAGGATTTATCAGAGAAAACTGTAATATTTACATGGTGATTGTTTCAGGGCCTGCGCGTGATTGGCTGTGCGGGTTCAGATGAGAAATGTCGATGGTTGAGAGAAGATCTAGGTTTTGATTACGTGTTTAACTACAAGAAAACAGATGTAGATGTGGCGCTGAATGAAGGAGCTCCTAAAGGCATCGACTGCTACTTTGACAATGTGAGTCATTGATTATAACTGAATCAACTGAAATAAGACTAATCTAAAAATAAGGGGTTCCTAAAGGCATTGACTGCTACTTTGACACTGTAAGTCACTGGTTATAACTGAATCAATTAAACTGAGACTAATTTAAAAATAAGGGGTTCCTAAAGGCATTGACTGCTACTTTGACAATGTGAGTCACTGATTATAACTGAATCAATTAAACTGAGACAAATCTAATAATGAGGGGCTCCTAAAGGCACCGACTGCTACTTTGACAATGTGAGTCATTGTTTATAACTGAATCAATTAAACTGAGACAAATCTAATAATGAGGGGCTCCTAAAGGCATTGACTGCTACTTTGACAATGTAAGTCATTGATTATAACTGAATCAACTGAAATAAGACTAATCTAAAAATAAGGGGTTCCTAAAGGCATTGACTGCTACTTTGACAATGTAAGTCACTGGTTATAACTGAATCAATTAAACTGAGACTAATCTAAAAATAAGGGGTTCCTAAAGGCACCGACTGCTACTTTGACAATGTGAGTCATTGTTTATAACTGAATCAATTAAACTGAGACAAATCTAATAATGAGGGGCTCCTAAAGGCATTGACTGCTACTTTGACAATGTAAGTCACTGGTTATAACTGAATCAATTAAACTGAGACTAATCTAATAATGAGGGGCTCCTAAAGGCATTGACTGCTACTTTGACAATGTAAGTCACTGATTATAACTGAATCAATTAAACTGAGACTAATCTAAAGACATTGACTGCTACTTTAACAATGTAAGTGATTTAATAAACCAAAATTAGGACTATTCTACTAAATAATGATATAAGGGGATTAATCTCATAAAGGCATCGACGGCTACGTTGACCAAAACTAAATTATTCTAATAATACTATATGACTTCTATCCTGTCATCGTGATATTTTTTTTAAGATGGGTGGTAACTTCAGACGGTGCACATGGGTCCTGGAAATTATGGATTCTTCCCACCTCACTTTTTATCTACTGTTTGGCCTCACTATTCCCTTTTTAGTGCGAATATTTTTATAAGGGAAAAATGATATAAATATAGATCGTTCGTTCGATTCGTTTTTTATCCCAAGTGCACCCTCACTTCACGTTACATGTTTTATATTGTGATGCTATTTATTTATTTTTAAGGTGGGTGGTGACTTCACGCTACATGTGTTATACGGACACATGAATCCTCATGGTAGAATCGCTATTTGTGGAGCCATGTCCAGCTATAACGCCTCCCTACACGATATGCCTGTTGGTATGTATCAGTAATAATAGCGACCCAGCAAAAACTAGAAATTTAATCAATGCCGGTTTAATTTTGCGTGAATGTCGTAAACAGTGGATCAACAAAAAGGCATCATTGGCCAAATGTCCGGTGCTTGCAGTGAAGCAGATGCAAGTTTATGATGTCAACAATCATTTATGAGTGCATTTAAAAGCTGTTAATTTAAAATAGAGCATATACTATATCCATAAAAGCTTCGACAATAAAATAAGTGTCATAAGTATGAGAATATAGAATATTTATGAAAGCTAATTATGTTTAATTTTAAATTGTATCAGTATCTATAAATTATTTTTGTTAGATTTTGTATGGCCTCTCGTGATTTGTATATCTTTATTTTATTGTATACTGTGCTATATTCTCTACAATGCCTTACAATTATGGTTTATTGAGCTATTTATAAACCGCTATACAGAACCCTGTAGCCTTTGGTAAGCCTAGAATATGCCTTACATTACCCCATTCTTCACATGTAATGATCTCTTGATTATGTTTCATGTTCTCGTGGTGTCTGATAATGTCCAGAATATGTTCCAAACTTTTTTTATTGAATCTTATGTTTTCTAGCATACATTTGACATGATATTTGTATTACAATCCCTTTTTAAAAGCTCTCATGATTTGTAGGATATGTTTGTTAGGACACATATGGCCTCTCATGATCTGTGTTTACAAGACCTTCTCTATGGCCTCTCATGATCTGTGTTTACAGGACCTTCTCTATGGCCTCTCATGATCTGTGTTTACAAGACCTTCTCTATGGCCTCTCATGATCTGTGTTTACAGGACCTTCTTCATGGCCTCTCATGATCTGTGTTTACAGGACCGTCTTTATGGCCTCTCATGATATGTGTTTCTCAGGTCTTTCTCTATGGCCTCTCATGATCTGTGATTACAGGCCATTCTTTGTGGCCTCTCATGATCTGTGCTTTACCGGGCATTCTCTATGGCCTCTCATGATCTGTGTTTTACAGGACCTTATTTATGGCCTCTCATGATCTGCGTTTTACAGGACCATCTTCGTGACCTCTCAAGATCTGTGTTTTACAGGAACTTATATACGGCCTCTCAAGATCTATATTTTACAGGACCTTCTTTATGGCCTCTCATGATCTGTGTTTTACAGGACCTTCTCTATGGCTTCTCATGATCCATGTTTACAAGACCTTCTCTATGGCTTCTCATGATCTATGTTTTACAGTACCTTATCTATGGCTTCTCATGATCTGTGTGTTACAGGACCTTCTTTATGGCCTCTCATGATCTGTGTGTTACAGGCCATTCTTTGTGATCTCACATGATCTGTGTTTTACAGGCCCCTCTTTATGGCCTCTCATGATCTGTGTTTTACAGGAACTTATATACGGCCTCTCATGATCTATATTTTACAGGACCTTCTTTATGGCCTCTCATGATCTGTGTTTTACAGTACCTTATCTATGGCTTCTCATGATCTGTGTGTTACAAGACCTTCTTTATGGCCTCTCATGATCTGTTTTTCACAGGACCGTCTTTATGGCCTCTCATGATCTATGTTTACAGGACCTTCTTTATGGCTTCTCATGATCTATGTTTACAGGACCTTCTTTATGGCCTCTCATGATCTGTGTTTTACAGGACCTTCTCTATGGCCTCTCATGATCTGTGTTTTACAGGAACTTATATACGGCCTCTCATGATCTATATTTTACAGGACCTTCTTTATGGCCTCTCATGATCTGTTTTTTACAGGACCGTCTTTATGGCCTCTCATGATCTATGTTTACAGGACCTTCTCTATGGCCTCTCATGATCTATGTTTACAGGACCTTCTTTATGGCCTCTCATGATCTGTGTTTTACAGGAACTTATATACGGCCTCTCATGATCTATATTTTACAGGACCTTCTCTATGGCCTCTCATGATCTGTGTTTTACAGGAACTTATATACGGCCTCTCATGATCTATATTTTACAGTACCTTATCTATGGCCTCTCATGATCTGTGTTTTACAGGAACTTATATACGGCCTCTCATGATTTATATTTTACAGTACCTTATCTATGGCCTCTCATGATCTGTGTTTTACAGGACCTTCTTTATGGCCTCTCATTATCTGTTTTTTACAGGACCTTCTCTATGGCCTCTCATAATCTGTGTTTTACAGGACCGTCTCTTTGGCCTCTCATGATTTCCAAGCAGCTGAAGATGGAGGGTTTTCTTGTGAACAGATGGCAGCACCACCACAGGGAGGCTGTGGGACATTTAACTCGCTGGTTGGAAGAGGTGAGAACATTTGGACATTTTGACTGATATTATATGAAGATGTGAGACATTTGGGACATTTAGAATGATAGTAGCCTATATGAGCTATATATAATATATAAATCAAGCAGCAATGTGATTAGGTAATCTTGTCACGTGGTCGAAATACACATTTTTTTTAAAGTTCGTAGCTTGCCACTGCGCTTAAAGGACTAGTATTATGGCATATGTCTATATCGTGTAACAGATCTATACCAGCCCCGGGATCAGCCCAGTGCTCATAGATTGTCAAATGTCAAGGTGAGTGGCGAGGTTCGTGATCAATCTTGCCCTTTGTACTTTGTACACATCCAGCTACAATCATATTACTTTTCTTTTTCAGGGCAGACTGAAGTACTGTGAACACGTGAGTCACGGGTTCGAATCCATGAGGAGTGCATTCTATGGCATGCTAAAGGGGGACAATATTGGTAAAGCCTTGGTGAAGGTTACAGATGGCGGTGAAAACATGATAGCAGAAGCGGCGTGCCTGCAATCAGAGAAAACCCACTCTAATGGACAGAAACCCCATTCTAATGGACATATCTCTGTCAACACACACGACGAGGATGTGTTTACATCTTTATAAAACACGATAGCAGAAGTGGTGTGCCTGCAATCACATAAGCCCCCCTTTACCGGACAGAAACCCCACTCTAATGGATATAAACCCCACTCTAATGGACATAAACCCCACTGTAATGGACAGAAACCCCACTCTAATCGACATAAACCCCACACTGATAGACATAAGCCCCACTCTTATGGACATAAACCCCACTCTAATGGACAGAAACCCCACTCTAATGGAACCTAAACGACGGGGATGTGTTTACATTTTTATAAAACGAGATAGCAGAAGCGGCGTAAGGGTGTTTTTGCATCTCTGTATTTATGGGACATCTTCAATAATGAAGCCATCACACTTACGGATCGCGTGATCGAGCGATCTGTAAGTTTCATATCTTGACTAGGGTGCGAACATTCATTCTCAATTCCAGCAATCTCACACAACTCACTGCTAATAACTCACGCTATCTTCAAAATACATGGAAAATCACTATTAAGACTTAACAGTGACAAGTCTCCAGAGCCTTCAATCTCACAAAAACGGATATATCTTTGTCAAAATCTCTCACTCACATTCTAATGCCACAACTTCTGCAATAGTCGAGATTTGCCCCACACAGGTGGCTGAATCGGGTGATCTGTGGGTGTTAACCTCTTCTTTTGTTGTGGTCGTCCTCCCTAAAATATATGCTCTATAATGGATTTATTTGTTGTGCTTTTTTTTATTATCCCTTTTGATGCATGTACAATAATGGTACTTAAAGGATTAATATTTGAATATTGAATCAATAGACAATTTCTGAATGATACCTTTGTACTATCTGACTATGTTGTTGTTCACATTTAACTAATATTTGCGATTTTCGTTTTCAATTTTTAACGTGAAGGCGATATAACCATATTTTCACTCATTTAAAATTGTGGATGGAGTTAATATAGAAACTGTGAATATATAGCGTGGTAACCATGGTTCGGTTGATAAACATTAATTGGCACATATCAGAGTTAATTCGACATTTCCCATTTTGTTATATATTATGTGCATGTATATAATCATTCCGCCACCTCGCAACCAAAGGGTTAAACGTGTTACTTGTTGAACTGAAAATATGCAAATCTGGTTGCTCCTAACTGTTCAAATGTATTGTTTTGTATCACAAGCAGATAATAAAAGTTTTAAACAATAGTTCTTACTTTTTAAAACCATTTTGTATTTTATGAGAATTATTCTTTTAATGTGCGGTAGACTATATTATACAAGATAACTGCTGGATTGTATTTTTCAAAATGTGACATTGGTCTGAGGAAAGAGACATTGGTCTGAGGAAAGAGACATTGGTCTGAGGAAAGAGACATTGGTCTGATGAAAGAGATATTGGTCTGAGGAAAGAGACATTGGTCTGAGGAAAGAGACATTGGTCTGAGGAAAGAGACATTGGTCTGATGAAAGAGACATTGGTCTGAGGAAAGAGATATTGGTCTGAGGAAAGAGACATTGGTCTGAGGAAAGAGACATTGGTCTGATGAAAGAGACATTGGTCTGAGGAAAGAGATATTGGTCTGAGGAAAGAGACATTGGTCTGAGGAAAGAGACATTGGTCTGAGGAAAGAGACATTGGTCTGAGGAAAGAGACATTGGTCTGAGGAAAGAGACATTGGTCTGAGGAAAGAGACATTGGTCTGATGAAAGAGACATTGGTCTGAGGAAAGAGACATTGGTCTGAGGAAAGAGACATTGGTCTGAGGAAAGAGACATTGGTCTGAGGAAAGAGACATTGGTCTGAGGAAAGAGACATTGGTCTGAGGAAAGAGACATTGGTCTGAGGAAAGAGACATTGGTCTGAGGAAAGAGATATTGGTCTGAGGAAAGAGACATTGGTCTGAGGAAAGAGACATTGGTCTGAGGAAAAAGTAACATAAAAATAGTTTTGACTTACCCCTTTACCTACCAATAACGACTTTAGTCGATATAAATTCAAAAGGTTTAAAAATAACAGTTAGATAGCACGAGTGCTTACGGAGTTCTCAAAATGGTGGTGACCCTCTAGGGCGGGGGGTATACTATAAGATATATACTAAACTTTATGAAAAATATAAAAGTAAAGATTAATTAAAGATTATACTAAATGCTCAATGTTAATGTAATCTTTGGTTTTGCCTTGAATAGGTTGAGCAAAGTCACCGATACTCTGGTTCTCTGAGCCACACTACGCGGCGCGGCCGAGCTTCATATAATAAATGAAATTGATCGGGTTTGCCAGGCAAAGTCACCGAAACCAAATCTGTTTTTTTTTATTATAGCGACATCTGGTGACTATTATGGATGTTTGTATTTCGTTTCACTAGGGACACCTAGTGATTGTTACTGATTATAATACCCTTCATCACTAATTCCTATTTTTCCATTTTCTTTTTCTACACATTTTTATCCTCAGAATGAAAATAACAATGCGATACAACACAAAACGTGAAAGATAAAAAAGACTAGGAAAGTGAAGTTCGCAGGTGAGAAGACTTAATAAAATAAATAGGTGGCACATGAAACGTTTTGCTCGAGTTGAGCCGGGGCTCGAATTTCAAATTCTGTGTCAGGAGGGCAGTGTCATCTTATTCATCTCACCATCCTCTGGAGGTTCTCATGGCCCAGTTTAGCCTATATGTGCACAAAGGTGGCTTAAAGCCCGATTCATTTCATTTCATTTTTGTCTTTAGAAAGTGTTGACACATCGTTTTCAAAATTCAGAAAATTCAAACTATTCATCGTCTATAAAATTATACACACGTACTTACACTACTCTGCAAAGTCAAAAGGCAGTAACTGATACCTCTAAAGTAAGTAGTTACTGCCTTTTTGTCTTTGCATGGTGTTGATCATGAATTTCGCGTTATATTCGTCGTTGGCAATCTTTTAATTATAACAATTCACCATACAACATCCACGAATTACTTACGGCAATCTGCTAACCCTTTCAGTGCGGGGACCGTCTTTAGACGCCAGAATCTGGCGTCAGATTATGACGTAAAGTCGATCCCCGCACTGACATAATTATACACTTATAACGGCCGTAGACCTATAAGATATGAAGCGGTAATATAAGAGCTAACTAAGACAATTATGATAATTTCAAATTGAGAACACACTGTGATCCCCACCCCTTCCCGCATACTCAAAAATGTAGATTATCATTTTTAATAAACTGTGGTGATGAGAGAGTACAATACGTCAGCATAATAAATCTATGATCCCTTAAGTAATCTACCATCGTTTAATTAATCTATGATCCCTCAATTAATGTATGCTCACTTAATTAATCCATGATCCAGCAAAAACTAGAAATGTAACCGATATATAACATTTCACGTTACAAAGTGCATCGTCACAGTTATTAACACATCGTTGTTGTTGTTTTTTTTAATTCAGAAATGTTTTTCTATAAACCTTTCACAGAAAAAACTTCGTCTGAGAAGTTATATACACGTATATAGACTGCTCTGCAATGTCCAAAAGCAGTAAATGCTCACTTATAAAGTAAACAGTTACTGCTTTTTGGCCATCACGGTAGATCATGAAAATCGCGCTATATTCATTGTTAGCAATTCTAGCTTTCACCTTTTCAAGCCTAAATTTACCATAATCATCTTCATCCACTACAAGCCGCGAATTGCTGTATTATTCTCGACTTGTAGTGAATGAAGAGGATTTGATGTGGTTTAAAAACTAAAGAAAACAAGTTTCATGGAAATTTTCGTTATAAAACCCTTTGCTGTAGGAAGATTAAGTCTATTTTCAGGGATGTAAAATGATGCTTTAATGCATCGTGAGGGCTTAAATGTTTAATTGATAATAATTAACAATACAACATCTACAAATTACTTACAACAATCTATTTCACCTTATCAGTGAACGAAACCGTCTTTAAATGGCAAAATTTGACGTCAGATTATGACGTCTAAAGACGGTCATTTATGATGGTTTCAAAATGAAAAAATCCTTGGCTTACAAATTGATAGAATTTAGAGTAGTAGGCCTCTGTTTATTGTTTACCTCCAGAATGTGTTGAATGAACTGATGTGGTAGTGAAGGAGTACAACACGTCAACATAATTAATCTATGATCCCCTAATTAATCTACGATCCCTTCATTAATATACAATCATTTAATTAATGTATGCTCTCTTAATTAATCTATGATCCCTTACTTGACTATACCCGATAACGCATTGGATTGTCGACAATGCGGGAGCATCTAAAATCGATCCCCGCACTGAAAGAGTGAAATAATAATAATGGCCGTAGACTAGCATAGCTATTCAAATGAAGCGGAAAGAACTCACTGAGACATTTAGGATGATTTCAAATTGAAAAAAACAATTCTGGTATCCATGGTTTATAGAACATTATTTCAGCGTTGTAAGAGCTAAAGACTTTTGTCAAGTTAGATGATATTAATAATTACAGACCAATTTCTATTCTTCCGATTGCTTCCAAAATATTAGAAAAGCATGTTTCTGTTCATTTGTACAAATACCTTTCCTCACACAATTTATTAAATAAAAGACAATCCGGATTTAGAACTAATCACCCATGCGAAAGTGCATTAACTTTGATGACTGAAGAATGGCTTTCTGAATTATACACCGGGAATCAAGTGGGCCTACTATTAGTAGATCTTTGCGAAGCATTCGATTTGGTAAATCATGATACCCTTTTGGAGAAATTAAAGCTATATAAATGCAGTGAAAAAAAGGCAGCATTGGTTTTTATCATATCTCACCGACAGGAAACAATCAGTAAAAAATAAAAATACAATATCTGAGCCAATGCCAGTAATCTATGGTGTGCCACAGGGCTCCATTCTTGGCCCTTTACTGTTTCTTATCTTTATTGATGATATTTCTCTAGAAGAGCACTTGAGCGATATATGTTTATTTGCAGATGATGCGGTTATAGGTAAATCTGGACGGTACAAAAACGAAATTAAAGATAAATTACAACCTTGTGGCAACAGTATACATACATGGTGTCGCCAAAATCAAATGGTTCTAAGTATCAAAAAGACAAACACCTTATTCATATCCAGTAAACACAAATCCCTAGACACCTGCATCCCCACTAGTTCAGTAATGACTGACCAAAATATATTGGAAGAGGTAGAAAATGCTAAATTGTTGACAGTACACTTTCGTGGAAAAAACAAATTGCTCATGTAAAACAATGTGTCTCTTTTAAACTTTCACTTCTCCGTAGACTATGCATATATCTTCCATCTGAAACAATTATTATATAAAACCTATCATAGAATATTGCTGTATAGATTGGGGAACTGGATGTAGAGAAAATGAAAATGACATAACGAAATTGCAACAGAAAGCGGCCCGACTAATTTTAGATGCTGATCCATTATCACCAAGTAAAGAAATGTTTAAAAAGTTAAATTGGCTCCCATTTAAATAATTAGTCAAGTATAAACAAGCTTGTCTGATTTATAAAAGTACAACAGACCAAACGCCTTCTTATATTCAAGATTTGTTTACAAATGTAGCAGATTGTGTAAATTATAGCCTCAGATCATCAGCTCAAAATAAATTGTACCTTCCAAAAGCACATTCTAAATCCCTGTCATACCTAGGTGTTAGTATATGGAACTCAACTCCCAATGATATTAGATATGCAGAATCTTTGTCCCAATTTAAAGTAGGGTATCATAAGTTACTCTTAGAGCATATACAAAATAGTTAGTTTTATATTTCATGTTATGTTACATTCTGTAATGTTATGTATTCTATGTACTAAATACTTAAACGGTCAATGTATATTGTATTGTTGTGTAATTATTGTTGTGTGTTTATTTAATGTTGTGTTGTATGCCATTATATTTCCAACACATTGTAATTTTATTTTAAACGTCACCAGAATATTATTTTAATACTGTTTCTTTCAGTATGTAGCTAATGTGTAAAATATATTATAGTTATTATTATTCTTTTTATGTATTGTCACATGTCATATGTACGGAAATATCTATATGTCATCACATGTGCAGAAATGCGATTTTGTTTCTAATTTTGAAATATTGTATATTTATGTGTGTTTTGTATATATGTTGAGGGCCCCAAGGCAGATGAGCTATCGCTCATTGGGTTTACCCTCGTGAAATAAAGCTATTATTATTATATTATTATTATAATATTATTATTATAGAAAAAAAATAAAAAATCCGAGAAAAACTCGGAATTTGGTGGGTGGGTCAAGCCTTAACTCGGATTTTTTGTGCTTTTTTGTGTGCTTTTCGTACATGTTTCCAAATAAATTGGACGGGGGGTGGGCGGTTTAAAAGCCGATTTTATTTTTTTATTTTCGGATTGTTTTCACTTGACAACACCACTGATTCAAGTACCAGACAGACAGATAGTTTACATGTATACACACCACACCCGAGCGAACGCACTATAAAGACCCCTTGGGATCATTCGATAAGAGTAGGGCATAGTCTAGGTTTCGTGCTTCCTTATGTCGCGATATTGCCATGATTGTACAGAAAGCGACATAAAGCAATATTCATAACATTCACAACCCTAGCCAACACAAAGTCTACTGTAGATGGTGGTTCAATGTTGAGCCGATTTCGTTGACGGTGATTTGTATCTTGTGACCACGGCGCATTGTTTTGACGACCACACATTTTATTTTTCAATCCTGTCGCCGTCACTGTATTAATCAGTTAATGTGGAGTGAGTGAGTGAATATTGCTTTACGTCGTTTTCTGCACATTGAGGCAATATCGCGACAGCCGGAAATGGTGAAAAACGTCTATTTTCTGTCCTTTACGCGCTTCTTGAACATGTATAACGTGCCACATAACTCTATTAAATATTAGAGACACTCTTTACTAAGCCTACATTAGAGATACAATGACCACAGAGTGGAGGTCACTTATAACTTCAATATGTTGACTCGGCTGTTGTCGACAAGACGCCGAACATACTTGTCACATAGTGCATGTAGTGGAGGTCACTTATGACTTGGATATGTTGACTCGGCTGTTGTCGAAAAGACGCCAAACATACTTATGATGCTAATTGCACTCGACATACTCACCATTATAACCGTTGCCATGCTAGCAGGTTAGAACCCTTGTCCTGCCGAATTACCGCTATTGTATTTTTCCTTCATTTGAAGCTGGAATCGCCAACGCAAAATGACGAAAAGTATTTAAATATTTAAAAAGCCGAGAGGGTTTAAATGGTTAAATTTACGAACGTTAATATATAATGAATGATATCTTTATTACATGGGCTATATCACGTGGCGCTGGCTTTCATAATAGATTAATAATTAATTGATTGCTATCAACAATTTATTTTTAATATTCCGCGTGGTTGCTTTAACCATATGAAAGATCCGAACTTTAATCTTTATACAATTTCAAAGATAATATTTTTTAGCTCATAATATATAGTATTTTATGATAGCAATTTCTATGTAACTTAACATGGCGACCCTTTTCACAAGCATAATTGTCACTGTAGCACGAGTAACCTTATTTCCTTGTAGGCCTAATATTAGTGAGTTGTTCTCGGAGTTGAGATAATTGTTGACACAGGGAGTAACTACGTGTCCACTTCAGGCCTAAACAACTATCAACCTGGGCGCCGAACACAAGGTGTTAGCGCAATGTTAGATTAATGCTTAGTCCAGCGTTACAGACGGTAAGCCAACATTAAACCAATATTGGGTGAATGTCTCGTATTGGTTGATTCATATACCGGATTATTACACCAGGATTAAGCTGTGCCGCGTAGGTATAAGTCACTCAGCTGCTGTGATTATACTGTCAGAAGGGGTGATATCAACATTCACGGAGTAGGTGATGATAACTGTACGACAATAAGGGATGCACCGTACAACCCCTGGCTGTGTCACCTCTGACTCTGTCACTCAGTGAGCAAATAGTAATCACCGTCAGAACACACCACGGGTCTATATGAACATATAATACGACCCCTGGCCATCAATAATTACTGTCAGAGAACACCACGTAGGATCAATCGAGCTGATAACAGAGGGACAGGTGAGAGGTCTAAATAACTTACATCTTATATTCTAACTTAACTTGTTGTTAGCTCTCAAATGATTGAAGCCTTGCCGTGACTGGAACAAACTACATTGTATATTTCAAAATGCACTGAAAAATGTTTGAAAATTACGAGTTTGTGAAATGTCTACAGATCTTAATAAGTACTTTTCATTTATTTAAACCTGTAAATACCAACTTTAAACGAATGAAAAATATAACACATTTAAACACGAGACTTTGTCGTCATCAACCAGTCATAGGTAGGAAAATTCAACTCAAGGTCTTGTGGTCCATTTTTGAAATTGTCGCCATGTAGAAAGCTCAAAACTATTCTAAGGTAACGGTTGTTTAGTACTGATAATGGTGATGTAAACATAAGAGATCCCTTGAAGTTATTCCACATAAGTGTGGATCAATCCTGTTCTTTAGAGCAGGGGGGGGGGGGGGGGTGGGTGATAAAGAACTTAAAACATTCCCCGTTATTTAAATGTTCACCCACTAAAAGTTGTGTCTCGCTGCCGCGACCCACAACTTCAAGTGGGTAAAAACTACTCATATTAGTTTAATTTGAGACCAAACGTTTAGAAATGCTGCTGTTTAAACAGTCATTTCATTCCAAATAACTACAACCTGCCAATATAACATATTAAAACGACAATGGTGGTGATTAGCGATGGAAGGCTTGACTCTTATGAATACCAGATACTTACTTTATATTATATATAATAACCCTTGTCCTCCTGGAGACGACTATGGTGGTGATTAGGGGGGGGGGGGAGGCTTGATTCTTATGAATACCAGATACTTACTTTATATTATAGATATATTTATTCAGGGTAGAATTATTAGCGAAAACACTATTTTACATAATTGCCTTGACTAAGCCTCAGTGTAGCATAGAAAACAGTGCACACTTGTAAAATTTATATTTTCTGTGATATCATGGATATGAACGTATAGTAATTTAAATAACTCATTGTCGCCTTTTTAGTTGGAAATAGTGTCATCAACTCCAGCTATAATTGAATGAATGATATAAAAAACTATTAAACAGAATAATCGTTCAACGCTGGTGATTTTTTTCAATTTATAAAAGAATGTATAAAAATAATTTAAAAATAGAAGTTAACTCACTGACCAGGTAAAGTAACTAACAGTTCAAGGGGGGGGGGGGGGGGTTGGTTGGTATAATTATGCGCCCGGACACTATAATGTTCAGCAGGTACAAAAGGGTCGCACCTGTCACGTTGTTCAAAGACAAATACGACCGCGATACCACGACAAGGACAAGTATAATAGGAAATTAATAGAAAAAAACTTCTACAATATAATAAATAATAAATTGGCTTTTTGAAATGGTAATAGTTCTCAAATATTTTTTTTTTCAGCTCAAAATTGCGTTAATAATTCCAGCTTTAACCCTTGACAGCTGGGGAAATATGCAATGAAATATATTTATACAAACCATAGAGAATTTAAAAATAGCATTAAGGCCACTATGTTTTTTTCTCTGTTTTAGATGAGCGCGCGCATTAGATTTAGGCCGCGCATTACCAAAAAAACATATTTTTTTCTGCCCAGCGCGCGCATTAGATTGTTGCCGATTTTCGAAAAAAATAGTCAATTTCGGGAGATGAAAAAAACATTTCGAAAAAAAACAAGTTCATTTCGATGGATAAAAAATATTTCTCGGGCTATGTTTTTTTTGCTTGTTTTTTTCGTCGCCCTCATTAACTTTTTTTTAATAGGTCAAGATTTTTTTTTTATTTTGTCGCCCTTATTAACTTTTCCAGAAATATGACCAATGTTTTTTATTTGGTCGCCCTCATTAGCTTCTCCAAGAATATGTTCAATGTTTTTTTTTCAATGTTTTTTTTCCGCCCTCTCTCATTAGATTTTGGATTTTTTTTGATCTAAAACAGATATATTAAACAAAGTGGCCTAATGTCTTAGTTAGCTCTTTCCGCTTCATTTGAATACCTATGTTATCAGGTTATGGGTGTACGGCCATTACAACTATTTTACATTTTAATATAGGGGCCGATTTTAGGCATCAGAATCTGACGTCTATAGTTGGTTTCCGCACTGAAAGAGTTAAACTAATGAGATATATCATAGAGCAATTAAACACTGATGTATCATCGTCATCAAACAGTCATTCAACTAGATGTGATATGATCCATTGAGACATTACGATGTCAATCAAATATTTCATTATGGAGATGTATAGTTTTCACAAATATAGAAATATTTTTCGCCATTTACAGCTGGAAAATAATTGAACAATTCCAGCTACAATTGAAAAAAAAACAATTCAACAGAATAAGTTAAGGCTGGTGATTATTTCCGATTGATGAAATACGTTGTGTAAAAATAATTTAAACATAGAAGTTAACTCACCAGTTAAGGTTACTAACAGTTAATGTATGCTAGACTTGACTGCGTGTTGCTGGGGAGGGGGAAGGGGGGGGGGTCACATTTGTACCCCCCCCCCCAACATACTCCTACTGCCAGGAAAGTTATTGTGTGTTGTCACTCAGGTCAACGACGCCACTTTGATCTCAACAACCACTGTGATCATAGTGATCAATACACCCTTTAAGTCCCGCACCTCAAATATGCCGCATCAACTGCATGTAATTAACATGATTAAATCATTACTTGTAAGTTATACCAGTTCAGTTTTGAAAGGTCGGGGCAGATTTTATTTATTTAGAAACATAATTTTATCAGCAATATCAGCATAAAAGCAAAGTAGACCTTCGAGGAGTAAGCAAAAATAGGCGCAGGTATTTTTATCTCATTTCCCGAGCTATGAGGCCTGATTGCTGTATAGTTTTCACAAATATAGAAATATTTTTCGCCATTTACAGCTGGAAAATAATTGAACAATTCCAGCTACAATTGAAAAAAAAACAATTCAACAGAATAAGTTAAGGCTGGTGATTATTTCCGATTGATGAAATACGTTGTGTAAAAATAATTTAAACATAGAAGTTAACTCACCAGTTAAGGTTACTAACAGTTAATGTATGCTAGACTTGACTGCGTGTTGCTGGGGAGGGGGAAGGGGGGGGGGTCACATTTGTACCCCCCCAACATACTCCTACTGCCAGGTAAGTTATTGTGTGTTGTCACTCAGGTCAACGACGCCACTTTGATCTCAACAACCACTGTGATCATAGTGATCAATACACCCTTTAAGTCCCGCACCTCAAATATGCCGCATCAACTGCATGTAATTAACATGATTAAATCATTACTTGTAAGTTATACCAGTTCAGTTTTGAAAGGTCGGGGCATATTTTATTTATTTAGAAACATAATTTTATCAGCAATATCAGCATAAAAGCAAAGTAGACCTTCGAGGAGTAAGCAAAAATAGGCGCAGGTATTTTTATCTCATTTCCCGAACTATGAGGCCTGAATTGCTGTCACAATCCTCACCTCTTTGTAAAGAAAAATGTCAGACTTTGATAAATATCAAAGTGTAGACTAGGAGATCAAATGCAACGAAAGTTGAGAGCATGCCATTTTTAATTGAATTATTTTAAATCAAACTTGGTGATGGGGCCCGTAAATGCGGCGTTGGGGCTCAAATGGTTGAAATGGTGAGTATATTTAAACCTCGTGATACATTGCTCACTGCACGTGTATGCAACTTAAAAAATATCCAAGTCAAGTGTCTGATTGAAAACATAGTGGACTTCAGGGCGAACTGTTTATTGTTACAGACTGTGAATGTAAAACATGGCGCAGTTCAGGGCAAACTGTTTATTGTTACAGACTGTGAATGTTAGAAGTGAAGTGTAGATAAGCTACATGGAGAGGCGTCATAAGTTGTCAGTGGATATGAACTGAGAGAGACAGAGGGGTACAACACATATATAGCACACGTTTACTATGTATGTGGAATCATAGATACATACTCAGCCAGAACCCTCTCAGCTTTAATGTTAGGAGTGAAGTGTAGATAAACTATGTGAAGAGGTGTCATCAGTTATCAGTGGATTTGAGCAGAGAGACAGCGGGATAGATAACCTAACACACATGCTACTATTCGAGCAGAGACATTTAGTGGGCTGCGTAACACACAAATACTAAGTGTGTGGAATCATAGGTTCATATACACCCAGCTTTAACATGCAGCATACTCTAGACTGATTATGACTGGAAACTGACAGATCTATCTTGGAAAGTTGATTTAGGCTCACACTTTCACCTTGGATTTACCAGGTAGTTCGCCATATAAATTAACGGACAGTTAATTATTCTGCAAAGTGGACACAGCTGATTTCTGACAGGAGTGGGTGTTGTATAAACCAACAGCCAAACACATGAATATCAAACAGTAAACATTACATTCTGGATATTGTGAAGCTCATCTGCCATAAAGTGGTTACAGTTGGTGGGAGCTGTAGTGCAGATATACAAGGGGATTTAGCAAGCTCACTCGTGGATATTCAAAAGTAGACAACACTTCACATATACAGTTTGTACATTTTATTGGCGGGGTAAGCATAGGATATTCAGCAAAAAATATTGCAATCATAAAGCTCACGTCTAGTATAAAGTGGATAAAGTCTGGTAACTCTGCTGTACAGTTTATAACCCGATATTTACAGTTTGCAGCCTAGTAACTCTACTGTACAAATTACAACCTGATATTTTTGTTTCACAGTTTGAAGCCTGATAACTCCGCTGTACAGTTAGTTTGCAGCATGGTAACCCTGCTGTACAGTTAGTTTGCAGCATGGTAACTCTGCTGTACAGTGAGTTTTCAGCATTGTAACTCTGCTGTACAGTTAGTTTGAAGCCTGGTAACTCTGCTGTACAGTTACTTTGAATCTTGGTAACTCTGCTGTACAGTTAGTTTGAAGCCTGATAACTCTGCTGTACAGTTTACAGCCTGGTAACGCTGATGTACAGTTAGTTTGTAGCATGGTAACTCTGCTGTACAGTTTACAGCCTGGTAACTCTGCTGTAAAGTTAGTTTGTAGCATGGTAACTCTGCTATACAGCTCACAGCCTGGTAACTCTGCTGTACAGTTAGTTTGTAGCATGGTAACTCTGCTGTACAGTTTACAGCCTGGTAACTCTGCTGTACAGTTAGTTTGTAGCATGGTAACTCTGCTGTACAGTTAGTTTGTAGCATGGTAACTCTGCTGTACAGTTAGTTTGCAGCATGGTAACTCTGCTGTACAGTTTATTCCCACATTTTAAATGTTTCCAAGCCTGATAACTCTGCTATGTAGTTCATTACAATTTTGTACAACTTACAGCCTAGTAGCTCCACTGTAAAAATTAAGACCTGACATTTTTGTTTTACAGTTTGCAGCCTGGTAGCTTTGTTGTAAAGTTTAAGGCCTCATATTTCCGGAGTACAGTTTAACTGATCAGAAGATGGACCCCATTGTGACAGTGGAGAGAATGTGGCACAGACCACCAAAAATTGTACCCAACTTTGGGAGGAAAAAATCAATTCTACCCAAAAGTAACTTGACCTCAGTAAGTATATTATGTATATAATAATGTTTTAAAGTTATACACTTGTAAACACGTACGCTGTGACAGCTGTCCCAATGTTGTTTCAATACCAGCGTAGATCTTAAGCATCTGATTTGTCGAGATGATATATATAATGTCTAAGATCAAGGTCAACCACAAATATTGTGTAGTGTGTGAAACGGTAATTGTCCGTGTATAGACATCGTCTCTAATATCATCACTGGATTGTCGGTGAAAAAAACGTATGAACGCCTAGGCAAACTCGTTAGAATGATACGTGGTTATACGGAATATAACATTTTCAAACCACAAAATGTATGATCAATAATCATCACTTAGTACTGAAATTAAATATAATTGAATCAGGCAATAATAAAAAAAATATTGCAAATATATTGCGGTACTTTACTGTTTGTAGGTAACTAGCCGATACAGGAGCTACTATTGCCTGATTTTGTGTGTAAAATAGAATATGAGACTATCAATCTGTACCGAAAAAAATGAATAATTTAGTATGTGGTAGATTAGACTGTAAAGTAAAAGTGTTGCTTATTATATAAGATGATACTGCACCATTAAACTACTCAGTATGCTGGTGGTCATGGAGTGAAGTAACAACATTGCTTGAATTTATAAAGCACATTAGCTCAAAAATGAGCAGAATCCCAGATAATCATTCATTCAATGGCCATTACTATTGTATTGCTGCTTTTATCATGTGTGTTATATGATAACATAATCTGTGTTTATTATTTTGATCACCAGTTGGCAAAACTAATCTATGTTTTCTATTTTACTCACCAGGTGCTGCTGCATGAGAATGTAAGCCAGGATCATTTACTGGAAGCTAAGTTATCATACATCAGAACTCAGAAACGCAGAGCGAATAATCTGCTAGATTTACACAGAAAGTCCTTCCTCCAACAGCAAGTGACCAGGCAGACACAACGAATACAACAGCACCAGGTGCTACAACAGCTACAGGCTGAGGGTGAAGGTCATGACCCCCCAGAACAACAGGGTCAAAGGTCAGAGACGAGGCCACGCACCAGTTATCAACTTCTGAGTCGTAACAGTAATTCCGCCACATCTGCTCCATTTCGTTCTGGGATTTCTCACTCGGGAACCCTAAGTAAACCTCACTCAGTACGGGCAACAACACATGCAGTGACTGACGACAGTGTCAGTAAATCAGCTCATGGTATATCAACACATACAGTGACTGACGACAATGTCAGTAAATCAGCCCATGGTGTACCCAGGAGAACCAGGGTGTTTACTACATACAGACATTCTGCCTGGCCCGCACGTCACACTGAGAGGACATCTGGTGAGTGTAGGAGTGGTGTTATGACTGCGCTGAGGACACCTGGTGATTGTTGTCGTGATCCCCGCTTCACTAAGTTCCGTGCCAGTCTGGCTGACTATCACTCACCCACTGATGGATACGTTCAGCTGAGTCAGAGTGGCGATGTGGTGGTACAGCGCTATGGTTCACCTAGCTACGACCAGGTGGCTCTCAGGAGGCGTATTCAGGAGTATGGTGTCAAACTACCAGGACATAGGCGTGAAAAGTCAGGGAAGACTTTCTATTCTGATAATGATAGTTTGTATAGTGCCGAGTCCAGTAACAGTAGCTGTGGTGGAGGTGGATCAAGTCACAGTAGCGGTGGTGGAGAGGACTCCAATAAAAGTAGCTATGGGGTTATTAGCCGAGGTGGATTCAGAAAGACACACTTCCCAGATCTGACAGATAGTGATAGTATGCATAGTGCTGGCGCGAGTACTTGTAGCTCTAGTAATGTGAGTTACTGACAGGGGCATACCATACCAGATCTGACAGATAGTGATAGTGTGTATAGTGATGGTGCGAGTACTTGGAACTGTGGTAATGTGAGTCACTGACAGGGGGGTACCATACCAGATGTGACAGATAGTGATAGTGTGCTTAGTGCTGGTACGAGTACTTGGAACTCTGGTAATGTTAGTTACTGAGAGGAGCTGACCATACAGAATATGAGAAATAATGATAGTGGGCAGA
Organism: Flabesymbios commensalis; assembly: GCA_964017125.1. Taxonomy (NCBI): domain Eukaryota; kingdom Metazoa; phylum Annelida; class Polychaeta; order Terebellida; family Flabelligeridae; genus Flabesymbios; species Flabesymbios commensalis. The sequence goes on from OZ024914.1 coordinate 1,266,498, forward strand.
GTGTTTGTGCGAGTACATGGGGGTCTAGTAATATACTTCAGCGAAATTTCACCACTACAGCAGCGTGCAGAGTGTTTGTGCGAGTACATGTGTTTGTGCGAGTACATGGGGGTCTAGTAATACACTTCAGCGACATTTCACCACTACAGCAGTGTGCAGAGTGTTTGTGCGAGTACATGGGGGTCTAGTAATACACTTCAGCGACATTTCACCACTACAGCAGTGTGCAGAGTGTTTGTGCGAGTACATGGGGGTCTAGTAATACACTTCAGCGACATTTCACCACTACAGCAGTGTGCAGAGTGTTTGTGCGAGTACATGGGGGTCTAGTAATACACTTCAGCGACATTTCACCACTACAGCAGTGTGCAGAGTGTTTGTGCGAGTACATAGGGGTCTAGTAATATACTTCAGCGACATTTCACCACTACAGCAGTGTGCAGAGTGTTTGTGCGAGTACATGTGTTTGTGCGAGTACATGGGGGTCTAGTAATACACTTCAGCGACATGTCCCCACTGCAGCAGATAGGCTTTAAACCATACTCATTATGACGTCTTTATGACAGAGTGGTGAAGCTGGAAAACTGTCAACTGTTGAAGTATGTGCTCACCTATCTAGAGCATCGCTATAAATACATTGTGGTGGAACGAGCAAAAGTATGATATTAACCGACTGGCAGCAGCCCAGTAATGGTGAAGTTAGTACATTTGAGTCTAATAACATGTCACTGAGTGTGTGGTGCTGGTGCATAATTAGCTTAAATTAAAATGTAACGTTAGCTTACATTTGCTGAACATTAATTAACCTGGACCACGGAAGCAGTGTGTCAGGTGCAGTCAGCAGTGTATTGGTTCTAACTGAATATGCTAGCTGATAGGAATTATAAATATATGCAAGAACAATTGCCTTCGTTTAGTTTCTATTTTTATTTAAGCTGTACACAAGCCTAATAACTGAATAAAGACTGTTAGAATGTTACGTTTGAATTCAGATTGTTATTTTTAGATTTAGAGAGTTTTTATGCTACAAAATTTTATCTAACCAACGTAGTGTTTTGGGAACACACGTGTACATTCAAACTGCACGTACTGTAAGTCGTACGCTTCTCTGAGGCACACACATGTACATAATTTTATACACTACACATACTGTAAGTTGCACACTTGTCTGAGACACACACATGTACATATACACTACACATACTGTAAGTTGTACGCTTGTCTGGGGTACACACATGTACATATACACTACACATACAGTAAATTGTACACTTGTCTGGGGTACACACATGTACATAAACACTACACATACTGTAAGTTGTGCGCTTGACTAGGGCACACACATGTACATGTACACTAAACATACTGTAAGTTGTACTCTTGTCTGGGGCACACACGTGTACATATACACTACACATACTGTGGGCTGTACACTTGTCTGGGGTAAACACATGTGCATATACACTACATATAGTGTGTTGTACGCTTGTTTGGGGCACACACATGTATATATACACTACACATACTGCAAGTTAGTTGTAGTCTTGTCTGTACATATACACAACTGACAGTTAAAACTAAAAAAAATATACTTATTAGTAGTTGAAATGTATATATAAACCTCAACTATACATGGTAGCAGAGGGAGGGGGGAAGGGGTCATTGTGATACATAATAATATATGTCCACTAAAATTGGTGGCAGGAGTGTCATTCAGTGTGAAGTATAATGATAATAGAACAACACTTGGTGGCAGGGGTGGGATTCAGTGTGAAGTATAATGATGATAGAACAACACTTGGTGGCAGGGGTGGGATTCAGTGTGAAGTATAATGATAATAGAACAACACTTGGTGGCAGGGGTGGGATTCAGTGTGATGTATGATGATAATAGAACAACACTTGGTGGCAGGGGTGGGATTCAGTGTGAAGTATAATGATAATAGAACAACACTTGGTGGCAGGGGTGGGATTTAGTGTGATGTATGATGATAATAGAACAACACTTGGTGGCAGGGGTGGGATTCAGTGTGAAGTATAATGATAATAGAACAACACTTGGTGGCAGAGGTGGGATTCAGTGTGATGTATGATGATAATAGAACAACACTGTGTGGCAGGGGTGGGATTCAGTGTGATGTATGATAACACATGCTTAATGAATAAGGTGTTCGTCTATATATTCACAACTCATTCATTCGAGCAGTTATCACTGTATTACTGCTGCTATGTCTTACTGCTGCTCAAATGAACACTGTTTGTAAATCGCATTTCGTTGCGTTATCTGACATTTCTGGAAAACCAAGAGGAACCACTACAGAACACCAATGAAGCCAAACACCATTTCAGATAGTTTATTAAATGAAAATTTTGATTTTATGATTTATCCGTTAGGATAATAAGGTATACATGTGTAATATAACGTGGTATATCGAAGCAGAATCCCAAGAAACACGAGACACACTCCAAATGCTGATTTAATGTTGGCCCCCCATCTTCTACATTGAGTCAACACTAGACCAACATTAACTCAATGACTTGTGTTTTATACCTATTTAACTGTATCTTATGATTTTCGTCTGCATCGTCTACGCCTTCTTCGCTTACAGCGTTTGGCTGTGGTTGTGGACAGCATCGCAGTACTTGTAGTTGGTGGCGTAGTAGTAGTAGTAGACGTAGTAGTTGGTGTAGTGGTAGTACTTGTGGTAGTAGTAGGCGTAGTGGTAGTGGGGGTGGTGGTAGTAGTAGGCATAGTGGTAGTAGTAGTAGTAGGCATAGTAGTTGGTGAAGTGGTAGTACTTCTAGTAGTAGTGGGCGTAGTGGTAGTGGGGGTGGTGGTAGTAGTAGGCATAGTAGTAGTAGTAGTAGTAGGCGTAGTGGTAGTGGGGGTGGTGGTAGTAGCAGGCATAGTAGTAGTAGTAGTAGGCGTAGTGGTAGTGGGGGTGGTGGTAGTAGCAGGCGTAGTAGTAGTAGTAGTAGTAGGTGTAGTGGTAGTGGGGGTGTTGGTAGTAGTAGGCATAGTAGTAGTAGTAGTGGGCGTAGTGGTAGTGGGGGTGGTGGTAGTAGTAGGCATAGTAGTAGTAGTAGTAGTAGGCGTAGTGGTAGTGGGGGTGGTGGTAGTAGTAGGCATAGTAGTAGTAGTAGGAGGAGTAGTGGTAGTGGAAGTGGTGGTAGTAGTAGGCATAGTAGTAGTAGTAGTAGGTGTAGTGGTAGTGGGGGTGGTGGTAGTAGTAGGCATAGTAGTAGTAGTAGTAGGTGTAGTGGTAGTGGGGGTGGTGGTAGTAGTAGGCATAGTAGTAGTAGTAGTAGGTGTGGTGGTAGTGGGGGTGGTGGTAGTAGTAGGCATAGTAGTAGTAGTAGTAGGTGTAGTGGTAGTGGGGGTGGTGGTAGTAGTAGGCATAGTAGTAGTAGTAGTAGGCGTAGTCGTAGTAGTAGTAGTAGTAGGCGTAGTCGTAGTAGTAGTAGTAGTAGGCGTAGTGGTAGTGGGTGCTGTAGTAGTAGTAGTAGCATCAGTAGTAGTAGTTGTATTCTCCACATAATCTTGATCTACAGAAGTAATACATATTTATTTACACATAAACAGCATATATGATATATTGCACCACTATATTACACAGTCTAAAACCCTCTGCTGGTCCCCCAAAGTAACTCTCTAACAATACGCACCTATTTGAGTACACAGTCTAAAACCCTCTGCTGGTCCCCTAAAGTAACCCTCTAACAATACGCACCTAATTGAGTACACAGTCTAAAACCCTCTGTTGGTCCCCTAAAGTAACTCTCTAACAATAGGCACCTATTTGAGTACAGAGTCTGAAGCCCTCTAATGGTCCCCCATAAAGTAACCCTATAACAATACGCACCTATTTGAGTACAGAGTCTGAAGCCCTCTAATGGTCCCCCGTAAAGTAACTCTATAACAATACGCACCTATTTGAGTACAGAGTCTGAAGCCCTCTAATGGTCCCCCATAGAGTAAGCCTATAACAATACGTACCTATTTGAGTACAGAGTCTGAAGCCCTCTAATGGTCCCCCATAAAGTAACCCTATAACCATACGCACCTATTTGAGTACAGAGTCTGAAGCCCTCTAATGGTCTCCATAGAGTAACCCTATAACCATACGCACCTATTTGAGTACAGAGTCTGAAGCCCTCTAATGGTCCCCATAAAGTAACCCTATAACAATACGTACCTATTTGAGTACAGAGTCTGAAGCCCTCTAATGGTCCCCATAAAGTAACCCTATAACAATACGCACCTATTTGAGTACAGAGTCTGAAGCCCTCTAATGATCCCCCGTAAAGTAACCCTATAACCATACGCACCTATTTGAGTACAGAGTCTGAAGCCCTCTTATGGTCCCCATAAAGTAACCCTATAACAATACGTACCTATTTGAGTACAGAGTCTGAAGCCCTCTAATGGTCCCCCGTAAATAACCCTATAACCATACGCACCTATTTGAGTACAGAGTCTGAAGCCCTCTAATGGTCCCCATAAAGTAACACTATAACCATACGCACCTATTTGAGTACAGAGTTTGAAGCCCTCTAATGTTCCCCCGTAAAGTAACCCTATAACCATACGTACCTATTTGAGTACAGAGTCTGAAGCCCTCTAATGGTCCCCATAAAGTAACCCTATAACAATACGCACCTATTTGAGTACAGAGTCTGAAGCCCTCTAATGGTCCCCATAAAGTAACCCTATAACAATACGCACCTATTTGAGTACAGAGTCTGAAGCCCTCTAATGGTCCCCCGTAAAGTAACTCTGGAGCTTCAAACGATACCAGCACCACATTATCAGCAGATTTCACAGCTTTTGATTTGAACTTGTGGGCTATGAAATCATCGCGGCTACAGAATCTGAAACATTGTCAATTATTTATCACTTTGCACTTTACATGAAATGCTAAATATTTGCTGGTATGAAAATGGAAACAATTTATTAGATTATGCTAAGATTATACTAAGCCGAATATTGATCATCAATAATTATGTATGTGAGTCCCAACACCAAGTAGAAGACGCTCTTTCAGCTAATCGGGAATTTACTGTAAAATCTAAATTGCTGCCTCAAATCCAATCACATGAAAAATCATTCAATAGCGCGAAAAATCTAAGTCTGATATATTTAATTGACAAGTTGTCATTTTAACGTTTTTATCATTTCCTATCAGATTACTGTTATTCAAAGCTTTCAAATCCCGTTTGATATTTTTGATACTTGGGTATTGAATAAAAACAAGTCAATTTCATGCTCCATGAGGCTGTCTCAAAGTGAAAGAAAATAAAATGCCTGATGTATACATTACACAGGGGAAGTGGTATGGGCACAGTCGTTGCTTAGTTGTATTTTTAATATTCAACCACCTATGTCCGTTGTGGGCGTGTCTGTTTCCAAGGTAACGTAGCTCCACCCAGTTGAAACACGGTCCGTACGGCTGGTTGTTCAGCTGATCACGTTTGAAAGGAAACCACAGGAGTATTTTACGACCTGGAGGAGCCTGTAAAAACAAAAAGGGAAACACACGCGTAGATTATGACTTGGAGGGGGCTGTAAAAAACAAAGAGGAAACCACATGAGTACATAATGACTTTAAGAGGCATAGTAACAAAAAGTGAATCACATGAGTAAATTATGACTTTAAGGGGCCTGTAATAACAAAAAGTGAATCACATGAGTAAATTATGACTTTAAGAGGCATAATAACAAAAAGTGAACCATATGAGTAAATTATGACTTGTGGAGTCTGTAATAACAAAAAGTGAATCACAGGAGTGAATTATGACTTTAAGGGGAATAATAACAAAGAGTGAACCACATGAGTAAATTATGACTTTAAGGGGCATATTAACAAAAAGAGAATCACATGAGTAAATTATGACTTGTGGAGTCTGTAATAGCAAAAAGTGAACCACGTGAGTAAATTATGACTTTAAGGGGCATAATAACAAAAAGTGAACCACATGAGTAAATTATGACTTGTGGGGCCTGTAATAACAAACAGTGAGCCACGTGAGTAAATTATGACTTTAAGGGGCCTGTAATAGCAAAAAGTGAACCACGTGAGTAAATTATGACTTTAAGGGGCATAATAACAAAAAGTGAACCACATGAGTAAATTATGACTTTAAGGGGTCTATAATAACAAAAAGTGAACCACATGAGTAAATTATGAATTTAAGGGGTCTGTAATAACAAAAAGTGAACCACATGAGTAAATTATGACTTGTGGGGTCTGTAATAACAAAAAGTGAACCACATGAGTAAATTATGACTTTAAGGGGTCTGTAATAACAAAAAGAGAACCACATGAGTAAATTATGACTTTAAGAGGCATAATAACAAAAAGTGAATGACATGAGTACATTATGACTTTAAGGGGCACAATAACAAAAAGTGAACCACATGAGTATATTATGACTTGTAGGGCCTGTAATAACAAAAAGTGAATCACATGAGTAAATTATGACTTTAAGGGGCATAATAACAAAAAGTGAACCACATGAGTAAATTATGACTTTAAGAGGCATACTAACAAAAAGTAAACCACATGAGTGAATTATGACTTTAAGAGGCATAATAACGAAAAGTGAACCACATGAGTACATTATGACCTGATGGTGCCTGTAATAACAAAAGGGGAACCAAATGAGTGATTTGTGATCTGATTGGCTGCAGTAAAAAAGTGTCACAAATATTTTTGCTCATATTAATTAGTGGGGCACGGTGGCTATACACGATGTTTAGCTTCAAATTTAATAAAAATGTCCTGATTTTATAAAATTTGTCAACTACTTCAAGTCAACTTCATCCACTAAAAGCTGTTTGAAAAGATTAATTACCTTGATTTCCCAGGCGCACGTGTCACCAAAGCTGTATTTGCCGTAACAATACTTCCCGTCTCGCTTGGTGAGAAAGTGTGGTGACTGTACACATCTGATGGTCGAGCCAGTGAGAAGTATTTGACCAGAAGATGGCACACATCCTACAACATACAGCACTGTAAAGAACACATTCTAAAACAACACTGTACAGAACACATCCTATAACATACAACACTGTACAGAACACATCCTACAATATACAGCACTTTACAGAACACATCCTACAACATACAGCACTATAAAGAACACATTCTAAAACAACACTGTACAGAACACATCCTACAACACGCAGCACTATGAATAACACATTCAAAAACAACATTGTACAGTACACATCCTACAACATACAGCCCTGTAAAGAACACATTCTAAAACAACACTGTACAGAACACATCCTACAACATACAGCACTGTACAGAACACATTCTAAAACAACACTGAACAGAACACATCCTACAACATACAGTGCTGTAAAGAACACCTTCTAAACAACACTGAACAGAACACATCCTACAACATACAGCGCTGTAAAGAACACCTTCTAAACAACACTGAACAGAACACATCCTACAACATACAGCGCTGTAAAGAACACCTTCTAAAACAACACTGTACAGAACACATCTTACATTATACTACGACGTGACAGGCGGTAGACGTAACCATTACATCTACCCAGCCTATCAGAGTATTATTATTATTTTTATTATTATTATTATTATTATTATTATTAATATTATTATTATTATTATTATTATTATTATTATTATTATTATTATTATTATTATTATTATTATTATTATTATTATTATTATTATTATTATTATTATTATTATTATTATTATTATTATTATTATTATTATTAGTAGTAGTAGTAGTAGTAGTAGTAGTAGTAGTAGTAGTAGTAGTGATGAAAATGTTTTATTTCATTTTTCGGCACTAATGTTCATTTAAATAACATTGTATTATGATAAAAACATATTATGAATATACAAACACATGTATCCCAAACCATGGCAGGCCATAGGCATAACCATTAGACCATGCCAGCAGCCTTTTGATTTTGATTTGATTTATTTCAGTAAAACAGTACATGTAGGCATGATTAGAAAAACAATCAAGGCCACCATACTGGTCACCAGGGATAAAAGACATTATAAAGGGTTGGGTGACTATGGACTTATTTCCATAGTGGTCCCTAAAAACTAGACCATCAGAGAGAGAGAAAATAAATATACAAACACATGTATCACTACATGGGGGTTTTATCCCTTTTAAATCTTGACTATTACGTGGAGATTAATGTGGTAATAAATATGAAAAATGATAATGTGTTACCTCTGGAGCCTCGTCCATAATGCTGACAATCAGGGGGTAAATATCCAGGAGGACAAATACAAGACAAGCAATCCTGAGGGTTCTGGTAGCCATTGTTATAACATGTAGGATTATCTCCAGTACATATATCTGTAAATATATAATCATTAAATACAAAAGGAGTAATCACAGGTGTTCGGGTAGCCATTGTTATAACACGTAGGACATACGTCTGTAATATATTGGATCATCAATGCATAAAATATACATTACAATAAAATAACACCAAAATTGCGTCACGTTGTTGAACAATGAACCCCCGATTGAGGATCAATCAATTTTTAGGCGGGAACGATATCAATTTGATCATTGGTTGCTTTAAGGGATTATTATATTAATATTGTCTATTGACACCATCTCTTGTCTCTAACAATAATATCAACATGCATATTACACCTTTATACAGAATTCTCATCACAGCTTACCTGAGCAATACGCTTTGTTGATCGTCTTTATATCTGTAAATGACAGTTGAACTCTTTGCCCCATGTTTGTTATTAATTTCGCTTCCTCATCAATTGGTTCAATCGTATTTTTACCATTTACTGTAAACGCCTGTAGCAACAGAACTCGTCAAATTATTGATTAATTTGAATGAGGTCTGCTAAAACGTCACATAATAAAAAAAAACTGAGTGTGGCCAATACTTTTTATAGATTACACTTGATAAAATGCAATACAACGACACATTACTAATTGTTATTATTATATTTGAAAATTACAGGACATTAGTAACAATGTTGTTAATATGTAATATAATATGTTAGATCATTTCCAGACCATTATGCTTACAACCTGATCGTATTGTATGACAGGCGACATATTATACGTTATGCCACATGATTTGATATGCTTGACTTTATACATATCGTACGGTATGCTATAGTTGATATGTGTGACTTTATACTTACCGCTTGATAATAATGCATGACAGGCGATATGTCATACGGTATGCCACATGAACTGATATGTGTGACTTTATCAAATGGGTCAGCGTAGCCAGCATTGCCCAACTTCCTGACTTTATACTTACTGCCAGATCGTAATGCATGACAGACGACATATCGTACGGTATGCCATATCAGTTCATATGTGTGACTTTATACTTACCGCCTGGTCATAATGCATCACAGACGACATATCGTACGGTATGCCATATGAGTTCACATGTGTGACTCTATACTTACCGCCGGATCGTAATGCATGACAGACGACATATCGTACAGTATGCCATATCAGTTCATATGTGTGACTTTATACTTACCGCCTGGTCATAGGGCATGACAGAAGACATAGCGTACGATATGCCATATGAGTTCATATGTGTGACTTTAGCAAATGGGTCGGCGTAGCCAGCACCGCCCACCTTCCTGACTTTATACTTACCGCCTGGTCATAGTGCATCACAGACGACATATCATACGGTATGCCATATGAGTTCATATGTGTGACTTTAGCAAATGGGTCGGCGTAGCCAGCACCACCCACCTTCCTGACTTTATACTTACCGCCTGATCGTAATGCATCACAGACGACATATCATACGGTATGCCATATGAGTTCATGTGTGTAACTTTAGCAAATGGGTCGGCGTAGCCAGCACCGCCCACCTTCCTGATATTCTCTCTCCTGATGACCACATACTCATCCCTGTCAGGCTGCTGATGCTCGTGTCTAAGGCCAAGGGCATGGCCGATCTCGTGAAGGGCGGTCCCAATCTGATTAATACAAGGTGAATATGCAGATATAGGATGTGACACCAGATCTCACAATACTATACTATTTTATTACATATATGTGTATATGTGATATATGTATTAATACAGTTTATTTCATGAGAAGTTTATTATCACCAGTGATTAATGGTTTGCTTACATATATTAAGCAGCCTGATGCCAGCTCAATAGGCTGGGCGTCCCCTGAAGCCCTCAGTCTGCCCACGAACGACGAACACCTTGAAAGGTTTGGAAAAGTAGTAGTCAAATATAAATTTAAATTATAGTTTATGACACAATTATCTGAAGCGCATGCTTTTCGTCAATTTCTTTATCAATTATCAACCGATTTTCATGAAATCTTGTACAGGACATTTCCCGGTCATGTCCTAACATTGGCAAAATTTCATATTTTCATTATTTCATTTTATGCAGAATTGCAAAAGTTAGACCTTTGATATGTAGTAAATTAAAAATATGACGTCCCTCTATAAACCCATTTCACTAATTCTGGAATTTTATTACATGTCAAATGGTCTAACTTTTGAAATAGTGAATATAATTTCGCGAATTTTTACGGATGTTAGGACATGACTTGGAAATGTCCTGTGCTAAATTTCAGAATTGACGGGAAAATCGTCGAAAAGCATGCGCTCCAGATAGTTGTGTTATAGACTATAGTAAAATACCTGCATCTTTAAAAATAAAAACTGAAACAATAATGTTGAAACAAAGTAAAATAATATATATATATATATATTTGAAGCATGTGTGCTTAGCTGATTAATTATTTTAACTTACTCAGATTTAGAAGGTGAATCACGGACTATGATTCCTGGAGCTTTAATCTCCGCAGGGCTGATTTCATTGAATGTAAAGCATGTGTTTTCTTGCCATATACGGAATGCTTGGCGTATCATAGCTCGACCAGGCTGGTAAGCTGACGGATGAAACAACAATAAAACATAAAACAACAATAATATATACAATAACAATAATATATACAACAACAAAACTATTTATACAATATGAAGAAAAAGGTGTGCTTAACATCTTTTATATAAAAATGACCTCTCCTGTTTTAATATGGCGACATTGCTAGCTGACTGATTTAGCTGGCTTTTTAAGTAGTCACCTATTACCGTCCATCGTTTACCCATTTTCTTTATGGTTTTACAGGCCTATGCACAGGACAGATTTATTTATTGTAAGTGGTGCTGATCTACTTTCAAATAGTATGATGAATGATGCTGTATTGGAGTATATATATTAAAAGAAACATAAAGGAAAAACAAAATGAAAGATAAATAAAAAATAAATAAAGTCAGCTAGACTATCAGATACAATTATTTCCTGAATGGAATGTATTCAAATTATTATTCATGTTTATCTATTTTAAGGTGTAAAACCTTGTAAATTCAATGTTCCTCATAACATATTTAGCTGCCAACATTATGACAGGCCCCACTATAGCTCCAGGTGTAATACTGAATCCAAGCATTTCACATGAGAATATAGCTTTGACATTTCGTGTTATACGTATTATATCTCACTTGTTTCACATGAGAGTATAGCTTTGACATTTCGTGTTATACGTGTTTCTGTGGTATGTATGGCATAGTGTTAACATTTGATAGTAATTGCTATATCTCACTTATTTCTGTTGTATCTATGGCATAGTGTTAACATATGATTATAATTACTATATGATCTCACCTATTTCTGTTGTATCTATGGCATAGTGTTAACATATGATTATAATTACTATATGATCTCACTTGTTTATGTTGTATCCATGACATAATGTTACTATTTGATTCTAGTTATTATATCTCACTTATTTCTGTTGTATCTATGGCATAGTTGACAGGCTGTGTGACGTCCCACATGTTGGTGGGTGTGAGTTTAGTTGTCCCCCGGCGACCACGTCCTGGTTTGCTATCTGCCAACATCTGATCCACGAGGTGTCTGGACAGCTTTACCCGACAGGGAGGGGTGGTAGTCTGACAAATAAACCAACATAGCAGAAAAAATAAATAAAAACATGAAAAAAAATAAATAAAAAACAGGAGATGGTTATCTGACATGGAGGGGTGGACGAGGCATTCACACTTACTTCTGGGGTGATAGTCTGACAAATAAACCAACAAAGGAGAACAGATAAATATAAACAGAAGAACAAATAAATAAAAACAGGAGATGGTTATCTGACATAAAGGGGGAGGAGGCATTCACACTCACTTTCGGGGTGATAGTCTGACAAATGAACCAACAAAGGAGAACAAAAAAATAAAAACAGGAGAACAAATAAATAAGAACAAGAGATGGTTATCTGACAGGGAGGGGTGGAGGAGGCATTCACACTCACTTACGGGGTGATAGTCTGACAAATAAACCAACACGGAAGAACAAATAAATTAAAACAGGAGATGGTTATCTGACATAAAGGGGGAGGAGGCATTCACACTCACTTTCGGGGTGATAGTCTGACAAATAAACCAACAAAGGAGAACAAAAAAATAAAAACAGGAGAACAAATAAATAAAACAGGAGATGGTTATCTGACATAAAGGGGGAGGAGGCATTCACTCTCACTTTCGGGGTGATAGTCTGACAAATGAACCAACAAAGGAGAACAAAAAAATAAAAACAGGAGAACAAATAAATAAGAACAAGAGATGGTTATCTGACAGGGAGGGGTGGAGGAGGCATTCACACTCACTTACGGGGTGATAGTCTGACAAATAAACCAACACGGAAGAACAAATAAATTAAAACAGGAGATGGTTATCTGACATAAAGGGGGAGGAGGCATTCACACTCACTTTCGGGGTGATAGTCTGACAAATAAACCAACAAAGGAGAACAAAAAAATAAAAACAGGAGAACAAATAAATAAAAACAGGAGATGGTTATCTGACATAAAGGGGGAGGAGGCATTCACACTCACTTTCGGGGTGATAGTCTGACAAATGAACCAACAAAGGAGAACAAAAAAATAAAAACAGGAGAACAAATAAATAAGAACAAGAGATGGTTATCTGACAGGGAGGGGTGGAGGAGGCATTCACACTCACTTACGGGGTGATAGTCTGACAAATAAACCAACACGAGAGAACAAATAAATAAAAACGAGAGAACAAATAAATAAAAACAGGAAAACAAATAAATAAAAACAGGAGATGATTATCTGACATGGAGGGGTGGACGAGGCATTCACACTCACTTCTGTGGTCTAAAAACAGGGGAGAAATAAACAAAAACATGACAGCTTTACCCGACATGGAGGGGTGGACGAGGCATTCACACTCACTTCTGTGGTCTAAAAACAGGGGAGAAATAAACAAAAACATGACAGCTTTACCCGACAGGGAGGGGTGGACGAGGCATTCACATTCACTTCCGGGGTGATAGTCTGACAAATAAACCAACACGAGAGAACAAATAAATACAAACGAGAGAACAAATAAATAAAAACAGGAGAACAAATAAATAAAAACAGGAGATGATTATCTGACATGGAGGGGGAGGAGACACACTCATTTCTAGGGTGATAGTGGTCTAATAAATAAACAAAAACCTGATACAGTCTGGCGAAATAAATAAAAACAGGACAAAAATCAAGACAGGAGACCCTTACTCTGGCAAATAAACAAAAAGAAATCAGGAACACTTTATTTGACATAGAGGGGCAGATGAGACACTCACATTTACTTCTGGGGTAATGGTGGTCTGATAAGTAGGACAAAACAGGAGAAGAAATAAACAGAGTTTAACTCTGAGACATAAACAAAAACAGGAGAGCAAATATGTAACAACAAGATGACTTTACTCTGTCAAATAAACAAACACAGGTGAGCTTTGTCCGACATGGAGTGATTGATACGCACTTCTGAGACCAAGTATCCTCTAGGATAAAGATTGTGTGTCATGAATCTGACCCAGGCATTATCCCACCAAACACGGGGCATTCACCCAATGCTGTTTTAATGTTGGGCCAGCGTCGTAGACTTGGTTCCACTTTTAAATAAGAGATTAATGGCATCATGGCATTAACTGATTCTATCAATGGATATATGCCATTCACCACAAAGTCAATGACATGAATCTGGTTCACTCACGCCATTATCATCATCAAGAAGTCAATGACATGAGTCTGTTTTACTCACGCCATTATTATCATCAAGAAGTCAATGACATGAGTCTGGTTTACTCACGCCATTATCATCATCAAGAAGTAAATGACATGAGTCTGCTTTACTCACGCCATTATCATCATCAAGAAGTAGATGACATGAGTCTGGTTTACTCACGCCATTATCACCATCAAGAAGTAAATGACATAAGCCTGCTTTACTCCCGTCATTATCATCATCAAGAAGTCAATGACATGAATCTGGTTCACTCACGCCATTATCATCATCAAGAAGTAAATGACATGAGTCTGGTTTACTCACGCCATTATCATCATCAAGAAGTAAATGACATGAGTCTGGTTTACTCACGCCATTATCATCATCAAGAAGTAAATGACATAAGCCTGCTTTACTCACGCCATTATCTTCATCAAGAAGTAAATTACATGAGCCTGCTTTACTCACGCCATTATCATCATCAGAAAGTAAATGACATAAACCTGCTTTACTCACGCCATTATCTTCATCAAGAAGGCAATGACATGAGTCTGCTTTACTCACGCCATTATCATCATCAAGAAGTAAATGACATGAGTCTGGTTTACTCACGCCATTATCATCATCAAGAAGTAAATGACATAAGCCTGCTTTACTCACGTCATTATCATAATCAAGAAGTAAATGACATTAGTCTGCTTTACTCACGCCATTATCATCATCATGAAGTAAATGACATGAGTCTGCGTTACTCACGCCATTATCATCATCAAGATGTAAATGAGTCTGGTTTACTTACGTCATTATCATATTCAAAGAGTAAGTGATATAAATCTGATTCACTTACGTCATTATCATCGTTCTGCTTGATCTTGCTTTTTGTCTCGTCATCAACAATATCGTTAATAATGGTGAACTGCTGTATGTAGTGGTACTCGTCTACATCCAAACCACCATACATGTCATACGCAGCCTTAGTGCCATTCTGTAAGCAGCCAATCAGTATGTGCGAAGATGCATTTATTTTGTTGACTTTTCAATTGAAAACATACAAGAATGGTACAATATCCTTGATATCCATTGATTAAATTTTTTAAATGCTATCAACTTTGGCTGACAGGATAAGATCAAGATGACCTCTACGAGTTGGCTGGAGCTTGTTTGTAGAGGTCCGTCAACCATGACAGGAACAGGTCGAGATGACCCATACGAGGTCCTTCAACCATAAGTGAATTAAAAATATATAAAAATGTATATTATTATGTAACAAAACCTATGTGTAGTTTAAAATAAATATTGCTGAAAGTGTATGCTATTTTAAAATAGTAACTACACATAAAGTCAAGATTACATAGGATTGCGTCCAACTATTTTCCTGTTAAAAAACACTACATACTATATTACACAGTAAAGCAAAAACACTATCGAAACGTACAAAAAACTAATTAGGTGTCTTGTCAAGTTAAACAATCCAAAAATCCGAGAAAAACTGGAATTGAAAAGATTCCACTCACCCCCCCCCTCTCCACCCCCCCCCTAAGCAATAAAAAAAATACAAAAAAACAACAACAAAATCAGAGTTGGGACTTGACCTTCAACCAACTTTCCAAGTTTTAAACTTCACAGGACCAATTAAAACATCTAGACACATGTTTAAATAGGCATTTTGCGATAGCAATGAACAATATATACAGCTCACCGACCTGTTGAGACAACACTGCCTTGAGAGCCACTTTATAAATTATTTCTTAAAACAGTAATATCCAATAATATCTCAGAAAGGAGAGGCAGTGCACCTAGGCTTACAATGTTATGGTCGCCCAGCCTTACAGTGTGTATATTATAAAATCTCAGAAAGACAAAGAACAATTATTGAAACACGTTCGAAACATATTTCAAAACATAATTAAATGACATTTTTATAATTTGAAGTATGGAATTGCAGTGTTATTAATCAATGGTGGTGGACCCATGGACATGATGAAAACTTTCAAATATGTACAGAATCGTGTTATTGTTATCATCTGACCTGCGGGATGAATGCACGCGCTTCCTCCTCGTTTTCTTCAGTATCATTCTGGCCTTTTGACCTCTTCCTGCGACTCGCTGGACAAACTTTGGTGTTCTTCTTCTTCTTCGTAATGTTTATCAGGGGATCGTCATCAGGTGTGACATCAGAAAATATATCTCTCTCCTCTAAGCTTCTATTTTCAGTTCCATTTGTAGAATTTTCAATAATCAGCTAGTAAAAAATCATATTTTTTTAGTTTTCAGCCCTTTTTATGAAATAACGTGTTAGAAATTTATCTTAATAATTTATAGTCATTGTTATTGTAACGTTCCATCCTAGCTCAGTGCCACTCGCTCTTTCACAGACACTGCTCAGATTGTTAGCTTCCCGCCAATAATCGCCACTGTCTGCGGTTTGGCGCCTCGAGCTTGACTGCCAATTTAAACCATTCTCTGGACTGTGCTTAGTCAATTTACTCCATCTCGGCATTGTGGCTATCAATGGCAACCCCCTCCCAAGCCTCCCCCCTCCGCAGGTGTCTACTGATGAATTATTGAAGCGAACCAGTGACTATCTTTACATTATTATTAACACCTGAAGGGCCGATCACGTCTATTAAACATTATGATCATTACCCTAATCGCCTATTACCGCTATAACCATTTTATGTCTTTTTATTTGTTTATTTAGCAAGAAAACGTGCATGAGAAATGCAGGTTATCTCGGGATTCGTATTAAAAGCGTTAAATGCGGGACCTGGCGCTCAAAATCTATGGGCAAAAAACACAAAACGTTGATCCAATAGTGTTTTAATTCTGGGTCAGCGTCACAGACGGTGGCCCAGCATTAAAAACACCATTGGATCAACTTATCCAGTTCGCTTGGCTGGTACCTTAGATTATGACAGAACATCCTGCAGGGGTACCACAAAATTTGTAAAACAAAAACTGACGACTTCTCACTGATTTTTCATGACCTAAAGCAGAGGCGAATCTGAATGGGAGAGGGCGGGGGTTTCAGGGCTTACCCCAGATTTATTTTGGTGATTTTTTGTCAATTTAGAGGAAATTTAAAAACAAAATTTTCTGACCTTACCTACAATTCTCGAATGTAAGGTTTTTTTCTGACAATGCGGGTTTTAGTTGAAAACTCCAGATTTTTCAGGTTAACCCTTTCAAGCCTGATTTTACCATTGTCATTGACTTGAAGTAGGTGAAAAATTATAGAAAATTGCTAAGTATTCGTAAACCAATTTCGTAGAAATTTCCATTGTAAGACCCCTAGTTTTAGGAAAATTAGGTCTGTTTTCAGGGATGTAAAATGATGCTTTAATGCATCGTGAGGGCTTAAAAGGTTAATAAACCGTTGGGGATCTGATTAAATTGCTGCAGCACTCTTATGGAAGCATAATTAATTTATGACGCCATAGTATTATGGTTGTTTTTAGTCCCGAACATTTCCGGGACTGGTCCTTGGGGAAATGAAATGAAATGAATCGGGCTTTAGGCCACCTTTGTGCACATATAGGCTAAACTGGGCCAGGAGAACCTCCTGAGGGGGGTGAGGTGATTGAGATGACACTGTCCTCCAGACACAGGATTCGAAATTCGAGCCGTGGCCCTGGCTCCCCACAATACTGACTTTTACACGTGGATGGGGAAGAAACATTTTTTGTTTCTTTCAAACTGCCGCGACCGGGAACCGAACCCCGAACTCTGGCGTGAAAGGCAGCGGTGCTGACCACTACCCTAGGGCCCCCGCCCGGTCCTTGGGGAACAATCAGGAATTACGAACATATCAGGGACTGGTCCTCAACATGTTACGGTGTCGTGGCCACATTCAGACACCATATGGCCCGGGTTGTGGATATATCAGGGATTGGTCCTCAACGGGTTACGGTGTTGTGGCCACATTCAGACACCATATGGCCCGGGTTGTGGTAATATATCAGCTGATGTCACGATCTTCAGGTCAGTATTAGTGCACTAGGCCCAGTTGGCAGAAGACATTTGTTTGCGTCATTCGCTATAATTATGGTAATAAACTATACTGCTAATTTGGTCATATCCTGAGAATAACTTGAAAGGCGTGGATAATTACTATACCAGATCCACTCAACCCTTTAAGTCCTCACGATGCATTCAAGCATCATTTTACATCCCTGAAAACAGACTTAGCTTTCCTACAACCAAGGGTTTTAGAACGAAAATTTACATGAAAGTGGCTTATCAATACATGGTAGTTTTCTATCATTTTCAAACCACATGAAATGACAATGTAAATTCAAACGAGCGAACGAACGAACAAATGAATGAATGAAGAATGAATGAATGAATGAATGAATGAATGAATGAATAAATAAATGAATGAATGAAGGCATACATGAATGATTGAATGAATGAATGAATGAATAATGATACGTTTTTTTTAATTTGATGCACATGGGCTTATTATTACTCATTATAATATCAACGAAATAAACATTCCTTGTTTGGGAATATCTTGTTTCTGTATACATATTGTGGGCAGTGAATCCCTGCGTGACAGGTGGTGTCACTAACCACTGGCAAAACGCAAGGGAAATCAGAGATTTCATCTGAACAGAAGACTAACACTACGCATTGACCAAATGTTGTGTTGATGTTGGTCCGACGCCGAAGACGATGTGCCGACATTAGAACAACATTGGTTAAGCGTCTGGTGTTTGCAGTGATATGGTTGCTTATCAACATTGATCCAATGTTGTTCTAATGTTGGCCCGCCGTCTCTGACATTGGGTCAATGTCTGGTGTTCACTGAAATTTGTTCTGGTGACATAGCTGTGCTATGGTAGGGCGGGGGCCTTGGTACAGTGGTTAAAGTTGCCTGCTTGGAAGTCGCAGATCGCGGGTTCGAGCCCCACTTTGGCCTTTAAGTTTCAAAGAAGCAAAATGTTTCTTCTATATTGTGGGGAGCCTCCGTGACCGAGAGGTAACGTGCTCGGCCTCAGATCTCCAGGGATCGAATTTCGTATCCTGTGTCTGGAGGGGAGTGTCATCTCATTCATCTGAACATCCTCAGGAGGTTCTCCTGGTCCTGGCCTACATTCAGTGTTTTATTTTGGCAATGCCACCTATTATTTAAATTCTGTATGTAATTTCATCCAAGCTGACCATGGCAATAAAATATATATATATATATATATATAGCTAACTACCTTTAACATATATAGTCAAGAACTATAGTAAATGTATTATTTTATTGTACTTCGTTCGTCATGTTTGTCTGTACATACTATAAACTCATTTTTTCTGTTTATATTCATTTCATGTATTTTATATAATGTTTTTGAGGGCCCCATAAAGATGGGTGAATGCTCATTGGGTAAATAAAGATAATATTATTATTATTATTATTAATATGTCTCCCCTCTGTACACAGAAGGGGAGACATATAGGTTCACTTCTCAACGTTCATGCTGTCTGTGTCTCTGTGTGTGAGTGTGCAGGTGGTCAAAAACGACACGTTCACCCAAAGCTGGGCTAATGTTGGCCCACCGTCCACGACGCTGACCCAACATTAGCCCAGTATTGGGTTACTGTGTCGTGTTTGGCGCCAGGCTGAATGTGGGCCAGCGTCACAGACGGCGGGCCAACATTAACCCAGCTTTGATTCAAAGCACCGTGCCGGTAGTAGCCTACAGCCAGCATTAAGTAGGCCTACTGAGTAGGGTTGAATAGATACGGGCCAGCACCGGCGACACTGGCCTAACATTTAACAGACATTAGGTCTGTGTCGGCTTGTTCTCGCCGCCAGCACTGCCAGACCAGCAAACACGCGGCGTTGAGTCAGTGCTGGTGTTATGCTGGGCCAGCGTCGCAGACGGTGGGCCAGAATTGGACCAGCATCGGGTCAACGTCTCGTGTTTGCTGGGAGTGTTGAGAGGCCACATTGTGTTTTGAACATCGCCGGGTGTGAAGATATTAGAACTGTTGACCCACTGATTGAGCCTAAAGACGATTTAGTTACTGTAGATTATCTTCCCGGCAGCAAGTCTTGACACAGCGAGGCCTCATGAGTGGCAAACCTTGCGGGGGAAGATGCTGTAGATATAAAAAACAGGTTCCACCACATCAAAATACATAGTCTCTACTGTCCACAGGAGCCATTTAATAACATTAATTACAAAAACCATTGACACTACACCTATTAGCTATCAACCTTTATGGTTATGCTGCTGGAGGGGAGACATCTCCAGTTTTTCTTACAAAAAACTAGACTCTTCTAGTTATTACATTTGCACAAAGGTGGCTTAAGATCTCATTCATTTTATTTTATTTTCTTCTGTACTATGGCACAGAATCCCTATCATCACTGTCATCACTGTGTGACACGGCCTGAGTATCTCGCTAATCACTGTGGGTCATGATGCGTGTAGGACACTGTGTGAAGCACCACGATCAGCAAACACGAGACGTTCACCCAATGCTGGCTTAATGTTGGGCCAGCGTCGTAGACGGTGGACCAACATTAAGCCAGCATTGGGTCAATGGTGATTTGAGATACTAGTATCACCCCACGCTACACGTCTAATTATAAAGGCTTACAACCGACACATCGTGTGTCAACGATTTTAAAGACATATGTTAATTTTGCATAAGTTACAATTTAACTAACGAAAAATATCGTTTAAATATTTTCTAAAAAATGGCCTACTATATTTAAAACATTTGAAAATACGGTTTCTTCTTTTTAACATTTAAAATAAAGAAATAATCACTTCTTTCGTTTCTCCTACTGAGTAATTTACATGCAGGATATGAATGAATGAATGAATCAATCAATAAATCTGACGAGGGTGGGAGGGAGGGAGAAATAGAGGAAGGAATTGAATAAATTCATGAATGAATGAATGAATGAACGAGTGAATGAATGAATAAATGAATGAATAAATGAATTAATGAATTAATGAATGAATGAATGAATGAATGAATGAATGAATGAATGAATGAATGAATGAATGAATGAATAAATGAATAAATGAATGAATGAATGAATGAATGAATGAATGAATGAATGAATGAA